>VZSF01006555.1:200501-285549 GCA_013398295.1 Chionis minor
CCCATTTATTTCTTTTTACAGTTCTGTAAACTGTGAACTACTTATAACTACTGAATATTCCCTGGCTGAAGTGAAATAGTTACAGCCCTGAGGTTTGTTGGTTGGTAGTAGAATAGTGCATTGAATTACTGTGTCTCCAATAGATATCTTGTTCAGTCTTGTTTTCGGTTCTTTGTATTACTACCACTGTTTTACTATGGTCAAACAGTTTAATGTTTTCATTACTTAAGGAGTTGAATGCCATTTTGTTTTATTAACAATACCAAAGCTCAGATTACAGCTACATTACTTTGTTAAATTATTTTATATGTATGTCTACTTTTCTCTACCTTGCTATTTTTTGCATTTTTCACTTACCTAAGTCTTTAACCCTCCCCAAACCAGAGCAAAACAAACAAAAACACCACTGGGCTTTGCAAATGAAAGACTAAATTAGAGAAAAAACAATACTTGCTTCCCTGCAGCATGTTTATTGTTCAGCTGTGTAATAATGTGCAATCTGTTTCCATGACCACAAGTTCACCAATATTCATACTGTCATGTCTTAACAGGGTATAGAGTAAAGCTAATTACTTATAACTGTTATATTAAGGGAATGGACCACACCAGAATTCAAAATAAAACTTTTTTTCTTAAGAATTTCAGATTTGAGTCCTTTGTTTTATGGAAAAGCTAATGGATTATTTTTCTTTGCATCTCCCCACACATTTTTCAATATCAAGTTTTGCTACTGATTGTATGCAAAAGGGCTCCTGCAGTTAGTCAAAGAATGTCATGAAACTGAGATACTCAAATTGTTGGAATTTCATGATGAATTTTTTAATATGTTTCTGTTTGAAACCATTCATAGGTATTATTAGCTGTAAGTAAAGCTTCTGAAGGCAAAAAAAGAGATCCTGACCTGGAGCTTTATGACTCAGGATCTGAGTTCTGGATTCAGTTCTAGGAGTCAGCATGCCTGAAGGTTGGGTTAAAGCAACTAAAATTTTATATTTAGTATTAAATTTGTACAATATTATAGTTTAATTCTTCATGTGCATATGAATAAAGATATATTTATTGACAATGAAATTAACAGAATATTTAAAAAAACTTTTTTGTTTACATTTAAATGGCTAAATAAATTCTATATAATTGACTGTACAGCTAGAGCAAATGTGTGTGAGAGAGGTGCAGAAATTTGCTAGAGTAAAATGGCCATGCTATTTCTGCATGTTTTTTCACTCCTGGAATGATTCATGTCAAAATATTCCACAACTCTTCCTCTTTTGAAGAAATACCATCAGTTAAAGATCTTATAATTCAACATATATCGGCAAGTCTCCTCTCATTCAAGAGTATAATTTCTCCTTGCTATTTCCAGCAAAGTCTAGCACAGCTGAAAAGAGGAGTTAACAACTAATTCACAGAATATTGCTCTGATGTGATTTTAAAAGTGTTTATGCTACATTTAAGTTACAGAAAATCAAAGCAGTATACCTGTCATGTTTGAGTGCACCCATAAATAGAATTCTGTTGTAGTAGAACTAATTGGTACAAATGTTGGCTTGTTAGAAAAGCTGGTACAACATATTCTTAATCACCAAGGATTATGGAACTCAAGCATAAGAAATCATATGCAGCATCTGAAAAAAATGAAAATGTGTTTTGCCTCTTATAATTTCCTTCAAGACTCGACCAATGAAGAAAAAAACACCTAAATGGTCTTGACTTCTTTTTTTACACTTTTCCTCATCTATTTGTTTCTCTACAGCTTGGTCACTTGGTTTGTAGTTCCTGGGGTGAAATTCTCAAATCAAAGCTAAACACATAAAATAGTTAGCCACCATTTAACCACCATAATAACATTCTCTACCATGAGGGTAGAGAATTGTGTGTCTAAGATCCCCAACAGCCAGCTGTCTTGTACTACATAGATTAACCATTAAGAAATATAAATAACATTTCGTTGTCCTAAATTCTGCTTTTCTTCAGAGCTTGCTGGTGTCATGTTACCCTACAGTAGGCTTCTATGGCGTAATGAATAGTGAGATGTCGTTTAAAATTATCAGGGCAAGGCAAATGTTGATACACAGCTTCCAGTGTTTATGTATTTGACAGGCTTCTTTCTGCTAAATGGTGTGTGGTAGTAATTACTCCTTTGTCTCTCAGTTAAAAAAAGAATAAACCAATCTTCCATAAAAAACCAAGAAAGATAATCACAGAATTACAGAATGGTAAGGGTTGGAAGGGACTTTGGAGATCATCTAGTCCAACCCCCCTGCCAAAGCAGGTTCCCCTAGAGCAGTCTGGACAGGAATGCATCCAGGCAGGTTTTTGATATCTCCAGAGCTGGAGACCCCACAACCTCTCTGGGCAGCCTGTTCCAGTGCACTGCCACCCTCAAAGTAAGGAAGTTTTTCCTCATGTTGAGATGGAATTTCCTGTGTTCCAGTTTGTGCTCGTTGTTCCTTGTCCTGTCGCCAGGCACCACTGAAAAAGATAAAGTTTCGAACTTTGAATCCTAATCTTACACTCATGCCTAGCTTAGGGCCCTAGGAGATACACAAATTGTGGAGATAATTTGAGCAAAGACTTTTTCATAATTTTTAAAACATTGTCTTATGGTTTAGGCCTCCCTCCTGACTGCTAGGAACTACATTTGTAGCTACCTTTTTTTTTTTTTTCTATGGCTCTGAGCAGGTAGAGCTCTTAGTCATGATTTCTGAGTTATAAAAGTAGTACAAACTCATTCTTTCCCTTCCAAGTTATCTCTAAATGCATGTAAGTTAATAAGTAGATGTGCTACTTGTTTCAGAATTTACTCTGAAAGGTTTTTATTTGTTAGTTCTGGAAGTCATTTATCTCCTATCTAAATGTTAAAGAAAAAAAATACAAACAATGAATATTTTGTAAAATAAAATCAGTTTGCTTAGCTATGTTTTTCTTTCCTTGTTTAGTAACTCCTTAGAGACTATGAGCTTAAGTAGTAAATACATACGATCTGAGGAAATGCCGGTTCATTATCTTCATGCATATCAGTCCATTATATCTAAATTTATCATTTTTAATAGCTTTAAAAATATAATTATATGGCTATTGCTAGATATGAAACTTATTAATGGTTTTATTAGTGACAAATGAGTGAACTATCTCTCTCTTCTATGTCTGAATAAAAGGTGTAATTTAAACCAGTAATAAAATATTAATACATTTATATTATTGAGATGTCCACATCAATTTTTAAGTTGCAGAACAAAGCAGTTCAATCTGGTAACAAGGAAAAAGAAATGCATGACATAGCCAAAAAAAACCAAAACAAAACCCCCAAAAAACCAAAAACCAAAAGAAAAGGTAAATTATAAACATTTTTAAATGAACACAAATAAAGTGTTTAAAAATTTACATGTTCTTTTAATATCTTACTTTCTTTGGGCTACTTGCACATTTCTTCAACAGATTCAGTTGTCTTCTGTATTTAGGTAGAAAAAAGAATATAGCTATTGATAATATGGCAAAACACCACAGCATTGTATATTGCTTTATTGACACAATCAAAACTACTTTATATAAAGAAAATTAGGGGGGATTTGGGATGGTTTAATCATCTATCATTTTTCATGCATAATAAAACAGAGAGAAAACAGATTTGTTCATGGAATGTATATAGTATGAATTTCATGTGAATCTGTTATGATTCATTAGCTAAATTATCTTTTGAATATGAACAGAAAAGTGAGCTTGGGACATTGCTGTTACAAAGACGGTTATGAGAACAAATGACCACAAAAAAAATGAACATGATTTCAGTACTGAGATATGTCTCCTTCAGTCCATTAACTTAGGTGATTCAAATCCAAAAAGTACTCATCCTTGAAATGTGTCTTAGACTCCATTTTATTCCAATCTACAAGACTGAGAACAATTGTGGTGCCCTGAATGCTGAAAGAGAAGTAAAGAGCAGACATTGTTTTTTGGAGTATAGAGACCTCTATCAATATACATACTCTGTGTCACTCTTGTTTCAGTAAATGTATTATGAAAAGGTGCTCCTTAGTGTGGCTTCCCTGTTTTCCCTTCAGTGTACATCCAGATGTCTTGCTGACACGCCAGAATAATCACATAAGCATGTGTGAAATACACATAGATACCAATTATGTTTGCCCACTCTGGGCTCCAGTGAAAAAAACCACAAAACCCCCAAACAGAAAAAAAGTTCCAGATGTTGAATGTCTTCATAAAAACCCAATCCAAAAAGCTCACCTCTACTGCTAAAATTTATTTAATCTGAGGAGGAATTCAATTTTTCTTTCCTCTCCCGAAGCTTGCACTGCTCCTGAGCTAACTATGGGCAAAGAATTCTCAATGGAAAACTCTTTAACAGTCTTTGCAGCAAATGTTTACTACATTGTATTACTTGAATTATAGGAACAGGAATCACTTACCAAGAAAGACCTCACTCTCTTTAATCCTGTGCCAAGAAAAAAGCCAAACAAATAAACCAACAAAAAAGCCCAAACCAAACTCAACTAAAAAACTTGCAAAAAAAAAAAGAAAATTAAAGAAAAAACCCCAGAACCCTAGCATGAGATGGTTCCTTTCTAAGCAAAAGAAGGAAAATAAGGAAACAGATTAAAGAGTAAAATGATTCACATGGGATTATACAACAGGTTAATAAAATAGCAAGAAATAGCTGACAGAATCATATAACAAGGTATATCTCAGGGAAGCATCACAAAGTCCAGTGGAGACAACTGAAAAGTCCTGCACTTTGATTTGAATAACTTGTGCAAAAATACCATCTAGAAGAAAAGCAGCTTAACACATAAGGAATTGAGGGTCCTGGTGGACAGAAAATTGAACCAGTTTTTTAGTATGTCAAAGTTGTTGTTTTTCCAAAATACTGTTAATATTCCAGAGTATTTCAAGTTTTTTGAATGTTCTTTGAATTGACAATGGAAATACCCTGCAACGCATGGACAGCTTCATGTCATGGTTTGGGCTGGAATGGCCCAAGCAAGCCAAGTGGCAGATGAGACTAGTTTAGTAAGAACTAAACTATTTTAATGAAATATAAAGAATAAAATAATAAAAATAAGATAATGATATATATGCAAAACAGTATGAAGTTCTCAGGATGACAATCACATCACCAGCAGGCACTGGGGAAGTTCCAGACTAGACTCAGTGATAGATGGGAACTGGATTCTGGATCTGGATTCAGGAACACACAGATCAGGATCAAAGGCAGACAAACAGACAGTCATCCTCAGACATCAGACATTGAAGAAATAAGTCTGACCCTTTGATCCCTCAGCTTTTATACTGAGCATGAGGCAGATGGAATGGAATGGAATGGAATGGAATGGAATGGAATGGAATGGAATGGAATACCCTGTTGGTCAGTTTTGGGTCACCTCTCCTGTCTGCTCCTCCCCATAGGTATGACCCCTCTATGCTTTTCTGCTTCCAATCTTCCAACGGGGCAAATGACAAAGTTGGTTGGCCTTGGTTCTTATAGCAATAAGTATAAGCAAGAGCCTTTCTGCATCCCAACCCTTGGCATCAACTATAAACATGGGTCATCACTCTGAGAATGAACAGTTTTCTGCACAACATGCTGTTAGTTTAAGCAGTTAGAGAAGGCCTAGTTAGGAAGTAGAGTTACTGAACAAAATTGGTTCTGCTTTGCCTCAAACCAGGACACTTCACTTGCAAAGGAGGACCTTTTCACCAAATTATGAAGCCAGAGTCTCTTTTATTCTACCACACCTCAGGGACTTTTCTGTTGTCTAGTTCTCCAAGGAATGTAACCTAGCAAATCTCATACCCTTTTTGTGTTTCTTGCATAAGCTTTTTGTTTGATTGCTTGCTTCTTTTTCAGTAAATAGTTTCTTCTTTCTTCTTCCATAAAAAAGGAATTTCCCTTTTTTCAGGGAATAGCTCCTGAAAAGATTATGAATAAAAAAGTATTTCTCCAGTGATAAATATTCTTCTTTTTTTTGTAAATTCTTGCTAGTCAGGACCTAATAGAACTTGTGTATATTTATCTAAATCATTAATAAATATCTCTGGTCCCTTTTCTTGACTGTTTAACACAGAAAAGCGTGCAACAGAAACACAGAAAAAAGTATGTATGAGAAAAAGAGATTAGAATTTCCATAATTTAGACTTTCCCTGCTCACCAGTAACAAGTATCAGTGTACAACTATAAGGGCATGTTCACATCTAGGGCAAAAAGATCTTAAAATTTTTAAAAAATCACTTGTCACCTGTGTTTGACCCAAACAACAAAGTATAGGTAATAAAAATCAATTAAACTACTATTACAACTACTACTATTAATAAGAAGAAATTCTATGTAAATATAAATATTGTTCTTTATAATAAAATATAATTAGAAACAAAAAAGGAAAACCAAATACTCTTGCATATAAATTATCCATGATGTTTATTGGATTTTATTTCATCCAAGAACACTTTGGAAGGCAAAAGTGGATAAGCAAGTACTTCTAAAGATTAGTAAACATTATGTGTGTTCTGAGAAATGTAATATGAATCGGTCTACCTGACAAAGTTTGAGATGATTGTATAAGATACATGAAAGTTGAGAAAAAAAGTCTGTTTGAAAAAAAAGGGAAAAAGCCCACCAAACCCGTTAATATTTTACCAGCATAATTGTTCATGAGTTTATAGCTGAATAATAGAGGGGACCATCTGACACCGGCGAAGTATTTCCCGGATGCTGCCTCAAGTACTAGAAAGGTTCAGTTCACAGACTAAAGGGTCTACCTGCAGATGCTGACACATAGAAGCTTCCCCCATAGTTAAATGTTTAAGCTCATGTTGAAGAAAATAAGCATCCAGCTAATAGGTCCAAAGAGTAATTCAGCTCAAAATGGGCAAGATTCAGTTACATCTACTGATATTTGAGATGCTTTAGAGGATTTGAGACTTCCACTGAAGACTGGCAAATAAGGGCTGCTGAAACACCTAGTTCTTTCCAAAGCAGCTGAAAGCAGTCTCATACTCTAGCGCATTACAAATGACACTAGTTGTTAATGTTTAGGTGAATGATTTGTGCTTTAATATTTTACTTTAGGTTGAGTTGGTTGGTAGGATCCAGTGATTACATTAACTATATCTTAATTGACTGTAATGGGAGCTAGGTAGCTAGTTCACTTGTATGTAAACACGCATATTTACACATCTTCACAATCAGAATCTCTGAAGCTGATTACCACACGCTGTCTACTTTTGGTGACTGCAATAAAAAATACTTCACTCCACTACATCCACAGAGAAGGTCATCAAAAGAAAGAACAAGAGAATGAAGAGTTTCTTTCATATAAGAAAAATCAGAAAAAAACCAGCTTTGGAAAGATACTGCTATGACTTTCAGATAGTATACGGAAAGAGGATTAAGAACAGCACTGACAGGAGAACAAAGAAATGTGTTTTGGCCATGAAAAAAATGTGAATTTTCTGTCAAAGGAGTTTTCATTGAGGACACACTGGAATGCTGTGAATAGGCAACCAATATAATTTTTAAATTGATTTTGATTATATATGAAAGTATGTCTGATTATTGCAATTTTGGTTTGTTGACCAACAAAGGCATTTACAGTCCCCTTCAAGTGTGAGTGAACTGAAGATTTAAAACCTTTTTCCCATCCAAATGATTAGTCGTAAGGGTTTGTCTAACCTTCATGGAAACTGACATCAGCAAACCTAATGAGAATTTTATTATTAAGATCATTGGAGTCACTATGACATTTGCATTTTGGAGGGTTTGATAGGTTAAAATTTACAGGGAGAAAAATGGTCATATCTCTGGCAATCTTTTTACATTAATCTGCTGTTTGAACAAAATCTTTCTGTTAGTCAAATTTGTGGGTATTTCAGTTAATAAGTAAATTGGTTTTAAATTAAATGTTTTTAAAATCGGCTTATCACTGACTGTGCTCAGATGGTAAAGCCTTAATATGAAGTTAGTGCTGCTTAGATATCTATTATTGAGATCATTCTGACTGGAGTCCAATTCAATGACACTTACTTGTAGGTTAATGTTAATTCAGAATTAATCACTGAAGTAATGCACGGTCATGTATTGAATGAGTTAGTTTAAATGAACAACTAGGATGCTACTCCTAGGCACTCAGCAAGTCTTTGGATGTTCCTTCACTAGGTTAATGTTGCCATCTATTATACACTACATTCTATACTAGTTTCTCTTTTATGGCATGCTTCATTATGAAATTCATTTTCTGTCTATGATTTTACATTAACCTTAACTGTATCTGTGAAACTGTCAGCATTCAAAACAATTACCCTTTTGTTCTGTACTGAAGATAAGTTAGCAATTGTAATTGGTTGGTATTTTGAACAGCTTACCCCAATGAGATTTATCAAACAGCAAATATTGTTAGGCAAAATGGAATTTTATCAGTAATAGCGTAGTGACTGTTATGATGAATTATTCCTTTGATTGTCATCATTTCAGCATTGTCTTTAATGAAGTAGTTCAGTGTGGAAAAACAAAGAAGAATGATGTTGCTTGCTTTTTAAAATTCCTAATTAAAGAACTACTTATCAGTTATGCCTTAAGGATAACAAATCCTTAGGAAGATTTGTATATTGAGTTATTTAGGGTACAGGCCAGGACCAGGCATGGTCTTTTTCTTCTGTGTTTCTGCATTGTAACAGAATTCGGCTTGATGAAGACGGCTTTTAGGTGATAGTTCAGTACAAATGGTGAGCAACAATTATGACAATATAACATATACACATGCACTGAAAAAAAAATACAGCATTATTTTCAAAATAACTTTCTATCCTTTACCAAATGAACAGCCCAAGTTTAAACTTTCTTTTAACAGTAGGCCAGAGTTTACCTAACTCTGTATGATGATTTTCAGAAGTCAACTGAAAACACTAGCCATGATAGTTAGGTTATTAATGTACTGGAGAGTGAGCGAGGTAGATTCTAAACCATGCTCTGTCTGTAAGATTTGTTTGGTACTTAAAACTTATTTATTAACATACTCATGGGAACTTTGCTTTAAGAGCTACTTCTTTTAGAAAATGTGGGACATGCATCTGTCTTATGTAAAGAAAATAGACAAAAAAGTGAAACGCAAAAACTAAAAGGTTCATGTTCTGAGATACAAAACTGAGAGTTAATGAAAAGAGATAAAAACCACAGGGATAGAAAAAGCAATAGAGATAGAAAAACAATATTCTCAAATTGACATTCACACTGCTTCAGTATTCTCCCTTAATTTTCTTTATTATTCTAGCTGTTTATTTGGTGCACAATGGTCAGTCTCCCTTTATTTTTCAGTGGGGAATCTTCCAGCCTTTTATTTTTTCTGTTTTCTTTTCTTCTAGATTTGCATTGTCTTTACTAGTAGAGCAATTAAGTAATTTAAAAGTGAAGTATTTGCCTTTGAGCTATCTTATAAACAAAGAAGGGGAAAAAAAAGAAAACCTTTTAAGAGAGAAGAAAATGCTAAAGACTTTATGAAAGTTTATTTAGATAACACTTTGGAGTATTCATCTTGCTTAATTTTGTGATCTAAATTAGCAGCCTTCCATAAATGAGACTCCTTCAACAGTTAATGGTGCCCTTATATTCTTCTTTTATTGATTTTTACTACTTAAGAGATGGAATTAATGTCTTTTTGTGGTACTTAGAGTCAACTTTCCCACTATATAAGGCTCGTGAAAAATATGTTTATTTAAAATCATAGATTTGGAGTAATGAGACCACATAAAATACCAAAATTTGTTACTGAGGTTACACCTGACTCTAAAGATATTAGCTGCTTTTGTTCCTGAATGAACGTTTCTTTCCATTCTTCTAGGCTAAAGAGAATCTCTGTCTTATAGATGAAAAAAAGCATTTGTAATTCTTACTGCTATATGTTTAATATTGCCGTCACTTTCTTCTAGGAAAAGAAGAAAGGAAGTAAGGAAACAGGGAAGCTCTGCTCTTTTTTGTCTGGTTGTTTGGCTGTTTTGGGGTTTTTTTGTTACAGCCTCTTATTTTTGAAGTTTGTGGACCAGATTAATAAAATACTACTGCCTATATAAGTGTTACATGAAGATTAAAAACAATGCCAGAGAAGGTGGACATGGAAGTGTGGTGGGTGCTTAAACCAGCCTATACTTTCCCTTCTGTCCTTACTGTATTGACCATTTTGCTAATTTAATGAGAAAAATTTCTGGGGACTCTCTACCTTCTTCTCCTGAAAGAAATGTCTTTGAATTAACTGTTCTTCTCAGCGACAGTCCAAGACACAAAATTTCAATAAGGGGGAGTAATCTGTCTTTATCTTGATTTTTAGAAAAGGAAAAAAAAAGTGAATGTGAACCCTGATTCCTCTTCTAACACGGGGTTGAAAATCTTAATCTTAGATGAGAATTCTAAGTGACAGCTTCTGAATTAGCAAAGGTTGTAACCTATTTCCTTCCACTGGATATATAAATTCAGCGATGAATGAGATTTTAGCTATTTTGAAACCTAATACCAGTTTTCTTTCCTCATTCACCATACAGGCTTTATTTGTCCTTCCTGGGTACTTATTCAGTCCCAGGCACTGTAAGGACACCTTGTGCCCGTGAAACCTGTATTCATTCTGGGATATAAAACATGAGAATGTACCTATTAATTTAACACATTAAAGATTTTATCAAGGGACGTTTTTGACAGTGAGTCAAAAATCTTTCTCAAGGTCATATGTTAGCTCTTGCTTTCTTTTCCACCTGGGTCACACTTAAAAATGTAAATCTAGATGTAAAAATTTAAAATTAATTCCAGTGTAATGTTTGCTATTACTACATACATTTTTCTTACGTGTGAGGGAGAGAGATAAGCTTGTAATCATGCAATATTATTTTTATTTTGCTTTTGTGCTACTAGCACCTGCTGCTTATGATGTAAAAAGGTGCCCTGATAAAGAAGATAATACTGTATATCTCCATGGAATTTTTTGTTTGAATATGTTTAGACAGATAGGTATGAATATGCATACACATTACAATTAAATCTCAAGGAAATAAGGTTTCATTTGAAAATCATCATAAACTGAAACTCTAGGTCAAATATTATTTTAATCATTGTAAACATTTTCAGACAGTGTTTCAAGTTTAATTATAAGTGCAGCCTGAAACAATGTCATTAACTCAATTGCTATCTGTGCTTTACATGTCTTGACCCTAAGAAATAATGAAGACTTATCACCAGAATTTAACAGTATTAATTACTATTAGTTAGTTTATAATGCATAGCTTAAGGAAAAACAATAAATCGCCAAAGATGAAGTAATCCTAAGTGACAAAAGTCTTCTAGGAAGTTTTGTCCATAAAATTCAATGCTTTTGGCATTTATAAATTATTTGGTTCATTATAAAAAAGACAGTTTGACATTTGCAAACATTACAAAATTCACATCTGACAACCAAGGACATAAGATTGCCAGGGTTTATATGGTCTTTCCAGAAGAGTCTTAATTTTTCATGTCTAGCATTCTGGTTTAACAGAGTATAAATATGATAGTTTTTTTTCCCCAAGGCATCATAACACTAGTCTTGTGTCAGCCACACTGTCATCATGAGTTATGTTGAAGTAACGCGAGGCCCCTTGTCTTGGGTGTGGTTGCTTGAACTAGTGTATATACACTTTCATTTTTTTTTGAAGGTAACTACATCATTACTACATCTGAAGCATGTTGGCTAATTATGCCATTTATTTGAGAATATTATATAAGATATTGTATGACAATATGAATTCTGTTTTTTATGACTGGGAAAATGTATGTATCTCTTCTTATAGAATATTAGTATCATAGAATCATAGAATAATTTAGATGGGGAAAGATCATCGAGTTAGACCATAAACCTAACACTGTCAAGTCCACCACTAAACCATGTCCCTATGCGTCATGTCTACATATCTTTTAAATACATCCAGGGATGGTGACTTGACCATTTCCCTAGGCAGCCTGTTCCAATGTGTGATAGCCCCGTTAGTGAAGAAATTTTTCCTAACCCCACCAGCACAACTTGAGGATGTTTTCTCTTGTCCTATCTTGTTATTTGGGAGAAAAGACCGACCCTTACCTCACTACAACCTCCTGTCAGGTAGTCGTAGAGAGAGGTAGGGTCTCCTCTGAGCCCCAGTTCCCTCAGTTGACCCTCATAGGACTTGTTCTCTAGACCCTTCACCAGCTTTGTTGCTTTTCTTTGGAAATGACAAAAGAATAACTTTTTTTGCTGTTTGTCCCCCTAACTTTACTACTAGAACATTACAAATCATTTACTGTCTTTAGTGGATTGTGAATAAAGTATTGCTGAAAGTAATATACTTTTCATATTTCTATAGAAAGTCATTATGAATTTTTTTTGTTGATTTTATTTGTTGTAATCTTCAAGAAGATGGAAAACTTTCATCAAGCTTTGAAATGCATTTACAGTATATGAAAGTTACTAAGGACATTGTTACTGTTAAATATTACATGTCTCTATGACATGTAGTTTTTGTCCCTAAATATTCTCATTTATGCTTAAGTAAACCTTTAAAAAAAACCGAAAACCAAACAGTCTTAGTCGAAGAAAAACTCTTAACATTGAAAAAAATATTATAAGATATTGTAAAACAATTTGCTGTTGCTAAAATCCAAATCAGAGCATGACAAAAATTGTTAACAGCACAGGAAAAATAAAAACAAAAAAAAGCAATCTGAAAAGAGAGGGACATTCAGAAAAAACTTCCTAGAATGATAGTAATACTGGCAAGATTTTCTAAAACTCAGTTGCAATAACAAATCTGATAACTTACACTTTTTATCTACAAGTTTTTTTTTCTTTTGCTTTGCTTTGTTTTGCTTTGCTTTCAGACTGGTCTTCTTTTAATCCTTTCCATAATCTCCAGAAGATGAACAATTTATTATCCCTTTTAGAATATTATCTTCAGCTGATGGTCTAAGTATTAAATGGTTTGCAAGCTTCCAATCATATACACATTCATTCAAGAAGTTAACTTAGCAGGAATGCAACTACTAGTTTTTACAGTCATCTGCTGTACATTATAATACTTCAAAAACAGAAAAGCTGGTTAAGAACATACGTTCTCATAGTAGTTCATCAATGCCATTACTTAGTAACATGAGAAATTGCCATCAGTCACAAAGCAGTAAAGATTCTTGTGACAATGACTATTAGTAACATTTACTTAAAAAATGTTTAATCCAAAAATGTTGGAGTACTCCCATAAATTACTTTATTTTTCTAAATATATATCTAATTTTAAAGGACCGAGTGCCTCTGTATTTAATTACTGTGTCCAGAACACTAAACAGTCAAGATTTTTTTTTTTTTTGTTATAGACATTTAAATTAAAAAGAACATGTTTTCTTGGGGAAAGGGAAGCGGAGTGGGTTCCTTTTGTTTGTTTGGTTTTTGCTTTTTAGTTTATTTTACGGTTGGGTTTTTGTTTGTGTGCTCACTTGATTGTTGGTCTTGGTTTTCCTTATTTATTTGCATGCATTTTACATAATAATTTATGATGCTTAATGGAACTTCACAGACTACAAAATAGTATCTTGCACGCCTGGACAGGCTGTCACAGTCAGATCAACATCTCTGTATCAAAGTAACATAATTTTTTATATTAAATTAAAAAACATCACAAACACATTTAGGCTGTTGCAAAAGTTTTTCCAATATTAGTATGCAAGACCATGCAAGGCCTTCTGCAGTTTGTGCACCCGCCTTTCTTTGATCACAGTATTATTTTACAAGACAGGAATATCTCATCAGACTTCTAGAAAATCAACTAGATTGGAAAAAGTCAAGTTAGTTGTCTACAGCTGGATTTCATACTACAGAAAATAATTCTAAGTGTTTGGAACCTTTGGATAGAGGAAATTAATCACCGTTCTTTAGAATTTAAACATGAGGCAGGAACAATTAAGAACAGTGTGAATATGATACAACATACCTCCATATCCTATTAGCAAATTAAAATGTTTAATGCTGTTTTCTTGGTTTACAGTGGATAAATCTGGGGTAAGTTAGGTTAGGGAAAGTATTGGACTCTATTACTTTGTTTATGAGTTTGCATTATTCAAAATAAGGTTATATACGACTATTACAATAGATATTTTTAGTTGAACTTGTGTCTTTCTCTTTGATTTTAAATAAGAAGGGCCTGTACTCTTGAAGTAGAAATAATTCTGCTTTTTCCTCAGTTTTAAACCAATATTGCCAAAAGCTGTAATTTGTATCTCCGTGGGAAGAGTAATCCAGTCTCTGAACAGCATATGACTATCTATTAATATTTTTTGGTTTATGTAACAACTATAAAATCCAGTATTAATCATAGACAACTATATCAGCACAAAAAGTATAAAATATTCCTTTTATTATTTTCAAAAAGATCTCTTTCCTCAAAAGTGTGGGTGTTATTTGTAATATATGTGCATATTTGCATATATAGAGACATAAAGGTGTATACATAGCTTATATTTATTAATGTATTTCTTCAAAACATATTTACAGATGAAAATGCAATAGACTGGAAAAACACTGAGGAAAAAAACCTACTGGATTTCAGAAACAAAATCCTTGATGATTTAGGAATGCTTTAACTCTTTATTACCAGAAAATTGCACTGCTGTCATCCTGTTCTCAAGTCCCATGTCATTTTTTTAGAAATATAATTACAGCACAGGGTGCAGAGATACAATAGTGTTACCATTTGCAAGGCTGCAATTAAGTCTGAATTAACTTCTCTTTATAATCCCTTCATCTCAGTTATTTTTTCTTCTCATTTCATCTCACTGGACTGAAAAGAGTCGTGTTGATTCCCAGCCCCAATATTATCTGTCTCAATTTTATTATTTATGAAGCTTTCTAAAAAGATTGTGCTGGTTTTGAATAGCAGATGACTGAAATGAAGTTTTTTACATAATCACAGAAAGATTTAGGTTGGAAGGTTCATCTGAAAGTTGTCTAGTCCAGCCTGTGCTTCAAATAGTATTAGCTTCACATTTAGATCAGGCTGCTCAGGGCCTTGTCTCATGAAATTTGGAGTATCTCCAAGGATAGAGGCTACACAAACTATCTGGGCAATCTCATCCAGTGCTTAACCACTCTAAATGTGAAGCATGATCTAATAATATCCAGTCTGAACTTCCTTTGCTGCAACTTGTGATTGTGGTCTCTTAACCTGCTGTGTGTCTGTCTCTGTGAAGAGTCTGGCTCCACCTTCTCTATAGCCCCATTCAGGCAGTGGAAGATGGCAGTTAGATCATCTCTTAGCAGCCTTTTCTCCAGGCTAAGCAAGCTCAGTTCCCTCAGCATCACCCCATACACGGTATATCCTAGATGTCCTCTCTCTGTTTTTTCCAACATCTCTCTTCTACTGGACAGAAACTACTCCAAGCTGGACAGAGCATCCCGGGCTGCTGAACAGGGTAAAACTAATCACTTTCTCAACCTGCTGTCTAGCCTCTTGAGAATGCAGCGTAGCATGTGATTAGCCCTCATTGCACTCCTGACTCTGGTTCAGCTTGATGCCCACCAGAACTCTCAGAGCCCTCTCACTAAGTGCAAAAAAGAACCATTTATATATGCAAAGGAAAGAATTTATTGTTAAACTCCAAGTCTTAAGACCAAAGGATTATTATTACTACAGTTACAATGACAAATAATATACAGTTAAAATGATAAACACATAAACCTTCTACTAATTACCCCTTTCTCTGATGTGGTGCTCATTGGAGCAGATGATTTTTGAGGTCCCTTCCAGTTTGCTTCCATAATTCCATAGTCTTTCTACTGCACTTCTGATACCTAAAGGTGGGGTGTGGAAGTGGTGTCTTCAGCCTGTGTGCATAGGGAGTTATTTAGGGGAGTCATCAGCATTGCAAGTCCTCTGCTGGAGGCATGAAGCTGATGGTTTCATTCTCTTCCCTTTGTATCTACTTTTCTATGTTTATCGATGTGCTTAAAACCTTGCTGTTTCTTAACTACTGTATGTCTAAATTTACTATGGTGTGTTTCATCTATGTTGGATACTGGTTCTTCATTCTCCACGTTCCCCTTTCCAAACTGGTTTTACCCAGCTCCCAAGCCTTTACTCCTCTGATGGCAAATAACTGACCAATAAATGAAGACCTCTTTACAGGGGTCTTGTATATTAACCAATGCCAGTGTTTTCAAGGCCTTTGAGATCATCCTACCCTTTTAACCCTCTATGCTACACTTTATTCCAGTCACACACATTCATTCTACACAGAATGAATGTACCTCTATACATATCTATGTATACATGTATATACATACCTAAATAAAAATAGCAATAAAAAGTAGATTTTCGGTGTAGAAAGAACTGTCTGTGAGTCTAGATAAATAAATACACATATATTAATGCATATCCCAACATTGTATCAGTTATACCAAACCAAGCAAAAATTAAAAGAAGGTAAGCAATTGTAACTTGACCGTTCAATGATTGCTATTACAAGCTACAAAAATCTCCAAGCAGCAGAAATCCAGAGTAAACCTGGGGTCCTGGGACCTGCTACAAGCAATATCAACATCTTATTTCCTGGGGCTACAAGGGCACAACGACCTACCTGTAATCTCTATTTTTTTCATAAAGAATTTTTTTTTTTTTTTAATTTCTGGACACCAAAAATTTATTATCTTCTCTTAATCTAATATGGTATCAAGTACCCTGGTAGAAACATGCCCAGATTCATAATCACATACATTTATGCCATATATGTGGTGGGCTATTGTCTCTGTCACACGAGGAGTCACTGGGGAGAAATGCGGTCAGATTTCTCATTCCCTCTTCTTCTAATGAAAGAAAAGTGATCTACTTCCCTCCTCTCGCCCCCCCTCAAATCTGCTTTTTGCTATCCTATTGTCAAATATAACTGATCATGCACCATAGAGGCATACAGATGTTTGTTTAGAGAGCTGAACTTCAACAGGTAAGCACTATCAGGTTTGTTGGACAGTTTATCTGCAGATTTTCCCATAACATCGGATAAATGACAAACATGATCTAAAGTTTTAAAACTTACAAATCTAGATGGACTTCAGTTACAAAGCTAGAAATTTATGTTACTCAAATGACTCTTAGACTCAGCTGAACTACTAAAGCACAAGTTTCAAGCTGTAGTAGCATGCTGCTGCTGCTACTTTGTTCACTTTTATAGTTAGAGGACTTCAAAGCTGTAATTGAGAAAACACCTCATCCTTATTTTAATGAGGAAGTCATGAGGCTGGATAAACTGAGTGTAGATATCAGATGCATGCACACACACAAAGAGTAAAAAAATTATTTTCGTTAATTTACTGTTTACATATCTTTAATTAAAATGTTATCTTTGCAAGACAAATGCTGAACATAATCCAGGGATTATGTGCTACTGATTATTAGACTTGTTTCTTCATCTGTTTCCTTTATTTATTAAATAGAAATGTTGATCCATTACTTTGTGACCTAGTAGTCGTTTATTTCAGTAAGATGGTTTTGCTTCTCTAGAATCACAAAAACTAAAAACCCCTTTTTTTTTCTTGGAAAGAAGAATAAGTGGTGGATGTAATATATTTCACCAGATAATAAATCTTATGTTACTTTTCTATTTGAAATTTCCATAAGCAAATAACTAAAATACAGTCTAGATTATAAAATAGAAGGAGACGTGCAATTAACTGAGAAACCTCTATTCAAAGTGCAAACAGCAGTTATAGGATATGTCAGGGGATTTCTACAGGGATCAGTTTTGGGCCAGATAATCTCAGTATTTAAATTAGCAATGTGGGAGAAAGGATACTACTAAACATGGAAAGGTTATAAGAACTTCAGAAGGCATGACTGGAGACTATTATCATACTGAAAATTTAAGAAAAGTCTGGAAAAAAAAATGGGAGTGAATAATTGTTACTACAAAATATCCAGAGGACAAAAATCTAGGCTTAGAAACCAAACAAAATCTTATTTATAAACATAAAAGTCCCAGCTGGGTCATTGTTCTAAGCAATTTTACATTAAAAAAATATTTTGAAATTGAGCAGTTAGAATAAGTTCCAAATAAATGAAATAATAATGATTTACAAGTCTAAAACACGTGGTGTATGAGAAAGAATGAAGGACCTATATTAGTTTGGTCCAGAGAAGACTACAAGAACATGTGACAGAAGTCTTTCTGTATATAAAAAGGAGAAAAAAACCCGAACCCAACAAACAACAAAACCCTAACAGTTTTGTCCAGTAAAATGGTTCTATGATACTAACTTTTTTTTTTGAACAATTTTGTCTATGAAGGTTTAATGATTTGAAGAAATGCTATTTATGAATTTAACAGCTGGAAACATTTTCCTCTTATTCTACTTTTTATCAGAAAGATTTGCTTGACCAATGTAACAGTATTTCGTTTTCCATAACTAGAACATACTTTTGGGTATCTTCCATCTATTTCCTCCTAACAAGCTGCAACTGTATTCCACATAAAAAAGAATATAGATTTTAAAGATTTCTGGGTGTGGATTATAGATCTTTTCTTTTATGCCTTTAAAAATAGAGATATCCAGAGATTCTTTTGAATCAAACGTTATATATTTTTGAAGTTTTTTTCTTTTTTCTTTTTTCTTTTTTTTTAGTAATACTACAACTTAAATTCCATGGATTTTATGACCCAATGGTTTTCTATAACAATGAAAATTTTTAAGTAAAATTGCAGGGTATGTCTTTATTGATATATTGCCCGTGTAGTCATTCCTTTCACAGAATGATCAGTTGCACAAAACAAAACAAAAAAAAAATTGTGGACCTACATTTCTATTTGTATGTATAATACATACATACATAGATGGCTGCATTTGCTAGCTTATGAGAGCAGACATTATACATGGTTAGGAAAATTTAGCTTGTAATGGCAATGCTAACTGTGTCTGGGCTAGCTTTATGCAAAATTAAGGTTTAAATCTGTTCAATAAAATTCACACCCTGTGTTAAAGGTGAAAATTACTTGAATTCCAATCAACTTTTAACGTTACATAAAGAACTCAGTAAGGAGATATTTTCTCAAATATAAACACTAAATAATAATGTGCACAATGGTATTGATCCTCCAGTTTTAAAATATCCCGGTATAATACAATCTTGACTGATTTATGTTTTTATAGCAAGGGACTGACCTTTCCTATAAAAACTGAGGTTAGAACACATATTAGTAAAAAGCAGTATCTCTCTTCAAGTTAGCAGGTAAGTATTTTGATTTCAGTAAACTTAACAGTAAATATTTAATAATAAAAAGTTTAATTTAAGTGCTTTAAACCATTCATATAAAAATATTTTTTAATGCAATGGCATCAGGTTTTTTTGCTACTATAACTAATACTTACGTAACTAAAATCTTTTGTTTTCCATCTTTCAAAACAAACATCTCATTAAAATGTCACTTCCTACTGAATTAATACAGTACTTTTTTCTTTATTTACATTAAATTCAACAGATGTTATTGAGTTGATTCTATTTTTTATATAAGATGATGACAATACAATTAGGACTTTTTTTCAAAACTGTAATTGTAAAATTGACCTTATTAAAATTCCACTTCCTCCATAATTAAAAAAAAACTAATTACTTGTAGTAATTGGATGAGAAATGACATTTTCAGTTCATTAATATTCAACAAATTGTTTTTGAAAATGTTCTTGCATGGTTAGTAGTCAGTCTTTAGCATTTCTGTTCATTTCTTATTTAAAAGTCATCTGGAATAATAGTTTGCATTTTAATAAGACAAGCCTTTATGAATTGACTTTATTTATAAGGTTTTTAATTGCTAATTAATGTGTGAAAATATCTGTCTCCTGTAATATTTCTAACACATGAAGTGAAAGGTGAATGTAATAGAACAACAATTCACACATGATGCATCACTCTAAATAAGCATGAAAGATACAATATTTCCCATCCATGAATTTTCATTATTCTTTCTAGGAATGTCAAAACCAAGTTTAATATGTCACGGTACTGTGCACCTGAATAAAGAAGTCAATTTATCTAACATCACAAAGTAGAGGCAAATCAAAATAATGACGTATGAACGATTTTATTAACCAGCAAAATACTACCGAGATCATTTCAAGGTGTGTACTGTTTATGTTATTTGATGTAATCACATTTGAACTGATATTGTATATGCACTCATTCTCTTTATAGATCTTTGAATGTATGTGTCTACATTCCCAACCTTGAAGTGTAATTCCTCTGATGTCCCTGGAACAGACAAGCTCCGACAGAGCTATGAAGAGATTTCCCTTCTGATAAGCACGAACCATGCACTGAAGTGGTCTCTTTTAAGGGTAAGTGTCAAATTGCCAATAAAATCTGTCATATGAAGTCAAATGTAAATTCATTTTGAATGACAGGTCTGCATCAGAAATTGAACTGAAATGATAGCACACTTTTCTATTGTCAGGCAAAAAATCTTCATGTGATTTCAGCGTTTATATTCCCATAAGTAGATGTAAATTTTGGATAACTCTGCTTCTGCTTCTTACACTTCAATATCTTCATATATTTAATCTGCATGTTTCAACAGTGGAAATTCATCTGCCTGGGAAACTGCAGTTCTTTCAGGAATTTTGGGAACTTCCAAAGTTAGGTTGCATCTGAGAGTGAATTTTGAGGATAACAATATTGCTTCGAAGGCCATTGTTTTTAGTGTATCCTTCAGAATCTTAGTGACCAGACACATATATTTTGAAAATCTGAACATAATATTTTTCCTTTTCACACATAATTTCCTGACTGTATGTATGGCATTCATGTTAGTTTTAAAAAACACCCAGGTAAACAGATGTCATCACTATCTTTTCTTGGGTTTCATTTGTAAAAAGCTCAAAAATCCATGTTTTTCAAACTTCTGGTGTATATACAAGTCTCCCATCTTTACAAGCGCTTTAAATTAGTCAGCTCATTCTCTGCTTTAGTGGGTGAAATGTCCTGGGGATATTTATTAGAATATTCAAACTGATTTGCACACACAGGTACTCTGGGGGCAGGGGAAGGAAAAAAAAAAGTGAACTTCCCTTCCTTAGCTCTATAATCACATAATAGATCTAAAATGCTAATCCTGGCATGAAACAAAAGAATTACTTCTATCACAGTTTTGAAATAATAATGATTTTTCTCACACAGTTAATTTCCACAGCAATCAATTACATTAATGATGTTGTACTTTATGTATAAGGTATATACTTAAAATGTGGAACTGCATGTTATTTGAATAGCATGCAGAAGTAGCCTCTATATATTGTATGGACCACTTCTGTTGACAGGGGAAAAAAAAAAAAAAGATTAATCTACTGTGGACTTCTACTCTGTCAGGAAAAAGTGGGCAGATTTCATAGTCTTCATACCCTAATATTTGTACGACATTTAGAACCACATTTGCAACAGGAACATATGTTGGCATTTTGGAAAAGGAGTCTTACGATAACAATATAAAATCATTGGGAGACAAAACAATTAGGAACAATTAGTCTTTACCAGCACTGCTAGGCCCTAGGTCTTTAGAACAAAAATCCACGTTGATGCAAACACAGACTTAACGTCAGTGAAGGAGGAGTAGGTACATTGACCTCTACAAATTGATGGGCTCTGATAATATCCTCCCAAGGGTGTTAAGAGAGACGGCTGATGGCATTGCAAGGCCACTCTTCATAATCTCTGAGAGGTTGTGGAGTTCGAGGGGCATCCCAGAAGACTGGAAGAGGCTAATATGACCCCCATCTAAAAGAAGAGCTTAAAGGAGGATCCAGGAAATTATAGGCACATCAGTCTTACTTCAGTCCCTGAGGAAGTTATGGAATAAATCCTCCTGGGGGCTATCAAAAGTCAAATGAAGTACTTGATTAGGACAAGCCAGCATAGATTCACCAAGGGCAAATCGTACTTGACAAATGTGATCACCTTCTATGGCAAAGTAACCTGCTTGGTTAATGGGGTGAGGAGTGGACGTTGTCTATCCGGATTTCTCCAAGGCTTTCAACATGGTTCCCCACAGCCTCCTGCTAGAGAAACTGAGGAATTACAATCTAGCCAAGCTGTGCAGTGGGTGGGGAACTGTCTAACAGGCTGCACCCAGAGGGTGGTGATGAAAAGCTCTTTTTCAATCTGGCAACCCGTCACAAGTGGGGTCCCCCAAGGATTGATACTGGACCCAACGTTGTTTAATGTCTTCATAAGTGATCTGGATGATGGGATCAAGTGCACACTGAGGAGTTCTGCCAATGACAGAAAACTGAATGGGGAAATAGACACTTCTGAAGGGAAAGCTGCTCTGCAGGAAGAACTGGATAGGCTGGAAGAGTGAGCTAACAAGAACCTCATGAAGCTCAACAGGGACAAGTGTAAGGTCTTGCACCTGGGAAAACATCCCAGCTGGGATCTACCTGACTGGAGAGCAGCTCTATGGAAAGGGACCTGGGGGTCCTGGTGGACAAGCTCAATATGAGTGAACAGTGGACTGCTGCAACAAAGAAAGCCAACAGGATGCTGTGTTGCATCAAAAAAAGCATCACTAGCAGAGATAATGAAGTCATTATCCTACTCTACTCAGTGTTTGTGTCAAGGTTTAGGCTGGGCTGGCCACTAAACAAACAATAGTGTCCCTCTGCCTTCTCAGAAGAGAGAGAGAATAACAGAGAGAGACTTACGGGTTGAAAAAAGCTTTAAACAACTTTATCAAAATATTAGCGATAAAAATAAAATATAATAATATTGATAAGAAAATAATGAAATGTATACAAATATATAGAAAACCAATATTGAGCTCCCACGATGATGATCATGTTGATGGCCAGCACTGGGAAAATCCTAGACTGGACTCAGTGGCAGATGGGAACTGGATTCAGGAACTCACGGATAGGAATTAAAGGTAGAAGAACAGAGAGAGTCCTCCTCAGATTATGGCCATTAAAGAGGAAAGGCTTGACTCCTTTGATCCCTCAGCTTTATACTGAGCATGAGGCAGATGGGATGGAATGCCCTCTTGGCCAGTTTTGGTTCATCTGTCCTGTCCACTCCTCCCCACAGGTGCTACCCCTCTACGTTATGCCACTTCTGACCCTTTCTGACAACAAAGTTAGATGAACTTGGTTGTTATAGCAATAAGTATAAGCCAGAGCCCTTCCGCACACCATTCCTTGGTATTAAGCATAAACATCAGACATTATCACTGCCAGAAGCAGGCATGGTCTGAAAAACATACCGTTAATTTTGAAGAGTACAGTTAGTTACAAGAGGCTTAGCTGAAAAAGATTGCTGAAAAGCAAATTGGTTTTGTTCTGCCTCAAATCGGGACAGCTTGTCAGGCCACACCTGAAATATTGTGTTCTGTTTTGTTCTGCAAAAAAGATGTGGAAAGGCTGCAGAGGGTACAGGGAAGGGTCGCAAAGATGATCAAAGTACTGGGAAGCCTGCCATGTGAGGAAAGGCTGAGAGAACTGGGTTTGTTCAGCCTTGACAAAAAAAGGGTTAGGGGAGATCTTATCATCATGTCCCAGTATTTAAAGGGTGGCTACAAAGAAGGTGGAGACAACCTTTTTACAAGAAGTCACATGGAAAATACGAGGGGTCATGGGTACAATTTACTCGTGGGGAGATTCTGGTTGGACGTAACAGAAAAATTTTTCACGATGAGAACAATAAACCATTGGAATATTCTCCCCAGGGAAGTGTTGGATCCCTCAGCACTGGAAACTTTTAAGATTCAGCTGAACAGGGTGCTCGGCCATCTTCTCTGGACTGTGTTCTTGCCAAGAAAGATTGAACAAGGATGATCCTTAAGATCCCTTCCAACCTGATATTATATGATTCTATGATTCTATGATTCTGTGACATTATGTCGCAGAAGCACTGTCCTGTGGAGTGAATATGAAAAGTTGTGAACTGTGAATGTTACGATTTTCTCCCTTAATCCAATGATATAAGGGTGGTGGACTAGATCTCTGAAGGTTTTGAAGCCATAGCTAGTTCCCTTATATTTTTATGAAATACTCTGTTATTTTCAATTATTTTATTGAAATTAGATGTTGCTGAATTTTCTGTTCATTTTAAAATATGCAAATGGCATATGTCTAACCCAAAAGGCTAAGGCTTGCAAGATTTTTAATGCCTGTGACTTTAAAGTGCCTGAGGAGAGCTTATTTACTATATTTATAAAGACTTAAAATAAACTAATGAAAATAATATCAGTAAAGGTAATGGTACCTCTGAAGATGCCTGACATTCTGCTAACAAGATGGAACAAAAGCTACCCTGTGTAAACCATATGCCAAGCCAGAATCCAGTTGCCCTTCATGACTGAATATGTGCAGCTTATTGTAGCAGACCTCAGAACAGCGTTGCATTGCCTTTTTATCACTGTCCCCATTCATGCTTCTTTTTGTGCTACATCATTCTTTGAATCCTTTCCGAAGAACTTGGTAAGTAGGTCTAGTCCATTAGTTCAGACTTACTTCCACTTCTCTTTCTTTACACATTTTTTTCATGTGTCAAATGCAGTCACAAGCAGACTTTATTCTGTTCAGTGAACTGTGACTGTTTTTAAAATTCCACACTGTTACAGAGTAGTTGCAGCTCTACAGTCGTACCCATTTCTGCTTTGCCATGAGTTATTTACTCTTTCCTCATAACATTTCCATTCTGCAACCCCTGGTCCCAGTTCCAGATAAATATTTTCAGTAATGCCAGATAATCCCTTTACTCCTTCTTGTTGATGTTTCCATTAACCAACAGATTGCTGACTGAACCCTTACACCTGCCAATACCATGCTAACTTGCACAGTGGTGGTCTGCTCTCCACACAGCTTTGGAAACAGAGTATGCACCCCTCTGTGCTTATATCTACTGCTCCACCAGTGTGAGTGTATGTTTTATGAATCCAGCCCTTCCTGTTGACAGCTGATCTTCAGACCCAGCAGGAGGTCCAGCAAGATTGTCTGAAATAAAATCCCAACTCACCGTAGCAAATATTTTCCATCACTTTTGGGAAACTGACCTACTTCTGAAAGACAGGGAAGTACAGCATACAATTGATTTAAGCAATTACAGTGTATATACTGTTTCTCTTCGCTACAGTATAATTAAAATTTACTGTATATATTTATCTTGTTTAGGTCTTGAATTATCCAAATTATTTGCCCATTTCTGTTACATTATCCCACAAGCTAGTCTAACTGCCTGTGGTACAGTACTATGAACTGCACGACGTATCTACACTAATAGCTTTCTCCAATAGGGAGGTCAATAGAAGGAGCACATACTGACCTACAATTGAATGCAAGAGATTTACTGAAACTGATTAAGCTTTCAGAGTCATGCACAGGCAGCTATGCTTGTACATCTCAACCATGCTGTAAGTGAACATCTTCCCTAATACTGACTTGCAGATTAACAGTCATGTCCTAGGTCAAAGAATATACTCATGATACAGCAACCTGAAAGTGCTTCGCTGAATAATAATAATTACAATTAATAAAATACTTTGCACAAGGGATGGCTGATGGCATTGCCAATCTTTCAAAATATGTTGTGGTTGATAATGATTGCTTAGATTTGCAAATCTTCTCTTCTTCATCATTTAAATTAATATTTTAACTTAATTTAAAATACAAAGTCAAACTTAAAGCTTGGGGACAGATCCCAGGCTGTTGCAAACTATTATACATTGATTGTCTTTACCACTTAGTAGGAAGCCCGATTACTACATTAGACTTTCAGCTTTCATATAAAGTGAACACACAAATGAACAAGAAAACAGACTTTGAGTTTCTGTTTTGAAGTGGTAGCCTTTNGCACAAAACATAGACTTTAAATAACTGTAGATCAGATAACATTTAAAATATTCTAATGTTCACTGGGAAAAAAAAAATCTGTGCTGCTTTCTGACTTGAAAAGTCACAGTTGAAATAATCAGAAATCATGACTACCTTTACCCTTATTCAGGTACACTGTGAACAATAGTTACCCTTTAGCACCATTTAACAGTCAGGGTAGAATGGGATGTGTATAAGCCATGGCAACCTGTAATGGCCAAATTGTTTCAGATACTGAGGTCCTATTTTTCTCCCTGAGTACAATTTGTACTTCCTGTTCCTTTATGCTTCTTTAAAGGACTTGTAATACTTAGCTTTAAATATCTAAAAATATGATGTCTACAAACAAAGTAGTCCCTTTGCTTGTTAATGGAAGAAAACAGGCGTTATTCATCACACTATTTGTCAGATCCTTTTTTAATGTCTACTTCAGGGTAAGATGAGTCATTCCTGAAACTTTATTGACTGAATCTTCACTGATTGTAGTGGGACCGTGAGGCAAGAAAGTTAGATGCAGATATCCAAATTTAAGTGAACTTAATCCACACATAATAATCTCCCACAGTTTGTCAGCTGGTCATCTATATAGTTCTTTCTTGCCATATATGTGTAGGAGGATGGACTCAGAAAGTGATTACACTCCCAGTCTCTTCCTCTCTCTTTCTGCCCATACACTTGGACAGTCCTAAACTTTTCTTTAGTCCATTCTTTACCTTTATGTCCCCTCTGTAGTATCCAATAGGGAAACCTTGAAGATATACACAACTTTTTAGTTTAAAAAGTAAAAAAATATTAGTCATATTATCCTACACTTCCATTAGCTATGTCTTAATAAATAGAAGGCCAAAGGCTTATAAATAGTCTAAATCTAAATCTTTTGGATTCATACAATATACTACAAATGTTCTGTTAATGTAATTATTAAGAACAATTCCTCTATCTCTACACTTGAAGCAAACATTCTAGAGGAATAAGCTTGCTTTCTGCAAGAGACCTAAACCATATCTTATTTCACAACACGTCTCATAACAAAGGAATTATGCAAATAGTATATATATCGTATTCAGAGCCATTTTTATAAGCATTTATATAAAAGTTTTCCAGGCTTTGGGATTTTCTATAAACTTCCAGGTTATCTTTGAATTTATGTCTAACAAAATGGGCACAGTAAATGAAATTCTTCTAAAATTACATGAATTAGAATAATTTTTTTTGTTGACAACATAAACCAAATTGCCTTCAGGTCTGAATAATCTGATGGATTAATAGTTTATTAATTATTCTTTATTTTTAATCCATAAAACTACATTTCTGAGTTGTGGTGTGTCTTCTAATTTCATGCACTTTTTATGACAAATAGAAAGTTTGCATAGATAAGAAAATATTAAAGTTAATGATACTAGACTAAGCAACAGAAGAGACAGAAACTAATAGATCAACAGGTTGTTTTTAAACTGGCTTTTGCTCCTGCTAGTAAAAATATTTTAAAAAAAAATCACACTACATCTAAAAGATCTACCTGAATTTTTTTTTTTTCCCTAAGTCTATATGCATAGACTTAGATCTAAAATATATTTGTGGGTATGGTGTGTATATATTTGTATATACACTATATTACACAGTATAGCATAACACATCTATTTTATTACATTAATTTAGTCAAATGTACATTATGTTGACATTGATATTTAGTAGTCACATACATTTGCCTTCTCCATGTTGAAAAGTCACTATACTGCCACAGAACTTTATGGTAAAACTCCAGTTAACATTGCATTGTGCATGTAATAGGAGAGATTCTTTCATTTATGAACTTACAAATGTCAAGTGCCTGCTTTTTGCCTAACTTATTGCTGAGAGAACCAGCCCTTACATCAGAAAAGAGAATTATGAAACCTTCCAAACCTTCTTTCATTCATATCTTAAAGTACCAACACATTTTACCTAGTTACTCACACTCCACGCAGATAGAGTTATTCAGCTTGTGCCCTAGCAAGCAGGTGCTTGAAGTGCCAGAAGAAGGTTTTGTTGCCGAGCTCTGTTTTACTGAATGTGTAAGAACGAGTTGTCAGTCACTGCAGATGTTCTGAGATCTTCCAGCACCTCCATGCCTAGTGTCAAAACCAATGAACTGTCGAGGTTAACATGTAAATTGTCATTGCTGGGTTCCAAATTATCAGGCACGTATGGCATTTCACATTGCTCAGAGCAATAGTTAGAGATTTAGGAACATTCAAATACAAGTAGCAGCACTGTTACTTACAGGTTCAGAACTTTTGTTTCAAACAATATCTATATCGTAAAATTCTGAAGCTCTGGTCTCAGCTTCAAAGAGGTTCTGTTTTTTGCCAGTTGTGTCAGAACCCTGAATAAAGGGGTGATTATTATTGTCCAGAAAAACATAATCCACATGTAACCCTTTCAGTGATATCTTATTTTTCGTTCTGACCTGGACTTTTTACACTTTTGTGCTTCTGACATGCTAATAACAGTGACAGCTTATTTTGTTTGCTGACCTGTACCCACAACTGCCCACAGTCAAAGACATTTCACTACAATCCAGCACTTGAAATACATGAAGGTAGTTTTGATTCAAATAGGTATCATATAGAAATCTTTGAGTCAAGTATACTTTGATTTTTATAGAAATTATGAACAGGACTTTTGAGGATCTGGTTTCATATCCTTTGGTAATTTAATCCTATTACTCATGCAACAATACAAGACAAAAGACTGTGAAAAAGGAAATTAAATATTTGATGCTTAAAGCAGACACTGGTCTAAATTCTGGTTTATAGGGAGAGGTCCATAATTGCTATCTTTAGTCTAATCTCTTGTTCTCCTTGTACAGACAGTCCTTCTAGATTGTGATTCAGAGCAACTTAGATTTCAGTACTGAATCACCTCCCAGAGAAATCTATCTGACTAGAAATAGGCTACAGAATAATTACTTACTACTGAGCATTGACTTTAGAGACATTAGAGACTGAAGGTACCCTTGTGAATATATTCCAATTGTTCATTTCTTTCCAGCATTTGGAAAGAGATGATGATTTTTAGTCACCAGGACAAGTCAAAAACTTGTTTCAACATGTGAAACACAGTGTGCTTTCACATGCTGTTTTGTCCAATGTTAGATTTTGCTACTTTTACTTGTAACGAATAGATTCATACATCTTAAGTAGTCTCACTGAAATGAAGGAACAGTATTAGAGTAGTAGAATCTGTCCTTGGCCAAAAAGCAATTTCTAAAACTTGAGGAGCTGCATGGCTTTTCACAGAAAACTTAGGCAAGGAAACACATTCTAATTAGAACTGTTTCTGTTTTCACAACAAAATATATGAATCCTTTGCCCTTTTCCTCTCTATAGTCAGATCATTTAGAGAAAACAAACTCTCTTTGTTCCTTAGGAATTTATCTATAGATAACATCCATCTGATGTTAGAAACCTCTGTTTGAAGAATCATAATAATGCTCCCAATAGTTAATTGGAAGATCATAAATACAGGATAATGATTTTCAAGTCAGAGATAAATAGGAGGAGAGAATTAGCCCCGAAGGAACAAAGATCCTGTATTCTCGTAAATGTTCTTAGAAACAAAGTAAAAATGCAACAAGTGAAAAGTTTCAAAATACAAAGGTCAGCAACTTTTTCAAAGCATTTAATGAAACATCAAAATATTTTATTAATGAAAATAGCAAAGATATTTTAAGAGTGGGGAACTGTAATTTGGGACCTTATATTCCTGTAGAATGGATGACAAAGACTGATATTTTGCAAGAATTCTGAAAGATTAACCAAGTATTTTCCTAGACATGGGGGACACTGTCTTTGAATGCCATTTGGAGTACAGGCATCTCTTTTTGATGGACTATATTTTACTAAAGTTACAGCCCAGTGTGTGAGTATTCTTATATATGCTCACTATGTCATGAATAAGAGCCAAGAATTTGTATTTTGTTAAGCCGTATACAAACATGGGAGTTCTCAGGACTGCTTCATACCTGTACTGTGAATACAGAGACAAAGAAAGGAAATTAATCTCTGAACTGCCATCTGAATGGATTGAAGTCTGATACACTTGCTCTGAGCAAACTAATACCAAATTAGTATATATTTACATGAGTGTAGCTCTATCAACACAATCACACCTGTTTAATCATACGGTGTTGTCTTTCTGTGAAGTTGCTTTGACCTGCACTACAGTTTTACTTCCTTACTACTGTTTTCCTACGCCAGTCTTCACCATACTTCATTTTTCAATGTAAATATAATTTTCAGAGATCTAAACAGACAATCCAGGTAAAGGAAAAGTAGGAGAACATTTCAGGTGCCTCAGAAAGCTGTTTCCTGTACCAAGGTGAAAGAACTGAAGCTTTTCTTCTTCCTGTCACACATCACATTTGTTCATACTTACCTGTTTTCAAGTGGAATGGGAGGTGACAGAAGTTTGCTTTTCCAGATTTTGAACATTTTTAATGGCAAGGTTTTTTTTCAAGTTTATTTAGACAAGGCAGTACAGCATTCCTGACATCTTCACTGAAAAGCAATGAGGTAATGATAGATAGCTTTCCTAATAGGGAAGAACTTTACCTCCTTGCACCTTTTTTTCCTCAGTCTAATGAGCTGCATAATATCAAATCATAGCACTACTTTCAACCATAAATTCTTATTGAACATGATTAATTATTCCTGCTCTGGTTTCCTTACAGATGGAAGCATAACAAGATCAGGGAGAGACTAAAGGAAGAGAAACAAATTGAAAATAGATTAATTTTTTTCAGCACCATTCCAGATTACATTTTTTTCCATCACGTTGGCTGATCCCATGAAAATATATTGGTTTAATTCTGCCCATCCAACCTGCTACTTCCAGTATGGAATTCTAGCAGGTCAGTAAATACAGTCCCCAAAATAATTTGAGACCTCACTGACTACAATGATTACAAGCTAAGTGAAGTATCTGTTGAAAAATATTAAATATTGCACTTATGAAGCACTGTGAAGACAAAAATCTTCTGTCTTACTTAGAGTCTTTCTACTCAAATTTGCCAACAATATAAGTGTGAGAGCATTCTCACAGATGATCATGTGAATGATAGTCTCCAAGAAAACTTCAGGCTGAATAAAAAGTGAACTTTATAAATTTTCTGCATAGCTTCTAATTGACTTTCTTAGAGTAGGGATCCTTCCTCAGAGCTAAGTTGTTTATCATGGTATAAGTTACAACCAGATGTCAAGTTCTTTTTTAAATCCTTTCCGTAATAAGGTATTGTCTAGGTGGTACAGGTAGCGGTGTTCCAAAATTCTATTCTGCACAGCACGTTATATAATTTTAAGATGTTTCTTACAACCTATATTTAATGTTTTTGTGGCTTACAGATATCTAAACCCCAAGGTTAATTAACCACTTTCTTTTGTGTGCCTCTGTACTGTAGACGAATAATACTAAATGTCTACAGCATGACTGCTGAAGAAAGAATGCTTATTGGAAGTCTAATATAGTTTTCAGTAAAAGTTTAAAAGTAAGTAAGCACACTAGATTACATATTACCTTATTTTTTTCTTCATATTTCTCTGCAAAAGTCTAAAGCTTATGATGTATATCAGTAACAAATTGAGTAATTTATCACCACAGCAGCCTCACTCATTTTGTCTTTAGATAGGCAATAAATGTAAGTCTCAGGACTTTCAGATGAATAAAAATAAAAAGAGATTTCATTTTTTAAAAAAATCAACATGTTGACCTTGTTTCAATAAATAGAAGTTTAATTTCTTTTCTTTTTTTTTTTTTTGTTTTGGTGGTGGTGGTTTTGGGTTGTGAGTGTTGGGGTTTTTTAACATAATAGCCTCTAGGCATGAGTCATATTGATAATTTTATAAACAGATTTTCAGCACTTTTGACAAATCCTGGCAGATGTCTGTCTAGATCATCAGGTCATCCAAAGCCATCCATTTCATCACCTCTTCAGATATTCCTACAGTTAGGAAGATTTTCATAATGGGGAAGTTAATTTTTCCATTTTGTGACTAATTATTTCAGAAAGTCTAATACTTCTTTTCATATCCTAAGTAGATACAGAAAGTTTGATTTATTTACTTATACGTAGATTTCTTGAGGCCTTTCAGATGTTCTGTGTGACCCAACTAGTCCTCAGACATGCTAAAGGACACAAGGAACACTCATACCACCCATTCTCTTTCAGCATGGCAGCTGAAGACTTAATCAGGATTTCCAAGGAAATCACAAACAGCATCAAATCCTCATGTGTGGGTAACTGAACTGAGTCTGGAAGACAGGTTATTCCCCTCTTCCTGTAGCTCATTATAAGTCAAAGGTGAGAGGTAGCTGCATTCAGACTTCTAAATGTTGGTACCTATATATGGGTGTCCACATATGAACATCTCTAAGCATACTTAGAGGCTAGTCAATCACTAAAAATGAATTTTGGGCACTCTGAAACACAGTACATGAGTAAATATGTATACCAACAGCAGTGTTGAATTGGTTTGCAAAGACACTTAGATTTTGTAAGTCACAAAGGCAAGCAGCTGTGATATAAGGACCAACAGGACATTGGTGTCCTGATGCAGCATGCAGAGGCTAGTTGGAATACCCTGTGGAATTTCAGGTGACACTAGACACCTGAACTCTGAAAACTAAATATTTTTCTAGTGGTGATCAGCTGAATGCCTCTCTAGACTCCAGTGACTGTAGTGAGTAGCTCTCCCTTCACAATAATGTGAATATCAGCCTGGAGAACCTGCCTGCCACATAGATATCTTCATTTTGTTACTTAAATTTAAATCTTGTAATCTTTTAATCAATTTTCTTTACCCCTCCAGTGGATCTGATAGTATGTTTTTCAATTTTCTTTTCTGTAAGTGAAATAAAATAGTTCCTGCAATCATAGGTCAATAACTCCATCTTCTTTACCTCCAATTTCTAAAAAAAAAAAAAAAGGGAACAGTTGAATCTAGATAGATATTTGGAACATCTATTGATTTAAAGTTATTTGGATCACCAGGATGGCAAATTCCCCAGTTCAGCAAGAATAACTTTAGTGAAATCGACCGACTTTTGTTCTGCTTTTTCTGTCAGTAGAATTTGCTACTAGCACTGTTTAAACAGTACACAACCTTCAAAACCTAAAAAAAGAGAGTGAAGTAACAGAATATATTTCAATAAAGTGAAAGGGAGCTAAAAACATTAATAGTTTTAGTGTGCATTTTACATGATAGATAGCTGCTCTGTGAATTTCATGTAGGAAGGATACATTAACAGACTTTTTTATCACAGGTTCATCAATGAAGTTCCAGCATTTATATTGAATTTTCCCTAGTATCCTGTGATTTAAGCACCATTTCATTTGGTTATCCATGTTTGAACAGTTTTATTCCAAGTGGTGTTAAAGCATTAGAAGAAATACCTGCCATGTGTAATAGTTGCTCTGAAGAAATCAAAGATAACTGTTTATCGTCTCACACAGATCTGTAAAGATAATAAACTCGTGGCCTCTAATGAAGTAATTCTATCTGTTAAATCTAAATACTATTAGAGTTTGGTGGGGTTTTTTTATGTCATTTGCTTTTTTATTGTTGGTGGTGTTTTGGTTTGGGTTGGTTTTTTTCTTAACAGATTATCACATAGCTTTTCATACTTGCCCAGTTTAAGGAAATACTGCTTCACCAGTTTGTCATAATTATTTTTAAATATAAAATATTTCTTACAAAGAAAAATTTTTATTGTTAAAGGTGAATCTTGCAATTTGTTAAAAAGCAATCAGATACTGGGCTATGGTGGTGCATATATTTGCAGCTGTGAAGAAGGACTAAGAAGAAAGATCTCTTTGTTTCTCATTGTGAGGTCCTGCTGCTACTGGCTGGAGCTTCCTGTGTCTGTGAAGTCAAAGAAAAGACCCAGAGGGAGTTAATGCAGTTCTGAACTCTGTTAATTCCTGGCAAGATTTCTACATTAAAAACAAGTCTGGTCTGCAGAGAAAGATGCTGCAGGATGCCTCTGTTTCCCTGGCCACTCTGCTTGCAGAAGGACTGTCATAAGGCCAGAGGCACTCTGCCTAGGCTAGGAAAGTTGCATTTTACAGGTGAATGCAGAATGAAGTCTATTGCCCTACAGGCCACTACACACACACACACGCACAAAAGGCAAATAAAAAGAAAAAGGAAAAAAAAAAAACCAACTATGTTCGGTGTAAATGGACATTTTTACTCAGACTATAGCTAATTTAGAATTTAGGACTGGTTTTGCCTTGTGCTACCTTGTCTGAGTGGAGTCTCAGTTCAGTTAGACCTTCAGACCAAATTGCAATACTGTTTTTCTGAGATAAAAGGGTGATGCTCTCATCTTTTTGTGGTGTTAATGACACTTTCCATTTCTATTTTCCTTTAAAAGAACTGTTTTTCATTACCATGCAAAAATCTGAATGTATTTTAAAATGCAATTTGCAAAGCACTTTTATTTACTGAAATAGCTTGTTGTAAACCAGAATTTTTAGATTGTTTGGTCTATTACTAATCTGCATTGTCAAAAAGTAACTACAAAACTACAAAGTCCTTTTCATCCATATGTGTATGTTTGATGCAAAGCCAGTAAGGCAGCTATGAAATCTGCTTGTAATGACACAGAGCAGACTCCTGGGCCCTTCCTGGGGCACCTAATACTCTAAGTTACAATAACCCATCATGGTTTATCTCAACCTAAACAATTATCACTATGTTTAGAGGACGATGTAGAACTTCGTTAAAATATAAAATTAAGCGGGAAAAAAAAAATCCTGTTGTTATATCAGTGAACAGATTTACATTTAGAGTGTACATTTACAGTGAACAGATATCCTAAGTAAACCTGAATTCTACAGTGTCCTTCTGCTATAGAATTCAAGATATCTAAACATATTTAGTAATGGCAATTTATGTCTCGTGTAACTCATTCTGTTCTCTATAGTGTGTTGCGCATTTCCTTGTGATGTCCTTCAAACTTTGTTCAAGCATCTTTTCAACATGAGATTTTTAAAAGTAATTTAAATTTTGTATAACCTCAGTTTTGGTGTAACACATTAAAGACACTCAAGAATCAATAGGATTCAATAGGAAGAGATGTCCCCTGTTTCAGTCAAACTACCTCAAAATTTCTATTAAACAAAAGGGAACTCATCATATATCTGGAGCTAAGAATTCATTGCTGGTATCATTAACGTTTTAACAGTCAAATAGTCCAAATTATCTAACTAATACGTTAATAATGGCAACAAGCTAAGCCCACCTGCAGCGAAAGTTAACCCAGACCATCACTGAGACCTTGCTCTGTCAGGTCAGTGCAGACCCTGTGGCCTTTTACCAGAAATGTCAAAGAGCATATTCACTGGGTTATATACACACAGAAATAACTCCCTTGTATTTAAGTGACACTATGCTCAAGGTAATATATTTATATTACTTGTGTGTTTCAAGCCAATCTTTCTACACAATACAGTTCTAAGCCTGCTGCCATCTCTTTTCGCATGATGTAGGCATGTCCTTGGAAAACAGGCAAAAGAAGTGTCCTGTTGTCTTGGAAATAGGCCCAATCTTTGATTAACATGAAACCATATACAATTATACATACATGATGCATATATATTTAGCTTCTAAGTTTCAGGTTAACAAAACTATATGCTTGATACACTATGTTTTACATCCACTTCTGTTACAATTTACTGACGGTAAAATAATAACAGTGATTTATAATATTTGCTATAAAAAGGAGGATATAACAGAATGGAAATGAGGAGGCTGTTGACTGTCCTTGCGACAGGTTCTTTGCTCACATGGTAGGGATTTATTAGCAAATCCACACAGTCTGTCCACCATTATTAATGTTACATCCCACATTCTGCAATGGCAGATATTAAATCATATTTTAAAAAGTATTAGTTTAAAAACATGAGAGATTCAAATTTATTACTATATTAGGTCTTCCATTTCCTGAATTAGTGTTTAAACGTCTACAGTCATATGAAAGGTAGCTGTTTCACGCTTTGAGAGAACTTAGTGCTGTCCTTTTTTCTAGCAAAAGAGACGTGATCAGAACATGACAGCATGGAACTTGCACTTCAAATCCGTTTATATCAACAAGCAATTTCTGGCTACTCTGATATCCCCCTCTTGACCTCTGCCCTCTGCCTTGTACCACCTCTAATCTTTATCATGCCTTTCCCTAAGCAGTTTTAATGTATAAAATAGCCTACAATGTGGATATATATAGGTATACACAAATATATTTTACCAATTTTGTGTGACAAATCAGCTCACCACAGGATCTTATGAGTTCCAGAGACAACCCAAGGTAGGTAAAGAAAAATGTGTACAGGGAAAGGGGAAGCAAATTAGAGAGGAATTGTTTCAACTTGTCCTGCTGTGAAACTGCAGGTTTATGCAGCATTCTGCCTAGGTTTTGAATTCCAAGGTAGAAGACACTAAGATGCAATTTATTTTTCTTTTTTCCCCTTCTTTTTCTTGACCTAAAACTTATGTGGGACTGATATAGCCCAGTATGCATGAAAGGTTGTTCAGATTTCTAATGCCCATTTAGTTCAACCTTTATTTTTGACCCTTTTTGTTTGATATTGACAAAAAGAAATGAGCGTTATTTCTGTGATCATAAATGTCAGATAGAGTGGTCCTTAAGGATGATCTGTATTAATGTGTGAAGATATGTTAGCAAAAAACCCCAGTTGCTCTCTCTTGTTTGTTATTTGTCATTCTCCACTATCCTGAAGCTTTAGTCAATTATTCAAAGAGCAAAAATGCCATGTCACAAAAAATGCCATGGCAAGTCTCAGTGCATTGCAAGACTGAGACTTTAGTGAAACACATAAAAGTTAGATTTTCTTTGGCTAATCTGATCAAGCAATGATGCATGCCAAATACATTTATAAAAATCAAAGTCTATTTGTGAACAGAAATAAATAATTCAGTAACTGCAATAAACAATTCAACTAGTCCCAGTTTAAAGACTGAACTACACCCTTACCTTTAGAAGCAGTCCCACCATACCAGTACTCAGGCACAATGATAGAATCAATTTGGGCATCTTTCCCTGGTGTTGCTCCTGAGCTATCTGATCTGCAACAAGAAGAAGCTTTGAAGTCTTTAAGACAGTTAACATCTTTCATGAGAACTAAAATGCACGTTATCTAAAATCTTGCTATTACTAATATTAATTGCATAACTAAGGAGGCCGAGTTTTACACTCCGTTTCCCTGATGCAATCCTCTGACTTTAATGGGGCTTTACAGGTAGGAGGGAGGACAGAATTTGGTCTCTTTGACTAAAACTATTTCCCTATCCTCATACAGGAGCTTGCCATTCCCCACTAAGAAAAGAAAGTATAATTAGCTAAATTTTGCTTACGTGAGTTCTCTCTCTTTTTTTTTTTTTTTTTTTTTAAGGACAGACAGGAGAGCTGTAACCAGTTTGAATGTCTTTTGCAAAGAGGTTTCTTAATATAGAATCATAGACTCATAGAATCATAGAATGGTTTAGGTTCGAAGGGACCTTAAAGATCATCTAGTTCCAAGCCTCTTGCCATGGGCAAGGACACCTCCCACTAGAACAGATTGCTCAACACCTCATCCAATCTGGCCTTGAACACTTCCAGGGACGGGGTATCCACAACTTCCCTGGACAACCTGTTCCAGTGCCTCACCACCCTCACAGTGGTCTCATAGTGGCCTCATAGCCTGTCTTCATAGGACAGGTGCTCCAGCCCTCTGATCATCTTTGTGGCCCTCCTCTGGACCTGCTCCAACAGGTCCATGTCCTTCTTATGCTGGGGGCTCCAGAGCTGGACACAGTATTCCAGGTGGGGTCTCACCAGAGCTGAGTAGAGGGGCAGAATCACCTCCCTGTTCCCTGGTACTGTGCTCGCCCATCCATGTCCCTCTGGGTCTTAAGTCAACAACCCTTCTGAAGAAGAACAGAGTTGGGAAGGCTTTTGAGAAGTCAGATGACATCCTGAGGTCTGTTCTGGGAAATATGTTCATGGTGGGGGTTTCTTCCTCATTAGTCTAGTGGTCTGCTTTGATGAATCTCTGAATGCTTCCTCACCTCTGACTGCTGCTTTCTCTCTGCTCCCAGATGAGGAGTGAGTGTGAAATGTTTCATTTTGAAGGTGACATAGTTTACACTGCTTCTGAGGCTGGTTTTGGTGAGATAGCTCCTGTAGCTGTATATTTCAGTCATCCATTTCCTGCTTTCCCATGAAGAATGTTTGTGAGATTGGAAATAGGACTTAAATAGGTAAAAAAAAAAAGAAAAAAAGGAAAAAATAAAAGAGGAATAGCTTTATATCATTACTTTCTAGTATTATCAAAATACAAATAAGCATGGCACGTGTATTTTGCACAGTATGGATATTTTAGGTTAAAAATAGATAAGGGTTAAAAATCTGCACATTTCTATAAGACAGATGTCATATTCTAAGTTCTGCATGAGCATCTGGAATAACAATATGGATCCAGCTCACTTCTTAATTTTTATTTGAGGCCACACAAGAATACATACCTGAAGGGTGACAGTACACAATGGAGATCACCCATCTGCAGTATGTATAGACCTACTGATGGCTTTGACATTCATGGTATATGTTCAGCAGCACAAGCTTATGACGTCTGGTAGTTTTACACATGAAAATAGAAGACAGGATAATACCTGTTGAAAAATTTTGAAAAACAAAGTCATAGCAATCTGGAGTTAACAGTCAAATGTCACAAACATGAGAAAAAGAAACAAACTATTGAGAATTAATAACGTATTCTACCAAGCTGATGGAGGAAAGGAAAAGCAAGAAAACTCTGATTCCTAAGTAGGTATCTTAAGAGTTAAATATAAAAGTGGAAATAACATTGATTTTTCAAAGGGTTTGCATCTATTCTGTTATCTTCTTCACCCATCCTTGTTGAATTTGTTTCTGCGTGTAATATGGATTTGAAAAAAATTTGATGAGATCAGAATATTTTCTATTTTACTAATAATTGGTCAAAATGTTTCAGGAATTTTATAATTCTATTGTTATTCTTGTCAGGTTCAGCCTTATGAAACTTGATTTTTGTTTGCTTGATTTTGGCTACAGCCATCTCATTGTTTTTAAGCAGTATCTTCATGTGTTTCTTATAGACTACTTCGATGCATTGCTTTTAAAAAATACTTACTGTTTAGAAAATGTTGCCTACAGTCACAATTATCTTTTTAAAGTGATATAAAAATTCTGCAAATCTTTTCTTATTTCTACAAAGAATTTTAGAAAGCTTTTGTTTTTTCATATTTTATGGTTACCTTACTTGTCCAAGTTACTTAAGCCAGGACAAAATTCTTTGCACATCCATGAGCATGCCATACACAAACTTCCAAATAAAATTTTATCAGAAGATACAATCTGGGGACTTCCTGCACTTTGTGTTTTACTGCATAACACATCTATGTGACTCAGTGGTTAAAATCAAATTTATTCTTTTTAACTTAGATGAGTCTACTGGTGAAGACAGAGCTGATTGAATTCTTTCTCCCCTGTTGCTGAATTCTGTTAACAATGTGCTCACCTTGGTTTAAGGAAATATTCCTATTATTTAGTTTGATGAGATCTTTATGGACTGTCTTTGCTCTACTTCAAAACCATAGGTACAATTCCAGTTTGCTTAAATGTTTTGACGTCTTTTCTAATCTTCAACATAAAATATAGAAGATATATGGTTTCAGTTTTTTTTTCCTGTGAGTTCTGATTGACTTCTGAGTTTTGGATAAGTTATACTGTTATTAATGGAAGTAAAGGAAACCATATTTTTTTTAGCTGCAGACAGCAATTACTTAAACAGCCTTTTCCGCAACATTGGGAAATGTCATAAAAATATTTATAGCTCTTAATTTTTCTTTTTGACTCCTAAAATTTATTAAAATAGCTATATTAACATTGTTACATTACTATATAGAGTTAAAAAAAAAAGAAAAAATTTAAAAATCCCACAAAATCCAAAACAGCTTTGAAAAATAATATTTCATGGGGGATTTGATTATTTTACAGTTATTTAAACTCTTATAGCTAGTTTTCAGTTGCAGACAACATTTACAGGAAGCAACTTACCTAACTATCCTTCTACCAAAACTTCCAGAAGCCATGGCCCATCAAGAGCTCTCCAGGTCTTCCATGCACACACACTCGTATGAGTGAAAGAGTCTGTTCATGCATATAAATGACAATTTTCCCTCCTTAATATGAATTAAACCCTATAACAAATAATATAGTAGAATACTGTGAAGAAATTATTGTGTCATAGTAAAATCTTTGTGGTAGAAATAATCAGTATCAGGAAACTCGTATCAACCTGTCCACTGAAGACAAACCTCCTGAGCATCTTTACAGGAATAAATTCCTAAATAATAATTTCTATATCTAATGTATCTAAACATTGTTTTAGAAATCTCTCTTAATCAGGAGGAGTATCTAAGCACTGAATAAACTTTTTGCTGAGTTGCAGCATGCCCATCTTGCCTATCAGCCACTCCTCACAGTTTCATATCGTCTGCAAATTTGCTGAGTGCACACCCTGTCCCACTGTCCAGGTCATTCATGAAGAGTTTAAAGAGAACTGGTCTCAGTGTCAGCCCCTGGGACACACCATGACTAGAAAGTTTTTCTGGCTTCCAGAAAAACTTCATATTGCTGATTACAATCTTTTGGGCCCACAATTCACCAAGTTTTCAGTCCATCTCACAGAGTACTTACTTAGTCCATATTTCATCAGTGCTTATTCCTCTTGAATAGTAAAAATCCAGCCTTTCTCATTCTCTTTTCTGTTCATCTATCTGTAAAACAACACATTCCCCATTAGCCCTTATTTTTCTACACAAGCTGTAAAAAACCCCACAATTCTAAACCCAAAAGAACAGGTTATAAAGTGAATTAAAAGTCTTAAAAACTGAGTAATCTGTATTGATAGGATGCAGCAAAACTATTTATCAAGCATTTAGTTTCCACTCTATCACCTCACTGAAGTGAACTGCAACTGACTTTCTCATCCCGTCATTAACTGTAACAGCACAGGCCTTTTAAGCATATCTATAATGGCCATACTGAGTTATCTGGAAACTCCAGTGTGAAAACATATGGGTTTATAAACATGGTGCCTTAGAAACTTTGGTTTTGGCCCTAGGAATGACATTAAGTGCCAGAAAATGCTCCACATAATGAAACGTACCAAAACAATAGAACAAACTTCTGCTGCTTAAGACAATAATATTTTACTATTTAAAGATGATCTGTGCCCATAGGTGGGAAATCAGAAATACAAAAGCACAATGTTGTACATCACATAATATGTTACTCAACACAGGAGAACAAAATTGCTATTGAAGTTATTTCTGGAAAATGAGATTTCTCTCTTATTAGAATCACAGAATCATTTTAGTTGGAAGAGACCTTTAAGAGCATCAAGTCCAACCATAAACCTAACACTGCCAAAACCACCACTAAACCATGTCCCTAAGCACTATACCTTCACGTCTTTTAAATACCTCCAGGGATGGTGACTCAACCACTTCCCTGGGCAGCCTGTTCCAATGCTTGATAACCCTTTTGGTGACAAAATTTTTCCTAATCTCCAATCTAAGCCTCACCGGGTGCAATTTGAAACCATTTCCTCTTGTCATGTTACTTGTTACTTGGAGAAGAGACCAACCCTCTCCTCACTACAACCTCCTTTCAGGTAGCTGTAGGGAGTGATAAGGTCTCCCATCAGCCTCCTTTTCTCCAGACTAAACAATCCCAGTTCCCCCAGCTCCCTCATAACGTTTGTTCTTTAGAACCCTCACCAGCTTTGTTGCCCTTCTCTGGACACGCTCCAGCACCTCAATGTCCTTCATGTAGTGAGGGCCCAACACTGAACACACTGTTTGATGTGCAGCCTCACCAGTGCCGAGTACAGGGGGATGATCACTTCCCTAGTGCCCACCTGGGCACACTGCTGGCTCATACTCAGCTGACTGTCAACCACACCCCCAGGTCCTTTTCTGCCAGGCAGCTTTCCAGCCACTCTTCCCCAAGCCTGTAGCGTTGCATGGGGTTGTTGTGACCCAACACTTATTATTAACTTAATAATAACCTTCGCAATGGCACCAGAAATAGGATTTGCAGACTGAGCTTGGATTCATTGTACAAGATCTAGCTCCTTTTAGACTCAATATTAAATTGAATGAATGGAAAATTTAACTGTAGGAATGCAGAAGCATGATATGAAGTGAAATAATTAAATACTACTATGATATGTCCCTTGTCAAAGCAGCTAATATTAATGACCAGTATCAAGTGGTGACTTCGCTGATTGCATCTGTTGTTCTGCCTCTGTCCATAGAAGACAAGAGATGGCAAAATAAGCACAACACAGAGACACTTTCTTTGTAGAAATCTGGTCCTTAGAATGTGAGTCATCATCTGTATTGCTGCCTGAGATGATGTGTGTCAATTACAGACACATTTCTTCATCCCAGGTAGGATCAGAAACTTCTCCTTCATCATGGGGTTGACAAAGAGGACCCCAAGGATGGGTTATGATCTCTATGACTTTTGAGATTGTGCCAACTCAGCAGACCATAAAACTAAATTGTTCTGGTACGGAGTGAGCATGGGAAGGAAAGAATAATTATAAATAGGTTTTGGTTTTGTATCAATACAGAAATTCATACTCTGCTGTGAATTCCAGCTAGCATTACTTTATGAAAAAAAAAAAAAAGACCCTTTTGGAAAAAATATTACATTAATGAGAATTTATTTCTAAGATTTTTGTCTGTGCTTAACTGAAGCAGAATTTAGGTCTATTTTTGCGTTTTGGGGAAAAAAAGTTGAGGAGAATGTAAAAGGCTTTTACTGAAAAGTATGTGAGTGGAAAAAAATTTGAGAAAAAAACCTTTTGCCAAGAAATTTTGAACAGAATCAGAAAGTTACAAATGCAAATGAGGAGTATTTTTTCATTTGCATCCACATATAAGTAAGGAATGGCAGGTGTTGCTATTATCAATGTAATTTGTACCCGCAAAGAAGCCATTTTTTTCTAGGCTAGGCTCTGGTCACAACTGACATAAAATTGAGACATGTTATTATTTCCTTTCTTTTGAATTTTTCTTCCTGTGAATCTAATGCAGACAAGTAAATTATTTAAAGTCTGACTAAATAGACTGAAATATTTGTTTAAATATTAGTTAAAATTACAGTATTTTGGTTTATGGACTCTCATGTTCTTTAATGGACTTTCAACTTTGTTGTAAACTATTGCTAGTTGTTTATCTGACCCTTTCTGAGTATATTAGTGCAACTAACGTTGGGCAAATTGTTACTCGGTGTGATGTATTCTTCTACCAGGCTAAGAATTTGGAACCATTATTACTGTGTTTTGTGACTGATATGAATTGGATATGCTACCCTGAGGTCAGATCATAAAGAAAAGCAATTTGGAATGCAATAGAGGAGACCAAAAAGAAGGGAAAAGAAAAAAAATTTGTGATGGCAATTTTACTTGTGGTAAAAAAGGAAAGAGAACGAATACAAAGAATGATAATGAAAGTAGAAGGAAAACAAGGGAGAAAGGAATGTAGAAAAACTTGCAGAAACTTTCACACGAGAGAAAAAGCCTATTATTCAACTATTTCTAAACACTTGAAAAAGAACTGACCGATTAAAAACATTGTAAAGAAATGGTTTGTGATTGTCAATTACTTAACAGATGGAATCAAAGTACAAATTGCGTGTTTCAGTTAATTACTGCTAAGATGGCATAAAAGCATTTTAATTGTAATCGGAATTTACACTATTCAACATGGATATTAAAGGAAATAATGAGCAAGGAAATACAGTGACCCATTTATCTCTTTATCTGTCTGCTTACCAAACATAAGCGTTAAATTCAAGCAAGCTGAATCAAAAAGCAGAACCAAGTTAATTAGCTTTACTGAATTAGCAGAACATATAAAATGGAGCCTACTTCAAGGTGCTGAAATTTATCTTACCTTAAAGTTGATTTTGAATTAAATGTATAGAAATGAATAAAAAAAATTGTCTTTCAAAATCAGAATAGAAAATCACTTTTGATACTCATATACTGTCATTTTTTCCATAAAATGGTATATGCATCCCATAAGAATGTTGTTGAAGGCAAGGACTCAAAGTTTTGAGATCTGGAAATCTCACATCACATTAACCCAGCTGAGGGAAGTTCTCTGTGGGATTTACTAGGTTAGTATGTTCTGCTTACACCTCATGATACCCAAAGTCTAAAGAGCATCACTATAGATAGGTCCAACAACCAGCTGCAACATTTGTCTAACTGGAATAGATTCCATGAAGAATTTACTTTGTTATTATATTTTTTTCATTGCATAACTATAAGAACTACCAACAGGTTTTACTTTAAAAGTTGTTGCGGCTTGCATCAGCTTTTAATATCCACTGTATAACTATGAGTTGCTTTAAAAAAACTAAAATAAGCATCCATAGAGAATGGCAGTTTTATAGGACATTTTTAATTTTATAAATTTCCAGTATGAAACTTTTTCTACCAACATTAATTTTACTTCCTTACTTTTTCATTACTTTCTGGTTTCGTTTCTCACCTTTGGATCTTCCTGTTTCTGCTTTTCAGTATCTTGTTGCTTACCTTTTAAGTATGAAAACATACACAAGATTTTAAGCCATTTGTCCATCCAGAGTGATAATACAAGCTGTACAACTACCTTAAATTTTTCTAAGGAGTCAGTTGTACTAGAGAGGAAAATATCTTTATTCTAACTATTTCCAGTTTCAATGACTTGTGTGTGTTCCCAGGAGAAGTTTCCACTATGAAAGCTGAAAGAATTCATGAGATACAGAGGGATATGGATTTGGGACTTTGATAGGAAGATAAAGGAATTGATGTGGCTGGACTAGAAACAAGAAAAATATAAGACTACTGTGACAGTGTAAGAAACAGGGATGTAAAGGCACGAACAAGTGAGGTAAATGAAGAATAAGAAGATGCAAAGGTAGGAACTTTGAAGATCCAACTGTAGCATCAGAGCTAGATTATCCAGTTAACCGAATGCTAATAAAGCTAAAAAATGTCATGTGTTAGTTATATTTCTAAATTCAAAATTATATTTATTTATTGTTTAATTTAAGACAAGGACTTGTTTTTTATGTTGTGTGCATTATCTGAGCAAAGATGAAGAATTTTGCACACGGGAACTGTGTACAATTTGTAAAGACTGTGTTTTCTGCTTGAACATGAAGAAAAACGTCTGTGTAAATACAAGTAGACTCTCATTGTTATCATTTATTATATTACTCATTTATTTTATTTCCAAACTATATTATTTTGTCATCTTTACTCTCACATAGCTCCAAAACGAATCTTTTCCCTTTCTTTCAGAAAGGTCAAGTACACTCTAGAATTTCAACAAAAATTGTTGATTAATAGCGTGAATACATCTTGGGAAGACATTATGTTGATGATGGATTTGTGCCATACATCAGCAAAGTCAGATGGCTTATTGGTGTGCCATTAGCGAGTGATGAATTTATTAGTGATACCTCAGTAAACCTTCGTCTTGAAACACAGTAAGGCATTTGTTGTCAAATAGATCAAAATGAAAGAAGGGTACTACTTACAGTCTACAAGGGGATGTGTTCGTGCATGTGAGTAGGTTGCATTTTCTCAAATTTCATGATGGTAATTTGTGTCGTTTTTTCCTGATTATAAAATCAACAGGGCAGATGAGGATTTGGAGTCCTTTATCTAACACTAGTGCTCCAGTTTTCAAGCCCTTATAATAAAGTCTGAAGCTGTTTGAAATGTGATTAGTGTACAGTTGTTCTGAAATTTGTACAAACAGCAGAGAAGTAGCTTCTTCAGCATTAGAAACAGATGAGTGAGTACTAGTAATTGTTCAAGACAGTTTGAGAACACCATCGTCTTTGTAGGATAAGAAAGTAGTTCTTTGGTTTCTTAAATGTACACCACCAAATTTCACATGCATGTGATAAAGTCGTTGTCTATCTTTTCTTCTGGCTATCTTCTTGTGCTTTATCAGACACAGGCAAGATATGCTGATTCCTCTTTTTTGCAACTTAAACTATTAATAGCAAGGAACACCCTGTACTCTCCATGTAGTGGTAAAATTCCCCTTGAGATACGATGAGACACTGAGGTATTGACTCCTTCGCACTTAAAGCCCTGTGCAATCTTCTACAGTTACTTGACACAGTAAGGTATTTGGGACGCCTTTCCTTTTCTCTTTAGAGGGGTGGTATACTGTCAGAGCGGATGTATAGGAGGAGTAGTTGAATAATGATTGGTGTTTTTTTGAAAAAATCCTTTTCTTACAAGATCCCTCTTTCAGCTGTTAATGAACTGCCATGGGGAGACTATATCAAGACAGCAGGGTACCCCAAGGGAGTACTTGGGTCAGGTCTACAGGGAGCACAAAGAATAACACAGAGTGTCAGCCTATCTGTTCAAAGATCCTGGCATCTGCTTGTTCCTGCTTATTCTACCCTCACGAACACCACCTCCTTCCCACAGGAATTTTACCCCAGGATAATAGTAAAAGTAGGACACATTTAACAATTTTAGGACAGTTAGAAAAGCACTGAATTTCTGTAAGAATTATCAGTTCTTGTGTAGACAGACACAATACCCCTTCTGTTTCTCTTGATACAAAACCAGACTTTTGGGTTTATATTTTTAAGAAGTTTGTTACCAAGTGACAGTTTTAATATTATATTTATTATTTATATATAATATAATTATTATTATATGTATAATATTGTAAATAATCAGAACTGAGAGGTGAATAAATGAAAAGAAGAAATAAAAAAGTTTGCAAAAAGAAAGAGGAGGCGTAAATGTTGAATATGGGAGAAAAAAATATGATTCAAAAAAATAATCTAGTCTAGCCTCATCTTCTTATATTGGCAGTTGATTTCTGTTATTTAATTTTTGGATTATTTGCTCTGCTTTTGAGATAGTTTAACTGCTGCAAAAATTCACCTAAAAAGGACATTATAGAGTTGACATTAAAAAAAAATAAATTGATAAATTTGATAGGAACACAAGTTTTACTCAAATAATTGCTAACTGTAGCCAACATGATAGTCACAAGAGTGAGATAGAGAGCTAAGCAGAAACATCTCAAAGGAACCATTCAATTAAAGAAACCCAACCTGTGAAATATCAACTAGTGTAAAATGGTGTACATGCCTTCAGTGATATTTTTTTGTCTGATTCTTGCATTTAACTGCATATGTACAATCAGTTTCACTTCATCTCTGCATAATCAGTTAGATAGGCATGACTTTTTGTGTTGCTGGAAACACTCTTTTGAATAGCAGTGGGAGATCACATAGCTTAATCATAACAAGCTGATTTTGAAATGGTTTAAAAAGAGAGAAACTATATTTTTCACTTTTAATAATAAAAAGGGTTATCTTGCAGAACTAAGGTTTTTTGTTTCATTAGTTTTAATGCAATGTTTCAAAGAATTTCAGGGAAGAGTGCTGCACCAAGCAGACTGCAAAACATCCTGACCACAAACATTTCCAAACATGACACAGTAACTATTTTAGCTAATACAGTTTCATACTAAGCAATGCACAGCAATGACTATTTTAAAATAATTTTAGAAAACATAAAAAACAAAACTTCTGTTAAAAAAGAACACAGGGGCCTTTATCTTTGAGTATTTGAAAATGCATGGAAAATATTGATGGAATTCTACCTTTACAGTGTTTTCGTTGTAAGAAAAAAATAATGACTTTTGTTTAAAATATTTAGGTATAAGTGTTTACAGAAGAGATACAAAATTCATAGAAAGTTGGTAAATGTCTCAGAATCCATACCAGGCTGCAGATTAATGTCTAGTATTTTTATTTACTTGAAATTTTAAGAAACATTGCCCTATGTTTGTTTCCATTATATATATAATGTTCTTTATATTATGAATTTGAGATCCTGAAGAATGAATTTTTTGCAGTATTTGTATGTCAGTATCTTTTCTTTCCTTCCTTCCTTCTTGCACTTTCTTTCTCTATCTCTCTTTCCTTTCCTTCCTTCCCTGCTTTCTTCCTTCCTGTCCAGTGTCCCTCCTCCTACTCTCTTGCCCTCCAACCTCCCCTCCTTTTTCAGGAATTCATGTATTACAAAAACTGCTGTAACATAATAGAATAGAAAAACTGAACAGATGAACATTTACAGGGTCTTTATAAGGTGGGATCTGATCTTTCCCAGGTATTCTAAAACTGAAGTCTTGCTATAAAACACAATTCTGCAGTATTATAGCTCAGTGAATGACTGCAGCCTACTTTAAAAGTTGGGTGAAAATTTATACAAACAAATATGATGATTACTATTAAAAAGTGTTCATCTGACATTTTCCTCTCAAGGAAGTTTTCCCTTAATCATAATATGAAATAAATATGGTAATTCAAGTTTGTCTTCAAAATTCAAAACAAAATGTAGAGAAAGTATTGCTACATGATGCAACATGGACAACAGGGTTATATGCACAGCAAACAAGAACAGGATGGATGCCCAGGGACTACACCGTATTCTGTGTCTGCGGCAAGGTGTTGGCAGTGGAGGGCTGCAGGGGTGGCCTCTGTGGGAAGATGCAGGGGCTGCCTTGTATCGGACACAACAGGTTTCACCTGGTTCCATCTGGCTTCAATGGACCCACCATAGGACACAGATGAGCCCATCAGCCATGCTGATGGCACCTCTGGGAAAATGTATTTAAGTAAGGGCAGAAAACACGACAGAGGCAACAAAAATAGAAACAATAGGAATGGTTGAGGTCCTCAATGGTCCTGGTGCAGGTATTGACATCAGGCCACACCAAACGCACATCAGAGCAGAGAAAATGTGTGAGGAGGAAGAAGCTAGAGAGAGAAACTGCTGTGTACTGACCACAATCTCCCCATTCCTCCTACACTGCTTGGAGCAGAGGACAGTAGTGATGGAGTGAAACTGAGCCTGGGAAAGGGGTGAGGAATATTCTCATTTTATTGTTTGCTTTTTTGTTTCTCATGTGCCAAATCTATTTAAATTGACAATAAATTAATTTTTGCCAAGTCCAGACAATTTTGCCCACATTTTTCATTGATAAGCAATCTCCCTATCTTTACCTCAGCCTATGAGGTTTCTCACTGTTGGTTTTTTTTTTCCTATACTCTCTCCATTTCTGCTGAGTGGAGGAGAGTGAGTGAGTGACTGGGTGGGAGTCCGGTCGTTAGCAAAGGCTAGCCCACCAAGATAATTTAAATTATTGAGCAAAACTGTAGGCCATTATGAAAATATAAAATATATTTACTGCCCCTAAAAGCTTGCAATCTGCAAGAGGAAAATCAGTTTTAACAATTACACCAGAACTTCAGAGAGTATGTTCTCAATTTCCTGATTGTGAGCAACAGCATTTAATTCTGTATTAGCTTAAAAATATAAGCTTAAAAATTTCAACTTTTGTAAGGTTTAAACTTTAATAGTTACTCATGCCATCGGTATCCCATTTTAGCTCCTTTGTTTACCAGTTCTTTTTCATTCCTACACTCCATGAGAAATGTGTTCTGTTGAAGCTAACTGTAATCTGTTATGAATACATAAATACAATAATTTAGGAATACAAACTTCATTCGAAAGTGCAGAGGATTTAACATAAACTGACCTACCCAAAATATTTGTAATCAGAAATACTTATTTTAGAACATAAAAACCTGCGTGCAACTCATTAAAAAAAAATGCATTTTCTCTGTTTTATAAACTAATTGATTGATTCTTTTTGAGTGTGATTTTCAATGGTAGTCTGTGGAGAACTCTACTGTGTTTGCCTGAGTGAAAACTGATATGTGTGTCAATTCCTTTTCATTTTCTTTTCAGAGTTAATTAGGAAGTATTAAGTATGGAGGAAGCAGGGTGTAAAGAATTTTGAGACATATGCCGAACAGTTCTGCAGCTATTCTAATTAGATTTAACTTCCAAAGGCATATAAAAAGGAGCCATCTGAGGGAGGTTATTAGAAAAACTGTGCTTAACAATTTAACAGTCATTTGAATACTGAAAAAATAAAATGCATATTCCAGTGGTCTTTATTTGAAAAAATAACAGGACTCTTTTGACTCACTTTATTTCTAAAGAAAAATTGACCAAATATTTGTGAAGAGTGAGTGGAGATTTGTTATTTTATTTTTAGTTGACAAAATCTAGGAGACTGAGAAATGTTATTGTCCGGTAATGGATATATGTTCCTAATTCCAAACTGGCTTAGACAAAGTGAGTTGGAAATTAACACCTAGGTGATGCTGCAAAACTGTAAGCAGAAAATGGTAAGCTAAACCCAAACTCTCTCTGGTGCCTTGAAGAGTACAGAGACTCAGCTAGACTCAACCATTAGCAGGATTTGGTCCAATATACCTGATCAGTTTTGCAGAAGTACTGAATGAGGCACCCGCCAATTCAGTCCCTAGTTATTGCAACATTACGAATGGCAGGGGCTTGATGAAGACTGACAGAAGTATTAAATTTTTGCCAAATGTAACCAAGCAGATACAATTTTATTATATGTTTATTAACAAACAAGATAATTTCAAGAGACCACCTGTCCTGGCAGCAGGGAGAGAGGGAAGAGAACAGCTGCCTTGAGCTATTGCCAGCTGTCTCCCCATTTTAATGCTCAGATCCAGAGTTAAATGACTGTGCAGAGCCCTGATGGATTTACAGAGAAACCTACCTAGGACAGATTACTCCCAAGATAACTCTTTTCTTGCCTCAAGACTTTCCTTTAGGAATCACTTCATGGGCCATGATGGTGAAAAGCATTGAAGCCTTGTTAAATTCTGATCATTCTATGGCACTGGGATGGCAAATAGGACTATACATGAAACTGCAACCCCATACTGTGAAAGACAGAAGACTTGGTTCAATTTGGCAAAGCCATGACCAGAGAAAAGTGAGGTGAGGCAAAGCAAGTCAAAGGAAGAGCAGATGATACTGTATGGAAAAGAAAAGGGTAGAGGGTAAGGCCTCAATATCATCATTTCTCTAGAGGTAAATTTATGTAGCGACATAAATTCAAGATTTGTATTAGAGTATGCGGGTGTCATGGTTTCATTCTACAAGCAGCTTCGCGGGGCATGCCATTCTTGTATCTGACTCAGTCATACTACAGCTGTGATTTCCAAGATATCAAGTTATGTAAATAATCTAAGAAAAGAATAATGAAAAAGCAATGCAAAATATCGTATATATTATCTTGCTAGTCCTGGGATCTTTTTTACTGTTTATTGTGAGGAGCAGGGCATAAGGTATAGGAAGTCAAGATTACCTGAAAATGTCAAAGGCCTGTCTACCCTTCTGCCTGATCTGAGATTCTGGCATGTACTTAAGAAAACCAGACAGCTGGAAGTATAACTCCTCAGCTTCCAAAAAGCCTTCTCTTCCATGATTTTTTGAACTTCTTTACATTTTTAGTGAGTTGTGCGGATTTTTAGATCTTGTATGAAAATATACCAACTAAACCTACTGCCTAATCCCTTATTCATCTGCCTCAATTCTCCACTAGAACTGGTTAATAAACATGTGTAGTTCATCTTTTTAATGTCATATGTGGTTTTAGAAACCTGTATCTTATTGTCTTTCAGTTTTGTCTTTCCCAGGAAAAAGAGTGATAGTCTTTTAATCTCTCCTCATACAGCAACCTTTTCATATCTTTGATCATTTTCTTTGCTTTTCTTTCTTTTTTAGATCTATTACATGATTTTTGAGATAGGAGGATTAGACCTGCATAGAGTGCTAAAGATAGTGAATAACAAACAAAAGGTTTCCACAGTGGTATAATAATGTTCTGTTTTGTTCTTTATTTATTTCTTAATACTTCCTGATGTCCAGTTTGACTTTTTGAGCACTGATGTTTACTTAGCTAATATTTTCAGAAAATAGCCTGCAATGCCTTCAATATCTTTGGACTCATCACAGTCTTTGGATAACTAGGATTATTTTCCTCATGTGAACAACCGGCGTAGCATTTTATTTGACATTTTACTGCCCTTGCCCTTTCTTCTGGATCCCTCAACAAACTCATAGTTCAAATGAAAATATAAATAAACAACTTCTGTCTACACAATACTTGTGTATTCATCTTAAATTCTTCCTTGGTTTTCACCCTTCAGTAGAAAGCAACCTAAAGGCAATCTCCTGTACCTTTCCAATGGTGCTCCTTCTGGAATTTTTCATAATCAATGCCCTATGCCTGTGGTGTGTCTCCTGCTCTCAGCTGTACTCAATTTTCTCTACCTAATGAACATGTTGTCTGTTCGTTCAACACAGAGCAGTCTCTCAGTGCACACACTGAGCCTTTGCCCTTCCTATGCTCAAGAAACCAGAAGATTCAGATCAGTTGTGTACTGTCTGATCAACAGCTTACATTTCAGGCACTGCACACTGGCTATGTGGTCTATTCTCAAATGGGATTTTGGGTGGCAAGCCTGTAGTTTATATTCATACTTCCAACTGAGGTTTCCCATGAACTGATGTATCATTTAAGCATTATGTGGTAAAGCAAATAGAACTTTCTGCTCTAAGTTATCTTCTTGACCGCAGCAGGGTTTATACAGCATAACCCAAAAGAGTTCTTTCAGGAATTCTGGAAGGAATAAAATATCAAAAATGCAAACATGAAATTATCAGCTCTCACTCTCTGACCTGAGAGTTAAGAGGATCACTATGATTCTGCTAAAAGTATCCTTTATCTTGCTGCCATTCTTTAAAAGAATTTGTGTGCTGCAGTACAGATGACGTTTTAGATTCATAGCAGAGTTTGAAAAGTTTATTTTTGTGCACAAATCAGCTTCTGAGGGCTGCAGAATTCCTATAGGGATTTGTCTAAGCTAAGACTAGGAAAACACAAGTGTTTTCACCTTTAGTAGACATGAAATAGAGTTGTATAGGAATGAAGAACACTGTTTCACTTATGTTTGTCTCAGGTTTGACCATTCCTATAACCAAATGCCAGAGAGTGGAACGTTATTTTCTGTCAGCAGCATCTGTCTCCTTGGCAAATTCCTCAGACAATTATGTTGGCAGCTTTAGAGTAGCCTCTAGGTCTGTCATGTAGCTACCCTTGTCCTTGCAATGCTGTTTTATAGTGATTCAATTTGTTTCTGAATAATGTCCGCAATTTTTATGCGATTAAGCTCCAACACAAATCGCTTCTGAGATCTCTAAGCCAATCTTTTTATGGCAATATGCAGTACTTATTAACTATTGACATTCCCCCTACCAAGTATTTATTATAACAAATAAGAATTGCAACACAAATTATTTCTTTGCCAGCCTGGAAATATTCCAGCCTTTACACTGATACAGTCCTTTGTGAATTTCCCCAGTTTCTACTTAGAGTTACGCATACATTTTTCAGATTGTTGCACTCAAGTTTAAGCCATGACAGTCTCATTTCCTATCTGTTAATCTGTGCAATTAAAATCCCATACAACATGCTTGATGTTATGTCTAACCAGATGACTCTGTGTAACTGGTTATGCAATAGTTTGCTTTTATATCCTGTGTGAGCCTCTTATTGGAGATTAACCATTGAAAAGATGCTTGCAAAAGCTTTGCAGCCCAGATTAAAAACTGAATTGTCACTGGTGGCAAATATGTAGATCTCAATTTTGTATTCATTTGAGAATCTGTCATTTAAATATTAAAACCAATTATAAGTTATTTCCTTATGTTCAAATATAGCAATATATTTGATAAGTAAAACATAAAAATATAGAAATATATAGAGTATTACACAAAGTTTTCTTGACAATCAGGATTAGAAGAGTACAGGCCTAAAATTACTTAAAGAGACTACCTTCTACTGCTCTTGACAGGTTGGTTTGAAACTATTTTTGTTCTTTTAATAGATAAATTCCCAATGAAAAGAACATTTCCCATGGAATACTGCAAGATATTTTTTTAAATATTTCTGTGTGAATGTAGGAAGGAACCCTTTGTCAGCTTAAAAAGATGCAATATCTCTTCATTACTGATGTCACGGACAATTAGGTACTTTAATTCTTTTGGAAATATTATCAAATAAGTATTGCATAATTGTATACCTAAACACTTGTAAAATAGTTGTTCATATTTTAAAGTGTTTTGAATTAAAATATTTGAAGTATTAAATTAAAAAATCAATTTTTTTATTTGACATATTCATAAATCCGTTTCTTCAACATCAAATGTGCTGCTGAACTTACATCTTGTTGAAACACAGGTCACTATTTTCCATACATTAAAACATTTTTTAAAATTAAAGAATACCTTTTTTTCTAGTGACAGTGTCATTTATATTAAGACTCTTAGAAATAATAGTTGTGCATCACAATAAGAAATTAAGCAAATTTAAAAAAAATATTATTTATAAATGGAATAACTAGGATTATTTTCCCTATGTGAACAACACACATTGCATTTTATTTGACATTTTACTATCCTTGCCTTTTCCTCTGGATCCTTCACCAAACTGGTAGTTCAAATGGTTTATAAAAGGAATAAGGATAATAACAGTACAAGACCTCAAGCATAATATGTTAGTTGTTATCTTTCTTAAGAAAGATATATTTATGTTTATAGACATTATTTTGAAGGGTATGTAGAAGCAAAAATTAAGGATGTCAACATAAAAATGTGTAAGATATTTATAATTTTTATTTTTTATGACAGATTATTGAGATAATGATGTAGAATCAAAATAAGATGACTCTACCAAGTACTAGAATAAAGCATACCAAACATATCATGGAGAATATATCTTGTGAGTAAGGCTTACTAACATCTTCTCCCAGGTAACAGGCAATAGGACAAAAGGAATGGCCTCAAGTTGCATGAGGGCAGGTTTAGATTGGATATTAGGAAAAAAAATTTCACTGCAAAGGTTTTCAAACATTGGAAGAGGCTGCCCAGCGAAGTGGTGGAGTTACTATCCCTGGAGGTATTTAAAAGAAAGTTAGACGTGGTGCTTAGGGACATGGTTTAGTGGTGGTTTTGGTAGTGTTAAGTTTATGGTATGACTTGATGATCTAAAAGATCTCTTCTAACCCAAGAGATTCTATGATTCTATGATTTAGGCGAAGCAGATGTTCTCTGGGGATAGGCTCATGCAGAGATGCTATTACTTCCACAAGCTAAGATGCATGATATGAGTGATGCCTCACTCATCCTAAGGTGATGAGTTTATGATGATAAATGGTAATATCTTTAAGGTATTTAGGTTGTTACTATATGCAATCAATTTTCACAGTAAAACATTTTTATTACTTTTATTTTTTGTGGAAGTAGTCGATTTTTCATATGTGATCAAAGGAATTATTGAAAAAAAGAGTCTTAATTACCACAGTCAATTGGTCACCAGTGGTTGACAGACCATATTTTGGGACATGCATGTCCCAAATTCAGCCTCTCAGAACAAAATTTAAAAGTTTACTTTTGTACTGGATCAATAATTGTAAATCAATACATTCTTCATTAAATCCATTGCTGCACTGATTTGTGCGAGCAAAATTTAACCCTAAAGTATTTAAAAATCAACTACTTGATGTCTGGATCCAATGTCAAGGTGTTATTTAGGATTTAATGCTGACTCGGATCTCACTTGGGTTATTGTTATCTCTGTATCCTGCTGCAGCTTCTGTCTTTCCCCATACTTACTCCATCCTATAAGAGTGATTAGCACTGCTGGATCGCTGTGACAACAGAGGGACCCTAAGATGGGAATAATGTGTGCACTCTGGAGTGCCTCTGACCTTTTTCTCACACACATCCTTGTCTTCCTCCCCTACAGTGCATCTCAGTCTGCTGGGCAGGAGAGCATTTTTCACCTTAAGGGAATTCAGTGTTAAAGAAAAAAAAATAAATCATTTAAAACATTCAAGGCCTTGAAAACATTTTAGAGAGTACCATTTACTCACCTGCCATACCTCCTGTAATAGTCAGATACAGCAACAAAATCCTGGATGACTTAATAGAATCCTGGAGTCCTAAATAGTTACATGAGAACCTCACACATGCACGCTGTTTGTTATTTGGTTAGACTGCCTTTTAGCTATTTCAGATTAATTTGCAAATGTTGCAAGAAGACAGAGAAAAAACGGCATAGTTTTCAAAATATGCAGCAAGAAAGCAGTGAGTATCTGCTTAGCTGGTTAAAAAGAAATAATAAAATGTTATTATTCCCCTCCCCCAACTGATTGATGTCTGCAAGGTGACCATACGCTTGACCAATTTTATCAACTCTGTCTGGATACAGAATTTATCTGTCACAAACCAGAACAGTTTTCAGTAGCGAGAGCTCTGGTTATTACTATTTTTGAGGTGACACTTATGTTGTGTAGAGCAAAAGGCTAACAGCTTGTAACACTGTTTGAAAACATTGCTTGCAGATGGCATCTCTTGCAAATTGCGATTGTATCAGTATGTAATACTCTTAAAGTCCTCTACACTGTTAAAATTATTGAATAATGTTGCTGTGATTAACCAAACAGATCAAATAAAAGAAGAGTCAAAAAAAATTGAATGATGTATCAAGAGGTAAAAACTGAAAAAATGTTCATAGAAATCTGTCTGAATAAGTAGAGAGTAAACAAGCTGCATGTAATATGGGGGGAGGGAAAGAGGCAGGGGAAGAAAAAAATAAGAGAAAATCTCCCTCAAACATTCCCTAATTTTACAAAGATATATCAGTACCAGAAATCAACTGATACCCAACCAATCTTTCAAGTGACTAGGAACATTTCCTTTCCAATTACTCTTTGTTAATGCGAAGAAAAAAGATGCTGTTACATACTTGCACTATAAAAAATGTCTTTTTTTTTCTTAGTACAGTACTTTTTATTTGAGAAAAAAACATGTTTTTCTGTTTCCCATTCTTCATTTGTGTTTCTAACTTCAGCTTTGATTTGCTAAAGAAGATTTGTGTATGTTGCATAGAGTTTTGCTATAGTTTGCTCATACACTTGATAATAGAAGTGAAGAATTACATAGACACCAGCACGTAAATAAACAGGAAAGAGAATTTAAATGTAGCGATAAGAAACCAGCCCTTGTGTGCTTATATTCCCAGTAATCGCATTAGCAACAGCTTGAATTTAGAAAGTGCTTTATGTGAAAAGGTATAAAGGACCATCTTTTTAATGTGCTCACTAAGAAGAAACAAAATGAAAGAACCATAGAGAATTGTCTTGGCATGCATGAGGTCAAACTGTTCTCCCAAACAGGGATTTAATACCTCGTTTTCCTCGTTCATCCCAAAGCAACAAATATAATTCACTGTTCAGTCAGACATCCTTTAACTTACATAAGTATTTTTTGATTTCATATACTGTCAGAATGAGGATTTCTGATCTGTGAAATGGATATTGGGTAACCAGTCCTTTCTTCTTTCATTATTTATGTAATCTATGTACTTCCTTGAAGAAAGTAACTGTCTTAAGCATTGAAACACAAAGTTTTTGAAAGGGAATGTCTCAAGAAAAAAACCCTGCAATTATTCCTAACTATTAACATTCCCATTTCTCTTCCCACAGCAGAGGCACTAAGGTCCCAGGCCTCAAAAGTATTTGAATACATGCTTCAATATTTTCCTTTACCGTAACGCACGCCAGAAACAAAAGCAGTCTATTATTTGGCCAAGATTTCCATTGAAATATTTCTCCATAGGATCCAAAATCCCAAACCAAGATTTCCATTTGTTACTCCAGCTAGTAAACCTTATTGATGATGACTCCTGAAAGCTTACTTTTTAGGATGGCCATAGGTCAATTTGCTTCTTCTCTGACTCACTTTCTATTCACTTTCCTGCAGTTCCCGCCCCTGTAACACATGGCTTGGGACAGGCCTACCCAGGATATGATATACCCATCAGGATATGAGTTCCCTGCGTATGGCAAGTCTTCAGCATTACAGAGACTGTACTCCAGCCTAGGCTTTCCGGCTTACTGTCTTTGTGTGACCTTATAGCTACCTTTAGCTGTAGGTAGGTTATTATATGTTTAGATCCATATTTGCAGCTTAATTTACTGCTCAGAATCACAGAATACTGTAGACTGGAAGGAATCTGTGATGATCGGTTAGTTTCTTCATACTAGGAACTACCCTAAACTTGAGCAGAGACCCATTACAGCTTGCAAACTCTTTGGTTTAGGGCAGGGACAGCTCAGAAAAGTGCAGTGGAATTTATATCTTTTTACAGCTTAGGCAGACGAGAGGCACTGGAGCTGCCATATGCTGTCTGAGACAGGTAGCAGCTGTGGACCTCCAAGTACGGCTGTTTGCCAGTACTCTCAGCAGAGTCAGTGCCTGTCTTAGTGAAAACTGCTCTGCTGATCAACTCCTCCAGGTCCACTTCAAGTACCACTAAAGGAGTGGGGTAGAGTACAAAGGAAAGGAGGAAACCTGATTGGCAGATTCACAGATGTCAAGTGCCTAAGTCAGGTGTGAGACTGCGTTGCAAGTTTTCACCCAGAATAAAACACATAAACTAACTATGGTTTCAACTGACCTACTTGACTTTGCAATGGAACACATTGCTGGAGAAATCATACATGTTTTAATGGACCCACGTGTGAAGAAACTGGAAGTCAAACCCAGTGACTGTACTCCCTTATTTTGGTACGATAGTGCCAAACTAAAGCCCGAGTTCAAGTGGTGTCTTACATTCAAAGATAAGTACCTTGGAATATCTGATTCTTTGCTCTTCTGAAATGGTTGTTTCAAACTTTAATTAGAATCCAAGATGCTGGGCTGCATGAGGAGAAATGTTGCCAGCAGGCCAAGGTAGGTGATCTTTCCCTTCTCCTCAGCTCTGGTGAGGCCACACATGGAGTACTGTGTCCAGTTCTGGGCTCTCCCCTACAAGAGAGACAGATGGACATACTGGAGAGAGCCAAACAAAGGGCCACTAAGATGATGAAGGGACTGGAGCGTCTATCCTATGAGGAAAGGCTGAGGTACCTGGGACTGTTTATCCTGGAGAAGAAAAGGCTCACAATAGATCACATCAACGTATATAAGTACCTGAAGGGAAGGTGCAAAGAGGATGGAGTCAGGCTCTTTTCAGGGGTGCCCAGTGACAGGAGCAGAGGCAATGGGCACAAACTGAAACACAGGAGAGCCCATCTGAACACAAGGAAACACTTTTGTTACTGTGAGAGTGACTGAGCACTGGCACAGGATGCCCAGAAATGTTGTGGAGTCTCCCTCCCTAGAGGTGCTCATAAGCCATTTGGAACGGTCCTGACTAACTGGCTGTAGCTGGCCCTGTTTGAGCAGTGGGGTTGGACCAGGCGACCTCTTGAGGTCACTTCCAACCTCAACCATTCTGTGATTCTGTGACATAAAAATAAAATCTTTGTCTTTGCTGTGTCCAACAAAACAGATCTGCTTCAAAACAGTATTAATTTACTAAATTGACTGTAGGGTCTTTCATTCTATATTTGCACTCCTTCCCATCAAACCCTTCCTGCCTGCATGCAGTATACATACATGATATGTACTTCAGTCTTAATTTTAAATCACTGCAGTTTTGTGACCTCAAAGTTTTGTTTCAGGACCTTTAATCTTTTATATCACAAAAGGTGAAAAAATATTTTCTGAATTTGACAAAGTAATCTCACAGTTTACTGGAGCACCTCTCCTCTAAGGAAAGGCTGAGAGAGTTGGAATTGTTCAGCCTGGAGAAAAGAAGGCTCCAGGGAGACCTTATAGCAGCCTTCAAATACTTAAAGGGAGCCTATAGAAATGACGGGGGTGACCTTTTATTAGGGACTGTCATGGTAGAACAAGAGGTAACAGTTTTAAACTAAAAAAGGATATGTTCAAATTAGGTATTAGGAATAAATTCTTCCTCATGAGGGTTGTGAGACAGTGGAACAGGTTTCCCAGAGAAGTTGTGGATGCCCCATCCCTGGAAGTGTTCAAGGCCAGGTTGGATGGGGTTTTGAGCAGCCTGATCTAGTGGAAGGTGTCCCATCCCAGGGCAGGGGGGTTGGACTAGATGATCTTCAAAGTCCCTTCCAACCCCAACCATTCTATGATTCTGTAAGACATTAAACAGGGCAATTTCTACAAATAAGGAAATACATACAATTGAATTGTCTATGAGGACAGATGGGATCCACCCAAAGGATGACGGAGAGGCTGTGGATGTTGTTTACCTGGATTTTAGTAAATCCTTTGACACCATTTCCCACAGCATTCTCCTGGAAACACTGACTACACATGGCTTGGACAGGTGTACTCTTCACTGAGTATAAAAATGGCTGGGCCCAAAGAGTGGTGGTGAATGGAGTTCAATCCAGTTAGCGGCTGGTCACAACTGGTGTTCCCCAGGGCTCATTACTAGGGTCTATTCTCTTGAATATGTTTATCAATGACCTGGAAGAGGGGATTGGGTGCACCCTCAGTAAGCTTGCAGATGACACCAAGTTGGGTGGGAGTGTTGACCTGCTCGAGGGTAGGATGGCCCTACAGAGGGATCTGGAAAGGTTGGATCGATGGGCCGAGGCCAACGGGATGAGGTTCAACAAGGCCAAGTGCTGGGTCCTGCACTTGGGTCACAACAACCCCATGCAACGCTACAGGCCTGGGGAAGAGTGGCTGGAAAGCTGCCTGACAGAAAAGGACCTGGGGGTGTGGTTGACAGTCAGCTGAGTATGAGCCAGCAGTGTGCCCAGGTGGCCAAGGCCAATAGCATCATGACTTGTATCCAGAATACTGTGGCCAGCAGGACTAGGGAAGTGATTGTCCCCCTGTACTCAGCACTGGTGAGGCTGCACATCAAATAGTGTGTTCAGTTTTGGGTCCCTCTCTGCAATAAAGACAGTGAGGTGCTGGAGCATATCCAGAGAAGAGCAATGATGATGGTGAAGGGCCTAGGGTACAGGTGTTATGAGGAGCAGATGAGGGAACTGGGGTTGGTTAGTCTGGAGAAAAGGAGGCTGACGGGAGACCTTATCTATCTCTCTATAGCTACCTGAAAGGAGGTTGTAGTGAGGAGAGGGTTGGTCTCTTCTCCAAGTAACAAGTAACATGACAAGAGGAAATGGTCTCAAATTGCACCCGGTGAGGCTTAGATTGGAGATTAGGAAAAATTTTGTCACCAAAAGGGTTATCAAGCATTGGAACAGGCTGCCCAGGGAAGTGGTTGAGTCACCATCCCTGGAGGTATTTAAAAGATGGGAAGATGTGGTGCTGTGGTGGTTTTGGCAGTGTTAGGTTGATGGTTGGACTTGATGATCTTAAAGGTACCTTCCCACCTAGACCGTTCTATGATTCTATGACTTGACAAGATTTAATTTTATAAGATTAAAAAAGTAACTGTAAGAAAGCTGAGGTTCATTATAATAACCCTCTTCCTCCTTCACCAACCAAATCAAAACTGAAGGAACAGTAAAATCTCAAAGACAGTACTGAATTTCATTTGGATTTATAAGTGTAACTGAAATCAATTTAACTGAAATGCTTAACAAGAATAACTCAAGGAAATCAGGGGAAATTATATGAGATCAGTGGAAGGCATCTATCACCAAAATATGTCAGAATCAGCTCTTATTATGAACACCTGAATTGTACAAACTGGGTTGACTGTTAATGTCGTATCAGCTGTGCACAAAATGCGACCACCACCACCACCCCCCTAGAAAAAAGGGTTTAGTTCATGTTTTGGAGATGTCCAAATCCATACATATGTATCTTGGATGCTGGTAATTTATTTTAAAAAATGTTCTTGACAAAAATACGCTCAAGGTTTTTGAAACAAAACAGAAAATAAGAGTATTTCATATTATCTCTCTGTAGAGTAACTGACACAGTTATTCTGTATTCTCTGTAGACCTAGCCACAGAAAAATCTCTTCTATGACATGTGTATGTTACCTTTGCAAGTTGTTTAATAGTTTCAGCTGTTAACAGCTGTTCCACTGTTTCTCCAAACTAATTTCTAAAGCCAGTCATTGGGCTGATCTATCAGTCACAGTTTTGCCTACGCTTGTCATCTAGTTTGCTAGATTTTGTCCCTTAATATATTTTGCCTTCTTCACCTTTATCACAGAATCACGGAAAGGTAGGGGTTGGAAGGAACCTTTGGAGATCATCTAGTCCAATCCACTGCCAAAGCACATTCACCTAGAGCAGGTTAGACTGGAATCCATCCAGGCAGGTTTTGAGTATCTCTAGAGGAGACTCCACAACCTCTCTGGGCAGCTTGTTCCAATGCTCTGTCATCCCCAAAGTAAAGAAGTTCCTCCTCAGGTTGAGATGAATTTCCTGTGTTCCAGTTCGGGCCTGTTGCCCCTTGTCCTGTTGCTGGGCACTTTCCCCACCACAATATATATTAATGGCATGGTAATTAAACTATTTAAAGACATGTTTTTTATAAAAAGAATAGCTGTGGTGGAAAAGACCTCTAATTTTACATACCAGTTCGAACTACAAATAAGTTATTTTAACCAGCCTCATTAAAAAAATTCTCTGAAACCAGAAAAAATGCCAAATGAGAGATAGAGGTTGGTTGCTTTTAAGTTTCTGATGGTTAAGTTTATATTGTTAGTAATACCAAATAGCCCAGATGAAATAAGAGACGCGCTGCATTGAAAAAAAAAAAAAAACCCAAGAAAATAAAAAGATGAAACAAATGCCTATCAAAAATCTTTATATACTAACTCCTATTAATACAAAACTGATGCTAATTTCAAAACACGAACAATTTCTACCGAACAATACTACTGAATTTCATGACTGTTCAGAAACAAAATATTAATATACACTTGTAGCATCTAAATGGCGAAGAATGTTAAGCCCCTACAGTATCTTAGAGAAGCTGAATTATTTTTATTTAAACTGCATCTTTAGTGGTGGGATTATTCTCTGTATGACTTCTTCAGAGCAATTAAAACACAATTGCTAGGTGTGCTCTGCATGGTACCTGTAACTCAAAATAAATTAAATGGAGATACTTCTATTGTTTTTCATTTTGTGTTAAGTGTATCTATTGATCCTGTAATCATTGCGGGCAAATGTGAGTCATGCTTTTTTTTTTTTTTTTTTTTTCTTTTTTTCCCAATACTGTTGTGCGAGCTGTAGGAATGAGACATTTCATTGGTTATATGTCATCTCCTTGGAACACCTTTGTTGTGAAGACATTTCAGTTTGATTCAGCTTTTGAATCCAGGATGAAAGCCTAGTTTCTTGGTGTAGCTGTAGCTGTTCATTGAATTGATGCTAGGGATGTTACTTCCAGGTGTATTTCTTTGGTCTGACTATTTTTGTTATGTTATGATGCTTTGCCTAAGAGATGCAGTAAAAAAGCTGATGGTAGATAACAGTGTCTGGGCCAAAGCAGAAGAAACACACACAGAGCATTCTGGTATTTTTTTGAACATTTAGTCTTAGAAATGCATATAAAAACTACACAAGCATCAGACCAAATATTACACACAGATATTTTAAAAGAAAGTCTTTATGCTCTTATTACTTTCCTAATTAGTTTCAGTCCCAAGGCAACCAATTAATTATATCCTTTGAAAATGAACTTTTCCCCTTCTAAATTCATTCAAGCCTTTCCTTTCCCCAGTCTTCAGGCTTTACATGTTCAGACTGAAATTTTAAGTCACTTGTAAATATTACAAATAGAAAATGTCCTTATATTTTCTAGTGCTCTTAACTTTGAAAGTTTTAAAACAAACAATCCAAAGAATGTTTTCAGTTTTCCTTTGAAGTCCTCATTCTATCTAGGGAAATAAATATAGAGATCTGTCCCATGAAAAAGCAAACTGAAGTTGAAAACAAAGAAAAAGAAATGTTTTTTCCTCAGGAGTTTTTGTGTCTCTGTGTGTCTCAGTATGTTCCAGTTTAGGAAGTAGAAGCAAAAAAATAACAATCAGGTTTGGAATGAAATCCAGTTCCAGTCGGTTAATAATATTTCACTTTTTTCATACCTCAGACACACATGAACTTTAGAGAAAAACAGGGAAATTAAATTAAGTCCTCTAATATATGTGTATCTGCATGCAATCTCTAATTTCATTGTTTACTATTTCTGTTTCTGAAGTGGCAATATGTGGAAGCCTGGAGGTGTAATAACTGGTATATAGCAGTCAGTTTCAACAATATCACTGCTTTATGGCTAAATCTCATAAGACCAATAATACAAATAAGTATAAGATTTGCTATAGGTGAAAGCTGCAGCAAATGCAATGCTCTAGAGCCCAGCATTGGCAAAACAGTTTTGAATCTAGTTTGCGGCTTGACAGAGTGCTAAAACCCTTTCAATAAATAAGAATAAAATTACAAAGCATGAAGACTTACCAATTATGCTCTATAACTAATGATGCCATGCTCCATGCTATATAATCCTAATACACAGGAAGCTTTTTTGATGTTTACAAATTTAAAACAGACATCTGATATTAAAAAAAAAAAACAAAAACAAAAAAACCCAAACAATTAGACAAGGAACTTTTGTTTTACAGTTCAGAGGAAATGGCTAGTTTGCATACTAATGGATTACTTTAGACCCTCTGTAGTAATGGAATCAGGAGATAAATAATCTAGATCTTTTCAGTTTAGACATGGAAAATCCCATGAGTCTTTGTGTTTGATTTTCAGCACTTCTTATTTTGTCTGCAGGATCAGAACCATAAAATATTAGCTGGACAATCTCTAACCAATTCTGGAACCAATAAGAAAAGTGTGATTTCATTACTGCCTGCTTTGTCTCCTTTTTTTTTTTTCCCAGTAAGCGAAACAATTGAGAATTCTAATTCTAATTGAGAACTCAATATAAATCCTACCTTGCAAAATACTTGGTAGCACGTTAATACTGGATCTTCTTTTCTCCAATTACATAGCACTGAGAAGATCAAAAAGTCTAGGCATGTTGAACAGTATTTTAATAGTGATGTACTTAGATACACACACAATTAATGTTATTCTTCGTTGTGACAGGGTTTAATAACTGCATGAAAACTGTTTGCAAGGTAATTGGAGAAAAGAAGATCCAGTATTAACGTGCTACTAAATATTTTGCAAGGTAGGATTTATAATTCAAATTCCTGTTTATTCCTGTTTTCTACTTTAATTTGCTTGGGTTTAATTTGATGCATCCTGATCTTTGGATTTGGGTGTTTTGGTTTTGGGTTTTGTTTTTTTTTCGGTTGGTAGGTTTGATCTGTTTTGTTTTAACATAGAGAAGCCCTCTTCTAAGTTCTCCAGGCAATATGTTTTATAATCCCTAAGCAGAGTGCTTTCCCTTTTCCAGGTCTCAGATTGCCAGTTAATTTAATTTTCTTCACATATGAAAACCATTCCATACTTCTGATCGTCTTTTTGAGGAAAAGAATGAGAGCTACAAAGTTTAAAATAAGTGTGCCTGGTGGATTTATGCAGTGTCATAATGACATAATTAATGATGTTTTCTATTTTACTCTCTATCATTTTCCCAATAGTTCCTAATACTTGGTTCAAAAAGTAAAAAATACAGAACATTCAATTTCAGGTGGATCTCATCTGAACCCAAGAAAGATATAAAAATGATATAAAAATTTCTCATGCTGTAACAATGACTGTAAACTAATGCCAAAGTATACAAAAGAAGGTACTGCTAATATACAAAAGAAAAACTGGAAGAGATTGAATCTCCATCAGTGACTGGTGTCAGGTAGTATGATGAACTTGATAGGCATTAGTAGGAATGTAGAAAGAATATAAAGAAGATGAAAATCATGAAGGTTACTGATCACAAAAAATGAAGATGATCAAGAAAAATGACAAAAAAAGCTTCCTATATCTTCTTCCCCATTTGATAATATTTTCTGATTTAATTTTGAATGTAATTATGCGAAAAAAATTCAGTATAATTTAAAAATACCATTTAAACTATTAAGATATTCTACAGACTTTGAAATGAATGCATAGTTCACATAAATTGGGACTGATCCATGGGAATAGGGAACTACATGTACAAAGCTAGGAAATACCACCCTTGTGTAGAAAAGATATGGTTCTGATGGACTGGTCCACTAGTTTTAATCAAAGGATGTTCTGAAAACCAGTCTACGTAACGACTAATTATTTTTCATTTGAGAAATATGGTTGGTCATATTATTCAGGCTTCATGACTGATTCTTGTAACAGAAGACTAGGACTAAAGCAAACAATGTCCTTGTAGTATAAGTCCATCACATTGTCTGGAGTTCCAAATATGCTAATAAGCTTTTTTTGTTGTTGTTCTAATGATTCATGTATAACTCATAAAGGCTAATAAGTAGAATAATCTATATTATTGAGTAACAGTCAATCAGTTTTGGCTTGTGTCCTCAATAAGATGCTGTTATGTCCATGTTTTATTTTATTTAGTTAGGTCTAAATAAGATGATAAAACCAAAACCAGTTATGAGTCAAGCAGTGCAATAGAATAAAAAAAGAAATTAACTGTAAGAGAGAAAATCCCTTAGTTTTAGCCATAACTGTAGGCAGCAAAAATGCAGTCCATTTGTATTTTCATTGAAGCATGAAGATATTGATCACTTGGACATTATTTAAGTTTGTGGCAATTTTGTAGTCAAACAAAACAAGGGAGATGCAAGGAAAGAAGTTGAACATTACGTCTGATCTTCAGTACCTAACTGAGATGCTGGTAACTTATCATGCTAGAATACCACCTACAGTCCGACTAGTTCATATAGAGAAATGTGAACCTAAGAAGATGTTCTATTGATTTCATATTTGAAACCACACTCAGAGTTAGAAAAACATGGTTTCTTCATGAATTAACAATCTCAATTTCTGTACTTTCCATGTAAGATTCTTTGGGATGTTTAGATTGCTCTTTGGACAATAAAATCACTTTGTCTAAAAAGATATTTATGTCATCTGAGTAACCAATTTACCTTAAAATTGCTCTGAAAAGACTCTTATTAGAAGGAAGAACATGAAATGGGAAGCAGGAAAGAGAGTGAAGGAAGTGGATCATATCACTGTAACTAGCATTTGTGAAATCAAGGTGGTTGGGTTTTTATTCCTGCCCCCACCTTCGTAATCATATATACACAAAAATTGACACTGAAGCTTTCAGGCCTTGGATTAAAGGTGGAATACCTAACTGTTTTAGCTGGAGATTAGAAACTGCTTTCCTTCAGTATTTACACACAGCTTTCATGCTGCTTAACCTGCTTTGTTAGGAAAAGCAAATGCAGTTAATCTGAAAATGCGGTACATGCTTGAAATGTCTTCCAGATTGCCAAAAGGATCTAGCCATCAGTTTGAAGATGCACTGATGGCATACGTAGAGGAGTGTTTTATTCTGCCAAATAATCCCAAGCGTACAAAGTTGATGTTTTAACATAAAAAAAGAATATCTTTTCCCTTGAGACAGTGTCATCAAATACCATCTGTGCTGCCTGTAAATTTAGTCATAAATCCTTGTTGTATTTATCAGAGATTTGTATTTGAAAATAGCTAATTTTCATCTCAGATTCAGCCACACACTAATTTCCTTGCTTCTTGCTTGCTGAGAAGTCTGAAATAACAGCCTCTCACAGAAAGGGTTTGGCATTTGCCCAAAACAAAATAGGCTCATCGCTTTGCATAGAATTGGTTTCCTTAATAGGGCTAGAACTTAGAATCATTAAATACAGTAATTAAAAAAAAAATATTGTCTTCATATGACAGAAACTATTAAAAGGCCTGTGGGAGGTAACATGACAAAGTTCACAATGAAATGAATATTAAAACTAATAAAACTCTGAGGTAAAATTATTGTGCAGTTAGAAAAAAAATCAAGTAAGGGATACATGAGAAAGGAAGGAACATGGCAACATTACTAAGTCTAAGCATCATTTTCTTTTTAATGTCTTTTGAAGGTGCTACATGAGATTAGTAGAGTCTGGATGACAGATAATATATACAGTTTGAATGTCATTTAGAGAATTGGTCATATATGACAAATTTCATACATCATTTTGGTGTAACTGAGGTACTTAGAGAGCCCTTAGGAGAACCTGATACCTTACTGTAGTAGAAGAAATGAAGATAAACAGTAAAAGGCATTTTTTCCCCAAATATTTTACAAGATAATAAAGGAAATGTGCTTCTTATTCCTCTATTACCTTTCAGACAAAAAGTCATGTTTTTGAAAACCAGAGTTAAGAAATTCATAAGAAAAATCTAGAATTCACATTAGATTTCTTACTTCAAGAACGTTACTAATTTTTTTGCACTAAAGTGTGTTTCACCTATGACCAAAGATGAAACATTTTTAATAAAATGGAGAAATGCCCTAAGCCAGTGCCTTCAAGCATCCCAGTTTTATCTTACATTAAATAAATGACATTTATGACTTTAGCCTAATGTTCTTATTTTATCTAAGCCAAATCAAGTTTTCTACACATTTATCCTGAAACAATAGCTTCTTATTGAAACTAATAGTGTTGTGAGTTAACATACACAACACCATGAACTTCTGCCCCATAACTCCAGAACCTGGAGTCAGCTCCAAATGCAGAATCACAGAATTGCAGAATCACTGAAGTTGGAAAGCACCTTTGGAGATCCTTTTGTCCAAACCCCTGCTCACGGCAGCGTCACCTAAAGCAGGTTGCCCAGGGCTGTATACAGCCATGTTTTGAATATCTCCAAAGATGCAGAATCTGCAATCTCTCTGGGCAACCTGTTCCACTATTTTACCACCCTCATAATAAATATCTTTAAATAGAATATTAATTTGTGCCCATTGCCTCCTCTCCTTTCACTAGTCACCACTGAGATGAGTCTGCCTTTGTCTTCTTTGCTCCTTCCATCAGGTACTAGTCCACAGTGAAAGGAACACCCTAAGCCTTCTCTTCGCCAGGCTAAACAGTCTCAGGTCTCTGAGTCTCTCCTCACACGACCTATACTCCAATTCTTTAACACCTTCTTTGTCCTTCATTGAACTTGCTCCAGTATGTCCATAACTCTCTTGGCAGGAAGAGCTCAGAATTGGACACAGCACTCCAGATATGATCTCACCAGTCCTCTTCTGCAAAGCTGCTTTCCAGTCAGTAAGTTATCACCCAGTACTGGTACATGGGATTATTTCTACCCAGGTGCAGGACTTGGCATTTCCTTTCTCTGAACTTGCTAAGATTCTCATTGGCCCATTTCTCCAACCTGTAAAGGTCCCTCTGAATGGCAGCACAAATTCCTGGTCTGTCAACCACTTCTTCCAGTTTTGTATCATCTGAAAACTTGCAGAGGATACAGTCTTCCTCAGGTAATTAATAAAAATATTAAACAGTATTGTCCCCAGTGTTAATCTCTGAGATACCTCACTAGTGGTTGGCCTCCAGCTAGACTGCATTGCTCATCACAACTGTTTGAGCCCAGCAGTTCAGTATATTTTCAATCCACTTTGCACAATCACTTATTGAGACCATATTTCATCAGTTTGTCTCTGAGGATGTTAATGGAAGACATTGTAAAAAGCCTTGCTAAAGTCAGGATAAACATCACTCACTGAACTCTCCTCATCTACGAAGCTAGCTATTTCATTGCAGAAAGCTACCAGTTTGGTCAGGCATAATTTCACCTTCATAAATCCATGCATGTCCTTTGTCAACAGGTTCCCTGTACCATTCAGCAGCAGGCCAATATGTTTCCTAGCCTTTCTTTGGCTGCTGGTTCACCTGTAGAAGCTCTCCTTTGTGCCCTTCACATCCATTGACAGACTCAATTCCAGGTGAGCTTTAGTTCTGCTGACCCCAACCCTGCATTCTTGGACAGAGCCTATGCATTCCTCCTGGGCCATTTGTCCTTAACTTCACGTCTTATATGTTACTTTTCATATCAAAGATTTTTTCAGGAGCTCCCTGTTTGGCCTTGCAGGCCTCCTGCCACCTTTGCTTGATTTCCTCCTCATCAGGATGGACCATACTATAACTTGAAGGAGGTGATCCTTGAAAACCAAACAGCTTTACAGTATTATCTTCCACGGGATTCTTGCAAGCAGAATCCTGAACAGGCCAAATTATTCTTTCCTCAAATCCAAGGTTAAGATCCTTCTGTCTGTCACTTTCTCCCCTGAAGTCCACCATCTCATGATCCCTGCAACCAAGGCTGCCTCCAGCCTTCACATCTCAGAACAGTTCTTTCTTTGTAACTAAGAGTTCCAGTGGAGCATCTTATCTCTTTGGCTCTTTGATCACCCACGTCAGGAAGTTACCATCAGCACTCCTGGAGCACAAAATTAATAAAATCTGATCTCCAAAGGGATTTTGTCTTGTGCTTGATATTGAGAAACAATCAAATCTCCTTTGGCTTCAGCACTTATAACTGTGGATTCTCAGAGATAAGATTCAGTTCAAGACATGGACAAGGTGCCCACCTGTACTTTAGGCATCTAATTTGGGAATAAGTGAATTTTTGTTTATGTATAATTTAATGTATGGAGTATGTTGCCATGGTCTATGACAATAATTTATATATCTAGAATATATGAAGACTTCCACAGGTAAGCATCTACATTTAGAAATCTTAATCTCAAACTGATGTCAAACAAGGTACGAAGTCCCACTGTGCCTTTTCCCTCAGCAGACATAAGACAGGATCTCAGTTTACATTTTAGACCCTTTGTTGAATACAGCTCAGGAAAAAAACCAAACAACACAAAAAACCCCATAACCAAATAAACAGTCAATCAGGAAGGAAACAGATATATTCATATATAATAGAGGACACAACAATCCAAAAACTTTTACATTAGAAAACCAGGTTAATGACTTTATGAAATGAAGTTATTCAGTAAGTAGCATCTAGGTGCTAAAATCAGACAGGAAATAATGAAGATAATTCTGATATAAACAATTAAAACAAAATACAAAGCAACAAGTGACACAAAAGAAAATCCAGAAAAGCTACACCATTATTTTTGTGTAAATCATGCACAAAAGCCTGAGAACACTTTGGTAGATGTAGGAGAAAAAAGGAAAGAGAAATTATCATAAGAGTCATGAAAAGAGATCTACAAGAAATCTACAGAGGAAAACAGCAGTTTCTTCTCTGTAGGACTGACAAGCATGAAGTTCAGGGAGCAAAGAGGAAGCAAATTAACCATGGCAAGTTTGGTGGGGTTTTTTGGTTGTTTGGGGTTTTTTGGTTGTTGTTGTTTTGGGGGTTTTTTTCCTCTTCTCTCACATCTTTCAGAATAAAGAGTTTGGATCCATGTGAAAATGCTGTGAGATCAGAATTTGGTGTCAAAGTGCAGAACAAGTGATGAAGAATATTGCACCAAAAATCAAGACCTGTCAAAGAAAATAATAAATTATTCATTAACAACATCACACAGCATAACAAAAGGTGCTATTTCATTCTTTATTTCTTTTTTTTGCGTTATTACTGTACATGATTTGAACTTTTTGAAAGCCAGACTCCAAATTAGACAGCTTTTCAAAACATGAGGGGTGAGAACAAGTGGCTGCAATGGGAATCTCATGAAAGCTCTCAGTATTCCTTTCTCCCTGATGAACGCTTTGTTCCAGAGAAGCTCTTCATTGCAGAGGTAAATACATTACCACCTTGCATGAGCAGCAGATAGGCAGGTATACATTAGCTATTTCACTGTCCTGGTAAATTGAAAAGTCTAGAAAAGACATGAAGAAAAGTCCTTATTACATTATAGGATACGTGTTGATGGGTGATTTTACACACTTTCCTTGCACCTATCTGCAGACAACACTTCAGGTACTTAAAATAAAAATAAAATAAAAATGGTGTATGCTGGATGGCTTACCATGTCAGTTCAGTTTTCCTGGCATGGGAGGCACAGAGCATAACAGTCTCACTTGCAACTAGGAGGAGAGAAGATGTTCAAGAAGGTGAAGGTGAGTACCAGTCACATAACCTGCCACTTGAAACCCTCAGAGAAAACAGACATGAACAAAGTTTGACTTGTAAGCCAGCCAAAGGAAGGGTTGAAAAAAACCCCAAACCTCAAATCAACAAACAAACAAGATGAGCACCAGTGATAGTCCCAAGCAACAAACCACGAGAGATATATCCCCTATGCTAGTTTTCTTTATTTAAATTATTACTGGAGGAAGACTAATTCAAATCAGAACAAACAAATAAGATGTTAGACATGTGATACTTAAACAGAGTTGAAGTTTAGAATTATATCCCAAATCAGCTCACCACAGTATTCATAGAATCACAGAATCACTTACAGAATGGTTGAGGTTGGAAGGAACTCATCTTGTCCAAGAAGGGAAACTCCACAACATTTCTGGGCATCCTGTGCCAGTGCTCAGTCACTCTCACAGTAACAAAAGTGTTTCCTTGTGTTCAGATGGGCTCTCCTGTGTTTCAGTTTGTGCCCATTGCCTCTGCTCCTGTCACTGGGCACCCCTGAAAAGAGCCTGACTCCATCCTCTTTGCACCTTCCCTTCAGGTACTTATATACGTTGATGTGATCTATTGTGAGCCTTTTCTTCTCCAGGATAAACAGTCCCAGGTACCTCAGCCTTTCCTCATAGGATAGACGCTCCAGTCCCTTCATCATCTTAGTGGCCCTTTGTTTGGCTCTCTCCAGTATGTCCATCTGTCTCTCTTGTAGGGGAGAGCCCAGAACTGGACACAGTACTCCATGTGTGGCCTCACCAGAGCTGAGGAGAGGGAAAAAATGGAGACAAATTATATTACTTATTATTACCTTCTCCATCTTAATTCTTTGTTCTCTGTCCCTTTGTATGCTACATCATCTTTATTTTGGTCCCCTTGTGTACATTTTTTATCATAAGTTCTCTGTCATTTTGCCCTATTAGTCAATTTAACCATCAGTCTGATCAGTCAACATTCAGATTGGAGCTATATTTCAACCTACATTTCAGATTTATTGGAACTGAAACATTTTAGTATGAAATATGCCTAGATAATATACAGAGATATGGTATGCACATAAAACCTGCTGCCACTTTCAGAATTAAGTGGGAGGACAGTTTTCGAGAGGTAATTGTTGCTGTTTATGGGAAATGGGTTCCATTAAAAATAAAGGTTAAATGTGGAAGTTAGTTCCTTGCTGGGATAGAAATTTATCTTTCTTTGTAAAGTGATAGATTTCAATAGCAATAAAATCTAAATTTAACCTTGCTATATAATAGATCTCCTTATTTATTAAAGACTTTTGGACTTAATAAAGCAAACTTTTCTTAAAGTTTATTTCTGTTCATGCTTGGCTTCCTTTCTAAAGCAAATATTTCTGGAACATTAGAGGAAAATCCCTTCAGAAATTTCCTGGTTATAAGATTATGAAATATATATTCTTATATGAATGCTAAATTCTGACTACTGGTTTCTTAATGGAATAGATCATTGAAAACCGCTTGAACTTTGTGACTTCCAGCTTGGATATGTAATTGTTCTGAGGGTGAAAATAAACTAATAAAACCCCCCCACAAACCTGAGAAAAAAGTAAAGATGTGATCTTTTGTCAGTACCTGTACACTAAAATATTTCTTTTTTCTCCAGCTCAGACCTTGAAGTAAATATTATGATGCAGAGATACTCTTTTTAAGGAAAAGGATTAAAGTAGAATTTGCAATGAGGCCAGATAAAGATTCGTCATATTGTGACAGAACCACTTCTGAAGGAAGTTTCTGCTCAGTGACAGAGCAAACCCACATCTACCTGGAAAAGAATAGTAACCATGCACAGTGACAGACTAGATATTAAACAAAGACAAAAATGCTTTTTTCTCAAGTGTATGCAAAGTATTTTCTTAAGAATATTTTTTCTAGGTAAAGTTTATTACGACTAACTTTAATTGGAATATTCTTGACTGAAATAACTTATTAAGTTCTTGGTTAGAGATGTGCAGAAGGAACCACTTTTCTGTCTAATATCTTGGCAAATGGGTAAAAGAAAGATTTGCAGTCTAATAGATCTTCTCTTTTAACTCTAGTTTTCAGCTGATTCTATTTTTGAAATTCATTTTTTGGATGATAATTTCAAACTGTGTGTTCTGAATCAAACTGATGATTAGCTCTGTAGAGATAGTAGCTGCGGAGAGAATCTTCATCCAGCTCCAAATACCAGTTTCTACACTGACAATTCTTGTTGTAGTCCTCAAAGAGAACATTTAATTTAGAGGGAATGTAAATCATACCAAAAGGATATAGAAGCTGTGTAAAGAACTGCAATGTGGTAAGAAATAATCAACATAAAAGTCTTCTATTAAAATGTGTGTTTCTTGCTGAAGCACTTGCTTTAGAAGTGCTAGGAGAACAACAAATATAGGCATTGCATTAATGCATAAAAGTCTTTAATAAAGTTCATGTTTGAACTTTTCTGTTTCCTGTTCTTTAGGTATTAAATTAGTACCTGTTTTTCATTCTGTGATACTAACATATTTCTTTTCTGTAGTTGCTTAACTCTGGGTGGAACATTCTGTTTGGTTGTTTCTGGACTGTTTTCAGGGGGAAAAAAAAAAAAAGACCACAGCTAAAAAAAATCTGAGAAAATACTTTACAAATTGGTGACAGCAGGTTGCTTAACATAAAGGAGCAAAAGTGACTGAGGTAAGAAAGAATAAAACTCTGCAAACTATGGCAAAGCCATCCCTCCCTGCATGAGATCTACCTAGAGAGCAAATCTTCTAAACCTAGCAATTCATTCTCTTCTGTCTTTCTGAGAGCATGTGTTGCCTTCAGAACAATTCTGCCCGAGAGAGATACAATTGCTGTTTTAATTACAACTCACAAAAGAGAAAGCAACAGATGTATAAACATATTTTAGGTATTTATTAAATATCTGCTGAATTGTTATAGTCCTGTTGGCTCATTAATGAAATCTCCATGGATTAACCACTGATTCTCAACACCTTCATCTACAAAGACAGAGGAAAGATTTGCATTTTCACCTTATGTACACTCATTATAATTTCTTTTATATATTACTAATTATAAGCCTTTTTATTTCTTTGCTCTTTTTTTCTTGGTAAGCGCTGACAGAATTGCTGACTGTATTAAAAACAAAAGGTTATATAAAGGAATCCACTGAATAAATACACCTAACTATAAAGTTCTTTTTCAAACTGATCAAGGTTAGAAGTATCAAGTAACAAATAAAGCAAAAACAAAAGAAAAATGAAGAAAAAATGTCTCAGGTCTTGGAAAATGAAAAGACTGTGAGGATTTTACTCTTAATGTCAAGGTTAATTTTGGCCCCGCACGATGTAGGTTTAGAGTTTTCTGGAACAATTTTCTTCTGTTCATATTATAAGTCTGAGTACATTTTGAAACTGACAAACACTTAGGGACCATGATTTCTTAATATGCATAAATCAGGAATATCTACTGTACATTTTGCATAAAAATATGTAAAGGTCTCAGAGGGCACATTACAAATTCCACTTTCTGGATTCATGAGAATTTACATTTAGAATGTATGACCCTCAGAAGGGGAAGATAGAACTTTTTCCCATTCAGTTTCCACAGTATTCCACAGAATGTGCCAAAGGTACTAAAAGAATTTCATCCATATTCCAATAATCATAGAATCATAGAATGGTTAGACTTGGAAGGGACCTTAAAGATCATCAAGTTCCAACCCCCCTGCCATGGGCAGGGACACCTCTCACTAGAGCAGGTTGCTTAAAACCCCATCCAGCCTGGCCTTAAACACTTCCAGGGATGGGGCGCCCACAACTTCCCTGGGCAACCTGTTCCAGTGCCTCACCACGCTCACAGTAAAGAACTTAATATCTCCCTGTGCTTCCTATCAAGAGAAATTGGTAGCTCTATCCTTTTACTTCCACCTAAGTATCACAACTAGTCAATTTGCTTCCTCTTTCCCTCTATTAAAGGATTACACTCCACAGGTTAGTACTTGAGCCATCAATGCAGACACGTCTATCTTGAAGAAGATCCTAAGCAGGAGTGACTGAGATAAATTGAGACAAAGAAGGATATTCCTTGTGTTAAGCAGCAAATACACCATGATTTTTCATTTATGAGATGAAATGAAAGTTTCACTTTAAGTAAATGTATCAGGCATTACTCAGTTTCCTAAATACATGACTTTGATTTCATTTTAGGTGTTAGAAAAGTATTTTCTCTGGCCTTCGCTTCCTGCTGAAGACGACTAATAATGTCTCAATTGTTGTTGTCAACAAACTCTCACGGAGTCATCTCAGCTGTGTGAACATGTCTATCATATACAAGGGCATTTCAAATGATACCAGTTAGCTTTATCTGGGTAAAAGACACAAATCTGTAGGGTGGGATTACTTTTGAGATTAGAACTGCTACCTTTAAGGGTTTGTATGCAGATATTTACACGTGTTTGGGAGTCTAAACTTCACCGTGGTTATAATCTGTACAGGTGATGTAGACTAAAGAGAAATGCAGGTGGACAGCCACCAGTTTTCTACTTTAGTGCGAGTAGACGTATGCTCTAGGTTACAATGACTCTTCCAATCAATTTTTAATTTCTTTACTGTGGGGTTTAGGCATTTTGCTTATAAGTAGATGCACAGGTTGTATTAGTAAGTTCTTCCTACAAATAAAACCCAGATAACAATCATAGAATCACAGAATCACTGGGGTTTGAAGGGACCTCTGGAGATCATCTAGTCCAACGCCACTGCCAGAGCAGGTTCACCTACAGCAGGTTGCACAGGATGGCATCCAGGTGGGTTTGGAATGTCCCCAGAGTCAGAGACTCTAACACCTCCCTGGGGCAGCCTGTTCTAGTCCTCTGCCGCCCTTGGAGTAAAGAAGTTCCTCCTCATGTTCAGATGGAACTTCCTATGTTCAAGTTAGCCCCTGTTACCTCTTGTCCTATCACTGTGCACCACGGAAAGAAAGCCTGGCCCCCTCCTCCTGGCCCCCTCCTCCTGGCACCCTCCCTTTACATATTTATAAGCATTGATGAGATCCCCCCCTCAGTCTTCTTTTCTCCAGACTAAAAAGACCCAACTCCCTCAGCCTTCCCTCATAAGAAAGATGTTCCAGCCCCCTAATCATCTTCATGGCCCTTTGTTGTACCCTCTCCAGCAGTTCCCTGTCCTTCCTGAACTGGGGAGCCCAGCACTGGACACTACTTCTGCTTCTGCAGAAAATGATTTAGTAATTATAGAGACTGAAATTTAAGTTTTGATGTCTAGATGTACACAGATTTTATTACTTTCATATGTTTTCAAAGAAGAATATGTATTTGCACTCCTCTCAGAAATAATTTCAAAATATTAAGGGAAAATATGTTGTTAAGTTTTATAAACTTACAACTTTTTCCACATATGCTTTTGAAATTTTCTGACAGTATCCATATCAGTATGCACACTGTACATTAACTAATATAAGCAAGAAAGATCCATGAGCATCAATACCACTGTCACGTGGAAAAACTGTGTCTGAGTCCACATTTTGTGATTTGAAACCTCTGTAATTTTGCATACTGTGCAATCATTTACACTTATGATAAATGAACATAAAATTACTCTTTCAATTTTTAATATTTCACACACATTTCACAGAAGTACATGACAAGTAGTTTAACAGTGTATTAAACTGAAATTATGATGTAGTTGTAATCATGCTAAATACCTTCTAAAGGAACTATTTCAAAGAAGCACAAAAAAGGACTAACACATTTAATCCAGATTTGAAAGTCTTTATATATCGATCTTTTCCCTCTGTAAAACTCTTCAATTGTTTCTTGTACCTGGAGAGAGAAAGAATTTTAGAGCTATTAGAGAGACAGAGAAATTTTGAATTTTAGGCATATTTACAAATAAAAAAATATGTTTTTATAATGCATTGTAAAATTTGAAGTTAAATAGATATCATAGCTTAACTCCAGTGGGCGGCTAAGCACCAGACAGCAGCTCACTCACTCTTCCCAGAGCAGGATGCGGGAGAGAATCAGGAGGGTAAAAGTAAGAAAACTTGATGTCTACAATACACATGCCTATTGATTACTTTGTGTTTCACACACAAATACCTCAAAGAATTTTAGGGTATTTGCATATAGCTCTTAAGATCTACAGCAGCAAAAGAAATCTGCTTTATACAGACAGACTAAAAGGATTGAATATTTCCTTTATTCAAGGGAAGGCTAAAGCTTCATCACAGTCAAGACGCACAGAAAGAAAGATTTCTGATAGTAGAGGACTGTTTAATTTGCCCCTAGAAGACATAAGAATTTTTAATGTTTATATGGTAAAGGAAGCTCATTCAGACAATGAAAAAAGACATGTAATTTTGTCAGTATATGAAATTAACTAGTAAGACAATATGCCTTCTGATGTAATAGCTTCTCCATTTACTAAAAAATCCCCAAACCCCCGTTGCCTTTTTCTAAAACAAGTGCTCTCAGTCCACCAGAAATTACAGTTTCATGGAGAAATCACTTGGCAATTCGGAGTCTTTCCCATTGAGGAGGACATATTGCCAAAGCACTGCTTCATTCCAGTTATGTCTGGCAAAACATTTCATTGTGCTCCATTATTGACCAGCCTAATTCACATCAGCCATGTGGGTGGTCTGATAGACACTGCAGGATACACTGGTCCCCAGCTGTTATGACTAGTAACATGTTCAACTACACTACGTATCAGGGGCTAAATAATTAAGAATGGCCAACTTCCTTTGGCTTGGTAAACTAATTTAATTTGTGAAACTAGGAAGAAGTTCACAGCTGCAAATACATTTATATCATGGGACTCATTTTTGCTGTCCACCACGTGTTGGTATCTCACTGATTCATCAATATTCAGTAAAACTGGCAGAAGACTCTCAGTCATTTCATTGCCAGAAGTACTGATTCATTTTCTGCAAAACGGCATTCCCAGATGTATTATTTACTACAGGAATTGCTTTGGGGAATAATTTTAATAATGGCATGACACGATGCTAGGGGAATAATATAACTAGTTAGGCAGAAAAATTTTACGCTCAACAATCCAAAACAGTTGTGGCTAATGAATGGTAAATGTAAGCAAAAATGGGCCTGATTCTCCACTGCTTGGTAATTATATGTGGTAAAGCAAGCACAAAAGTGTTTTCCAGCTTGGCATGTTTTAGATTTCCAGAGGTTAGGAACTAAACAAGACAATAGAGGGTTATAGAATATCACCCTCTAACATGAAGAACAGAATAGACACTGTTATGAACAGCTATCACATTTCTACCAGAGAATGTTTAAGGATTAAAAAAATCTGCTGGTTTTGCCATCTTCTTGAAAGACTGTTTTTCAAAAGCTCTTGATGATATTTTCTGTTTATGAAACAAGAGGCAAACTTAATTAAGTCTCCAATACAAGTGTACAAAATACATCACTGCACTAATTTTTGGTGTCTGTATCTTCCCTGTTCAGAATGGAAGCTGAAAGCAAAACTAGACACCATTTACCCTGCATGAAAGAAAGGCCAAGGATGCCCAACACACAAGGTTCAAACTTACCTGGAGAAAGGAGTAAAGCACTGGAACATATTTCTTTTCTGCTGTTGAACCTGGAAGATATGCAAGCAGAGCAAATAAGAGCAGACTTAGGTTTGCAGCTCAGTGATACCAAAGCTTTTCTAAGACATGGAAATCCTGAACTCTAGTCTCCTCCTCTTGGATGTGAACAAAATCTATCCTAAACTGTTACTAGATAAAAAATGAGCTAACACTAGGGAGAACTGTAACATCCAGTCTCATATGATTGTCTTAATCTTCTGGAGGTGCTCTCGGCTCCAGAGAAGACAGGAATAAATACAGCTGTCAATATTTGAAGCTGTTAATGACAGAACTGTCATTGACTGACTTGTCTCAGGCAGTGAAAAGCTGAGAAAAAGAGCAAGTGATCAACATACTTATGACCCTATTTAAATCACTGCAGAGTTACAGAACCTTGACTGTATATAGCCTGGGGGAAAGTCCATACAATTGATGAGTCTGTATCATCTGTCCCTTGTGGTCAAGCAAATTAAATCTAAGTTCTATCTAGATGACTGACCTACCTGTTCTGTTGCGCTACCAAATTAATTATATTTTTATACAACCAAAGCCAGTCATATCCCACTGAAATTAATGAAAATGGTCAGGGACAAAGACTTGTTCATGCTGTATCAAAAGACATCCTTATTATAGAAACCAAGCTAGTAAATTCATAATTTTTAAGTGTTTTACATATGAAAAGGACCATGTAAGGTCTCATAGTTCTTATTGACCTTATTATTAAATTGTTGTATCAAGAAGATTCCTTTAAAGATGCATCAACTTTTAATGTTATCACATCTTTTCTATTTCTATTTCCTTTTTTGTTTACTAGATTGTGCCAGAAGAGATGTAGGGGAAATGGAATGCACAACACAATATCTATTGCTAGAAACGATGTCACTTTCTTAGGTTTTATAAAACAGATCTGTGTTCCTAACTTTCAACATATTTGAAGATCTTCACCTTCATAACAGAAAGTATGAAAAACAGAATAGAATAGACTAGAATAGAATAGAATAAGCTTATTTCGGTTACAAGGGATCTACAATGATCATCTAATCCAAATGCCTGACCAGTTTAGGGCGGATCAAAAGTAAAAGTGTGTTATTAAGGGCATTGTCCAAATGGCAATTAAACACTGACAGGCTTGATGTATCAAGCTCCTCTCTAGGAAGACTGTTCCAGTATTCGACCACCCTCTCAGTAAAGAAATGCTACCTAGTGTCCAGGCGAAACTTCCTCGACGCAGCTTTGAACCACTCCCATGCACCCTGTCACTGGATACCAGGGAGAAGAGATCAGCACCTCCCTCTCCACTTCCCTTCCACCGGAAGCTGTAAAGAGCAATGAGGTCACCCCTAAGCATTCTTTTCTCCAAACTACTCACGCCCTAAGTCCTTAGCTGCTCCTTATAGGACAAGCCTTCCGCTCTGTTCACCAGCTTTGTTGCCCTCCTCTGGATGCATTCAAGGACCTTAACAACCTTCGTAAATTGTGGGGCCCAGAACTGCGCACAGTACTCAAGGTGATGCTGGACCACGCAGGACACAGCAGCATAATCACCTCTGGCTGGTTATACTGTGATTAATGCACCCCAGGATGCAATTGGTCCTCTTGGCTGCCAGGGCACGCTGCTGACTCATTTTGAGCCTGCAGTTGACCAGCACCCCAAGATCCCTTTCTACAGGGCTGCTCTCCAGCCACTCCCCTCCCAATTTATACTTGTGTCCAGCATTACTCTGTCCCAGGTGCAGAACCTAGTATTTGGACTCATTAAATTCAGTCCCATTAATGATTAGCCAATGCTCCAATCTATCTAGACCCCTCTGCAAGGCATCTTGTCCCTCAAGAGAGTCAACAGCACCTCCTAGTTTGGTATCATCAGCAAACTTGCTAATGCCACATTCAACTCCAGCATCCAGATCACTGATAAATATATTGAACAGAACTGGCCCTAGAACTGAACCCTAAGGAACTCTGCTGGTGACTGGTCACTAGCCAAATGTATCCACATTCACCATGACACTTTGAGTCCTGCCATTCAGCCAGTTCTTCACCCAGTGCTGTGTGAACCCACTAATCACACAGCTGAAGAACTTCTCCAAAAGGATCGTGTGAGGGGCAGTATCAAGGGCCTTAGTAAAATCCAGAAAACTACATCAACTGCCTTTCCTTCACCAACCATTTTCAGTCAATGAATTCCGTTTATTATAACAAACAAAAAAATACTTCATTGAGTACCTAACTCCATCAATTTGCACTTTCAACTACTAAATTTNAGTCAGTGAATTTATCAATGGCAATCTCAAATCTGTCTTGTCGCTCTCAATAAATAATTAATTTTGATATTTATGAATCTGACTCAGTGAAAGTCCTTTGCTGGGACTCTAATTGAAAAATCAGTGAAAGTCCTGGGACTCCGACAAACAAATATCAAAACTACATTCCTTTTAATGTGACAACTGCCCCTAGAATTGAACCCCGAGGAGCTCTGCTGGTGATTGGTCGTCAGCTAGATGTAGCCCCATTCACCATAACCCTTTGAGTCTTGCCAATCCGCTCTGTAAACCCACTGATCACACAGTTGGCCAACTTGTCCAGAAGGATGCTGTGAGGGACAGTATCAAAAGCCTTACTAAAATCCAGAAAAATACATCTGCTGCCTTCCCTTCATCCACAGTGGTGTGTTAAAAGGAATGAAGATTATGATTATGAAGATCAGAATGAAAAAGATTTAATCCTACTGATGAGATATCAGAGCAGATACACTGCAAATAAGGAAGCAATAATTTAAAAAATAAATAAAATGACAAGAAGTAAATTCATAAAATTCTGATATGCCTGAAAAGCCATTGATGTTATACCTCTAGAGAACTACATTGAAACTCATTACAGACTTACACTGGATGATGATTTCAAAGACAGACTTTGACCGTTTCAAAGCTGTCCTGGATGAAATATAGGTGTCAGGTAGAAATACACTTTTTTCAACATTCCAGACTTCCTGATGTTAAGTGATTGCACACTAATCTTATTCTTCATGTTAGGAACAAGAATTAGCTTTGGTCAACTACTGAGGAACATTTAAAGAAAATAATACTGAAGACATTCAAAACAAAGCAATCTCCAGTTGGTCACTGGAACTGCAAAAGACAGAAAAATCTCCTCTTTAAGTAGAAAAAACCCCAAATTGGAATTCCTAACTAGCTATCTTCTGCAAAAAAAACTAATGAATTCCACTCCACTATTAAAAAGTAGTGGGAAACCAACTTGAATATTGTAAAATAAAGACTGAACTCCTATATACTTATTTGAAGATTAGTTATATTAGTTATTAGTTAGTTATAACTAACTCTTATCTCATTCATTTTTGCATCAGTATTCACTGTAGAATTCACTGTAGAAAAATTCAGAAGGTTCTTCCACTGGAACTCTTTTTTATTGGAGACTCAGCAGAGTTTGTGCCTGAAATTGAAATGGCTGTAAGAGGGCTTACAGAGCAGACTGACAAAATAAACAGTAACAAATCGCTATTGCTACACAGCATTCACTCAAGTGTTCTAAGATAACTCAAGGATGAAATAGTTAAATTACTAAGGGTAGTGCGTAAATTCTTTCTTCAAAACTGCTGTTGTACCTGAGGACTAAAAAGTGACAAATATGATGCCAGAGAAGACCCAGAAAAGTTGTGTAGTGGTTGACCTTGGCTGGCTGCCAGGTGTCCAACAAGCCACTGTATCGCTCCTCAAGAGAACAGGGGGAGAAAAGTATAATTAAAAGCTCATGGGTTGAGTTAAGGACACGGAGCTCACTCAGCAATTACCATCATAAGCAAAGCAAACTCAGCTTAGGGAAATTAATTAAATATATTGCCAATTAAACAGATTAGAATAATAAGAAATAAGAACAAACCCAGTATGCCTTTTCCCCACCCCATCTCTTCTTTTCAGGCCTTTACTCAGGCCCTTAGAACTTTACTTCCAGCTTCTGTAACTCATCCCCCTGGGCAGCACAGGCGGATGAAGAAGGGCTGTGCTCAGTTCATAACATTTCACCTCAGATCCTTCTTCGTCCTCACACTCCTCTCCTGCCTCTAGCATGGGGTTCCTCCCACTGGAGACAGCCCTTCAGGAACTTCCCCAGCATGGGTCAGTCCCATGGGGACTGTTCTTCAGAACTGCTCCAGTGTGGGTCGTTTCTATGGGGTGTGGTCCTTCAGGTACAGACTGCTTCAGTGTGGATCCCCTACGGGGTCACAGTTCCTGCCAGAAAACCTCGTTCTGGTAGGCTTCTCTCCTCATGCCATAGTTCCTACCAGGAGTCTGCTCCAGCATAGATGTGCCATGAGCTGCAGCTTCTTTCAGGGCATCTCCTCCTGCTGCAGCGTGGGGTCCTTCACGGGTAGCAGTGTGGATATCTGTGCCACTATGATCGTCCATGGTTACATGGTGGAAACCTGTGTCAACCATGGTCTTTATCATGGGCTGCAGGGGAATCTCTGCTCTGGTGCCTGGAGCACTTATTCCCACTACTTCTTCACTGACCTTGCTATCTGCAGGATTTTTTTCTCATACATATTCTCACTACTCTTTCTCCCATTTGCTGCAGTTTTAGACTTTTTTAAACAGGTTATCACAGAGGCACTACCAACATCACTGATGGGCTCAGCTTTGGCCAGAGGCAGGTCTGTCTTGGAGCTTTCTGGAACTGGCTCTGTCCTACAGGGGGCTAGTTTCTGGTGTCTTCTCCAGCTCCACACTGCCAGCACCTGGGCACAGACACTCATTACACCTGAATCTACAATTGAATAAATAATTGGGAAGAGGAGGTAAAAGTAAGCAGCATTCTGTTGTAGAGGAGTTAGTTTAGCATAGATTTGTGTTGGTAGCAATTTATTTTACACTCATTTGTAACTAACTTGAGAAAAAGAATTGACAGTGAAGTGACAAAGTCTTAAGCAGTATGAAGTTATTTGGTGCAATAAAGACAGGGTTCAGCAATGAATATGTAAGGAAGTTCATAAGAATGTGAATGACTATGTAATAAAATGACAGATGAAATGTCGTGTTGATAAATGTAAAATAATACACATGAGGAAATCAACGAAGGGCACTGAACTGACCATATTATCCAGGAGAAGATATTGGTTTTATGACAGACAGTTCTAATGCTTAGTGTCTGTGGAAAAAAGAAAGAAATCAAGTGTCAATGTAATAAAGAAATAGCAAGTAAAACAATAAATGTCATTATGTTGTTGTGTAAATTCATGTTTCTCTTACATTTTGAATACTCTATACAGCTCTAGTCCCCACACTTCGAAAGGATATAGTAGAATTGGCAAAAGTTCAAGAAAGAGTAAAGCATCTGATAAAAGTTGTATAATCATTTCCATACAAGTAATGATTTAACATGGTGGAACTGAACGGGAAATCTTAATGGAAGAAATGTGGTGATGGGATACGGTAAACATCCACAAAATCATGAATGTCATAGAAAGTTTAACAGTGAACAGTCATTCACCTTTTATTTCTGTCTATTATCAAATAAAGCTAATGGGAGGCAGGTTCAGAATTGAAGGTGGCTTATTCTGCCCTCCCCCCGCCC
>VZSF01006555.1:285573-309615 GCA_013398295.1 Chionis minor
CCCCACCCCCCCCCGCAATCAAAAGGTGGTAATTTAATGAAACTTTTTGTCAAAGAATGCTGTGGACTGTAAAAAATTAAATAGGTCCAAGGGCTGATTAGACAGTTATGTGAAAGAAAATTTGCTAGGAATTACGAAATAGGCAGAGCACATCTGATTCAAGATATTACCTGAAATGGAAAAAAAAAATAGAGGCAGAAAAGTAATTCAGGAAGTTTCATATATGCTTGCTCCCATTCTTCTTTCTGTAGTGTCCACTGCTAAGAAAAAGATACTGGGTGTGTACTTTTGATCTGACTTAACACCATCAGCCTCATATTCTGTTAATTAATTTCTTGACCAAGGTCAGACATACTTTGATTTAGTCAGTGTCCCATTCTTTCAGTTAGATTAGTGAAGTACATAAATTCTGCATGATTCTTCCTGAGGAGAGGAAGCAGAGAGGGTGGTGCTGATCTCTTCTCCCTGGTATCCGGTGAGAGGATGCATGGGAATGGTTCAAAACTACATCAGGGGACATTCAGATGTGACTATAGGAAACATTTCTTTATTGAGAGGGTAGTCAAATGCTAGAACAGGCTTGCTAGAGAGGTGGTTGGTGCTCCAAGCCTGTCAGTTTTTAAGAGACATTTGAGCAACACACTTAATAACGTGCTTTAACTTTTGGTGACCACTAAAGTGGTCAGGTGGTTGGACTAGATGGTTTTTGTAGATCCCTTCCAAATGAACTACTCTGTTTTATTCTTAATTTAATTGAAGGATCTTCAATTAGAAACTCTGTAAAATATTTATTATCTCTTTAATTGTCACATATGTAAAAAAAATCCCTGTGCATAATGAGGAAAACATTTTAGTGTCATTTTGAAAACCTCCACTAATTTATTTCACACCCATGGCCCTAAAAGCTAAGAAGAGTAAAACAATTAATATAATTCAACAAAACAAACTAATTTACTGCAGGTCCTGGTACGGTAACACAGAAACCAGCTTTCCTAGGCTTGTTCTGTATGTTTCGGAGCTTTTTGAATAGCTTGGAAGAATGGTTGAATAATTATCTCAGTTTGTGATAGCAATGAAAACATGATAGGTAAAGCTGAGTGCAATGAGTAGTTCAATTAGGATACACCTAGACCATCTGTCTTGATTTTTTCAGTAGGGTATTGTACATCAAAATCTGTCTCAGTAGATTGATTTTCACTAAAAAAGATAAACAAGCACGTGATAAAATTATCTTGCTCTTTCAGCTCTTTTCTCACCAAAGTTAGTCTAAATATCTTCTTCCTATTCCAAAATACTAGTCTCTTCCTCAGTATTTGAGTCAGACATAATCATGCCCAAAAGACCAACATATCCATCGTCGTTCAGCTGCTGCAGTGTTTTTCACTCTGCGGGAAGTAAGATTACTTTATCAGCAGGAGGTTTTCTGCTACATCCATTGGAAAGCTGATGTTCTTGAGGAATCTTTTATAAGATTATATCAGTGGCAGTGACTACAGGAGGATCAACAGAGCCAAGTGTCAGCAGAGCTAGAAGCATTATACAGAGTTACACATGGAAGAACTTGGGTCATACTGAAAGGATTGTGATTCTCAAAGAGTGCTGATGGAGTTGAAGGTTTTAGTTTAAGAACTGTTATTTGTATTTCACAGTCTCTCTTGATTTTTCCTTTTTTTTTTAATTTTTATTTTTATTGTTATTCTTTGAATTTGTCCAGTGTTAAATTATATGCCAAGTTGTAGCAAGGTGACCTCTTTGGCCATCTTTTGATTTACATTCTAGAGACAAAGGATGTAGTCTTCAATAGGAAGGATATATTGTGTTCCATTTTCTAGTCTTATACTTTTTCCCCCAGTGATTCCTATGATGAGAACAAGTCCCATCACCTCTAATCAGCCTCACACATATTGCCTGGTACTGCCTTGGGACCTGTTGCAATGGGACAAAAGGTAATGGTTTTAAAGTAAAAGAGGGTAGATTCAAACTAGATCTAAGGAAGAAATTGTTTACATTGAGAGTGGTGAGACACTGGAAAAGGTTGCCCAGAGAGGCGGTAATTGCACCGTCCCTGGAAACGTTCAAGGTCAGGTTGAACAGAGCTTTGGTCAACCTGATCTAGTTGAAGATGTCCCTGCTCATTGCAGGGGGGTTGGACTAGATGACCTTTAAAAGTCCCTTCCAACCCAAACTATTCTATGATTCTATAGTCCTTACCTTAGTCTAGGCATTCTCAGAATGTTATTCCTTGATTCTCTTTTAAAAGTAGACCCAATCAGCTGGACAATGTTTCCTAAAAAACCAGAGTAATTTAGATTTTAGCAGGTATATCTGTCACGCTCCACTCAGAAGAGGGGGCTAGGGGGGTGGGACTATGACGCAGATTCACAAATCCTTGGTGGTGTGGACTAAGGTGAGACAACTCTCAAGGTCCGCACACAAACATTTATTAGCTTAACTAGGTCCATGATAGTTGGTTCAGTACATGACAAATTATGGCAAGCGGTAAAGTACACCTTGCATTACTTAACAGACACACCACAGATTATGGTAGGCAGCACTTGACATCAGATATGCCATGAATTATGGTGACAAGTAAGGCGTGACTCGCATTATTTGCTTAACTCTAAGACAGAGATCACTGGTCCTTATTCCAGCATTGGTCCAGCCAACAGGGGGTGGGGGGAACGTCTCTGGTCTGTAGGAGAGGTCTTCTGTACATCCCCTGAAGAAATTCTTCACTGCCATCTAGGAGCATGTATCTTCCCCTTTTATGTTCTCCTTGTCAGTACAACCTGCCTCTCTATTACAGTGACAGTTTTGTCACAGGTTTCCCACCTCCCTAGGTGGTAGGGAGCATGATTTGGGTGGGGGATGGATGCATTTAGCAGACAATGAGCAGACCCATTTGGCTTTCAAAAGGCTTCCTGCCTCCTGTGTTCCACAAGTGACAAGCAGGAGCTAGCCCTATCAGTTCTTTGAGTCTGCATCATCCAAGCTCCATGCAAGCTCCATCTTGTCCACCCTGTGGCTACAGCTTACTTGTGAGTGTTTGAGATGTTCAGAAAGGTTTGGAAGGCCTCCACTTCCCTCAGTTTTTGTTCTGGGGCATCTACAAGTCGTCTCTTACAATATCTTGCTTTGGTTAGATAGACTTTACTGGCAGAGTCAGAGAGATTAATTCAATCACATCGTGGTATGTCTTCAACCAGTGTTCAGGATTGCTCAGTTTAGAGTTTCATACACAGGGATGTTTGAAAATACTGAGCTTATTGAACGGAATAGTGTTTTGTTGGGGTTTTTTAAAATTTTAGACTCAGTGACAATGTTAAACAGTGTCCATTCTTATTCATGTAAGAAAAACAATCTAACTGCAGATTTTAATAACAAATATATTATAGGTAAATCAATGCTAAATATCCACAAAAAACCAAAATATGTGTCTTTACCAAATCTATATTTTTATTAGGTTTCAGATAGTTCTATTCCTTAAAACTTAAAATATATTGTCTAAGGCAAGACACATGCCTTTTTAGAACACACTTAATGGGAAAAGAGTTAAAATGGGTTTTTCTCAGTCATTAACAGACAAAAATGTTTTCTTCAGTTGTGAAGATGCAAACTGTGAAATGTGTTCTGATTCAAAAACATAAAAAGTAGACTAAACATATTGGGCAGAGACCAATTTTTCATTTAAGACAAATAATTTTTCTCTTAATTCTATAGAAGCATCAATACAGATATCTTAAAAAATAATCAAATAATAATTTTAAAAATCTTTTTTGAAGGTTAGCTTTTATTTAACTGACATTAGTTTCTTGCCTTCTTTAAGTGCAGCCATTTAAAGTCATTTGTTTCAGTTACCCCAAGGCCTGGATTCCTACTAAATTAAAAAAGCTCTTATCTTTTCATACTGCTTGACAGAACATTTGGAAATGTCTTGTTCCTGTTAAGCATTAACCATAGAGATTAATGAGGCTAGAAAGTAGAGTAAACAAAGTGACATATCAAAAAAATCTTAACGTATAGACTGCTGATTTGAACCAGTTCTCTTCTATTGTGTTAAAATGGAAACTCTCCATGAAGATTTTAGTTAGTGTGAAGTTGGATAACATGAATGCGTTAATTGGCACTACAAAAGGAAATTCTAAAAATCACTGGCTCTAGAACACCTCTGAACATCCACCTGTATGGGTAAGACCAGAAAGCTGGTAAAAAATAGGTACATTTCTGGCTTGGAAGGCTTTTTCTGGTTAGTGAGTTGACCTGTGTCTATGAGTGCCATAGTAATCATAAAGAAAAGGACAAACACACAGGACGGGAAAGTAAGATCACCATTCTTGGGAGCAGTGAATTTCCAAATCTTCTCAACTATATTGTGGAACACCATCTTTAGGATTTATATTTAAAAGAAATTTCTTTCAACAGCCTAACTTATCTTTTAAGACAACAGAAATAGTAATTTTTAGTCTAAGATTTGAACCGTCATGATCTCTAAATAAGTATTGAAAATATTTCCAGCATGTAAATTTTATCTCTGTTTTAGGTATATTATTGCTTAAATATTCACCAAATGAACTATCTGTAATAAAAAGTGTTATAATAATTTATCAGACATTTTATCAATAATAATTTTAAATTCACAAGATAAAATTTCTTTTATGTGATCACCAATGAGGGGAAAAAAAAGGGAAATTTGTTTTCACCAAGGTTCCATAAATCATTAAGAGGTAGTTTTTCTTATTACAATTTGTTATTAATGTCCAGATTCCATTTAATTTCACTTTTAACTGACTGTAGCAATTAGATAATTGATTTCATCTGGCAGGCTTTGGTGGATTACATTGCTGTGAGTTGGTAGTGATCAGAAAGTCAGCAGCCCATAAGTAAAGCTTGCAGATGTCAATGAGAGAAATAACAAATTCATAAATCTCCATATAAAGACATATCTTTTTTTTTTTTTTTTCAGATTCCACAGGCCTCATTTTGTAGTTCATCAACATTTTAATCAGGCAAATTGATAATTTTGTAAATGTGGGTTTCAACCATAAGGACAAACAAAACTTATGGACAAAACAGCTTTTGAAAAAGTATCATTTCTTTTCTTCAAAGGGAGGATGTGGGTTATAGTCACGTTAGAGCTTATATGTGCATGACTTCTAATATTTAGTAACCTTAAAAAACAAAATTCACCAATGGAAATATTTCTATGCAGACACAGGAGGGGAAAACCCTCCAAAACCTCTTAAAAAAATTAAAAAAAAAAATACTCTTCTTATTTTTAGTTAATAGTTTGATATAATCACAGAGCACGGGGATTGGCAGAGCAGAAAGTCATCAGAAGAATTTCCAGAAATTTTTTACTAAAGGTGTGTTGTAAGGGAAATATATTTTCTGAAAGATAAATCTTTGAAAAACAAAAATATTGTCTTGACATGCCTGTAATTAACTGTAGAATGAATCTGGGACAAAGAATGCAAATGTTCAAAATGTGATTTTTTAAAAAAAAAGTTTCACAGTATTTAACAGCTTACAGTGAAATATCTTCTTGTTCATGTCAACAGGAAGGAAGTCACTGACTTAAAAAAGACTGATTTCCTGTATTGAAAGGTATTTCACTGGACAGTAAGGACTGGTGATTTTTTTTTGTGATAACCAGACTAGAATTTGGAACTCCTTTTCCTGGGAGCCAAGACTCTGCTTTACCCATAAAGGCCACTAGGGAATGTAATGGATCTGCATTTGTTTCAGAATAGATATTTCTGTCTAATGCTACAAAAAAATAATCATTGTGGCCATAAAGTTAGGACTTATTCTGGAACCACTCAGCATACAAAGCTGAAGTAAGTATTTAATTAAACAAATTAGATAATTGGGCTTTATTTTCAGAAATGTAACTAAAAATAGAAAATTTTAAAACCAATGATCTGTGTGACAAAACCAGTCTGCCTGCGGCAGGCCAGGCTTCAACATCTAATTCCTAATTATATATGTAGATTTACTGTTCAGACAGTTTTGCTGGTACCTCAATATCTCATTTTGAGATAGGTAGTACCTCAAAACGGAGAGATTTTTTTTTACAGAACTGTTGCTGGTTTTCTTTCAATTCAATTAAGCTAAGAAGCTGGTTTTGCTAAAGGGAAGATATCTGTCAGAGCTCATAGTTAGAAATGTTGCTTTTTGAAATGCAGTGAGAGATACTTACTAGTTCTTTTCTTTTCATTAAAATATACTGAGATCTTCTAAACGCCTGACTGTTTAGCCACCGTCGTCGACAGATTAAGTACAAAGCTCTCACTTTTAAAGAAAATTAATGCCAACTTAATATATGGAATGGCTCCAGGATCAGTCCAAACTGTAGGATGATTTCTCTGTAAGTGTGATTAAAGACAAAAGTATCTTCAGGTTGTCATACTAATATATGTACCAAATATATATATTAGAAGACTCTCCCTTGATTGGGGAGGAGCAAGTCAGAGACCTACTAAGTAAACTAGACATCCACAAGTCCATGGGTCCTGATGGGATACACCCACGTGGGTGCAGAGGGAGCTGGAAGAAGTCATTGTTGACCCGTTCTCCATCATCTTTGAAAGGTCCTGGAGAACAGGCGAGGTGCCTGAGGGCTGGAGGAAAGCCAATGTCACTCCAGTCTTCAAAAAGGGCAAGAAGGAGGATCCAGGAAACTACAGGCCAGTCAGCCTCACCTCCATCCCTGCTAAGACGATGGAACAGCTCGTTCTGGGCCTCATCTCCAAGCGTCTGGCGGAAAAGAGGGTTATCAGAAGTAGTCAACGTGGATTCACCAAGGGGAAGTCATGTCTGACTAATCTGAGAGCCTTCTACAATGGCATGACTGGATGGGTAGGTGAGGGGAGAGCAGTGGATGTTGTCTCCCACAGCATACTCATAGGCAAGCTTAGGAAGTGGGGGTTAGACGAAAGGACAGTGGAGTGGATTGAAAACTGGTTAGCAGGTAGGTCTCAGAGGGTTGTGATCCGTGGGGCAGAATTTAGTTGGAGGCCTGTAACTAGTGGTGTTCCTTAGGGGTCAGTGCTGGGTCCAGTCCTGTTCAATGTGTTCATCAATGACCTGGATGAAGGGATGGAGTGTACCATCAGCAACTTTGCTGATGACATGAAGCTGGGAGGGGTGGCTGACACCGTGGAAGGCCGAGCTGCCATTCAGTGCAACCTGGACAGGCTGGAGAGTTGGGCAGAGAGAAACCGTATGAAGTTCAACAAAAGCAAGAGGAGGGTCCTTCACCTGGGGAGGAATAACACCATGCAGCAGTACACGTTGGGGGCTGACCTGATGGAAAGCAGCTCTGTAGAGAGGGACCTGGGAGTCCTGGTGGACAACAGGATGACCGTGATCCAGCAATGTGCCCTTGTGGCCAAGAAGGCCAATGGCATCCTGGGGTGCATGAAGAAGAGCGTGGCCAGCAGGTCGAGCCATGTCATCCTCCCCCTCTTCTCTGCCCTGGTGAGACCGCATCTGGAGTACTGTGTTCAGTTCTGGTCTCCCCAGTTTAATAAGGACAGGGAACTGCTGGAGAGGGTGCAGCGAAGGGCCACAAAGATGATTATTAGGGGGCTGGAACATCTTTCTTAGGAGGAAAGGCTGAGGGACTTGGGTCTTTTTAGTCTAGAGAAGAGAAGACTGAGGGGGGATCTCAACCACGTTTACAAATACTTAAAGGGAGGGTGCCAGGAGGAGGGGGGTTAGGTTTTTTTCAGGGGTAGCCAGTGATAGGACAAGGGGCAATGGGTATAAAATCAAATATAGGAAGCTTCATCTGAACATGAGGAGGAACGTCTTGACTTTGAGGGTGGCAGAGCACTGGCTGCGCAGGGAGGTGGTGGAGTCTCCGGCTCTGGAGACATTCAAAACCCACCTGGGTGCCATCCTTTACAATCTGTTCTAGGTGGACCTGCTCTGGCAGGAGGGTTGGACTAGGTGATCTCTAGAGGTCCCTTTCAACCCTTAACATTCTGTGATATGTATAGGCACACTGTGTATATTAACTAGTCATAATAACCACATAGTTTAGTGATTGGATTAATAACGTAGCCTATAGACTCCAAGAGTTCCCTTCATTTTAGACAAGATTCTGTTTAACAAAAAATTCTATAATACATTCTTATTTAATCCTTTCTTATTTAACAGAGTTAGCTGTTCACCAGGAAGTTCTTTACTGCTGATTTAAAATACATAGCATTCAGTTGGTGGAGCCTGTACCTTTGAGAAACCGTGAGGCGGCACTTTTCCAGAAGTTAACTGGAAAGTTGCTCACTGTCCTGTTGAGCAGTTTGAAGTCACTATGTATTAGTAAAGACTTCTGATTGTAGTAAAAACTTGAAATATTTTAAAATCCTGATCACCTGCTGTTCAACCTGGCAAGTGTTTTGAGGATCATAAATGCTTACGGTTTGTTTGGTTTCCTTACTAAAATTCCTTGGTTTACTACATGTTACACATGCCCTATTGAATGGTTAGTCCTCAGAGAAACAAAGGTAACATATCAAACTCAAGTCAAAAACGTCTTTTATTTTGTTCTAGGTATGGCTGTTTGTTAGCACTAGTTTAATATTCTTCAATACACACACACAAAGAAAGTGTAACACCTTGTAAAGATAAGTAAATAAAAAAACATATTGTATTCCTTTAATTGTTTATTTTGGACACTCACAGCATTTAGAGGAGTTTTGAAGTACAGAAGATGCTTTTTGGCATGGGTGTGCTAGTTTGGAAATTCACATATCACTCTAGTCACACAAGTATGAAGTTATTGAGTGGTGGAGTAACTGCCTTCAGCAATGAGTAATCTCTGCTGCTGAGAACATCCTCTAAACATGGACAGGTATGAGGGCTGCAAGGCAGAGAAGATATTCAAGCTGTTTGGCTAACAACTGATTTCCCTTTAAAATAAGATGATATAAAGAAGACAAAGAATCTTACCATACTTTGTACTTTGACAATCAAATCCCAATGCAGGGAAAGTTCATATAAATAGCAGATTGTACTGTATAGTCATGTGCAGGGATTGCGACCCCAGAGGATATGAGCTTTACAAATAGACTTCTGGTATTTTTTTTTTTTTTCAAAATTACTTTTGTTGAACTTTAATCTTTAATCTTAGAATCTCACTCAAGCTTCTATCAAGAGAAGTTAATTAGTACCTGCTACACTACATGGCTGATAATTATAAGACATTATTCAAAGCTCATTGTATATAGAAACCTGAAAGAAACAGCTCTTCTTTTCTTCATATCTGAAAAAAGACTGCTAGCTTATATTTCTTTCTTTACAAACTCCTTTATCTTTTAGAAAATATGTTTCTTCTGCCACTTTAGCTAAATTTATACACTATGATCTAACTACAGACTATTACATAACCTAGACCTAAATATGAAACATCATTGAGCTTTATCTGTGTATCCTTGATTGTTTATATATTGCCAGAAATTCTTTGCGAATTTCCAGTGGTATGTAATAAGAGCAACTGCCTCTTTCAAGGGGAATCACAAGGGACTGCTGGGAAACAATATTTTCCAGATTATCATGACACTAATGTAAATCTAAAGGCAGAAGATGGTGGCCACTTGTTACTTTTGTGATTCTAAGCTGTTTTACCAAGGTGAGGGCTCTTTTATTTTTCATAGTATATATACCAAATTAAAACAAATAGGTAAGTCAGGTAGCTTTTGAAACATGTAATGTGAAAAATGAAGAGTCAGTCCTTCTCAAACAACAGAATATAACTTCCTAGAAATTTCAATTTTTTCTGTTATTTTTGAAAGATTTTCTAGTAATATATACCAATACCATACTACATGCAGTCTTGCATTTTTCATTGTTTCACCATCCATTGAAAATGTTCACAGCTTGATACAGTTCTACAGTTTGTTAAGGACCTTGAAGTGTGATCCCTCTCTTCCTTCTTTTAAAAGATCAAATTTGTTCTCAAAAAGCAGCTGGTGAATTATCAATAATTTTCTTCGTGTGCTCAAAAGTGATTGAATCAACATAATCACATGCTACAAATGAACAGGTGCTGGAAACATGGCTTCAGCCATTTCAGAAAAAGATCAAACCGGGCTGAATAAGCTCAGTTACAAAAAGTAAACTTTTTGTCATTCCATCAGCTTTAAGACACTGGGACATTCTGAAAATTATATTATTCAAAGCATGAAGAATGGGTTACCCTCAATTAGTCTCTTTATAAATCTCCTTGTAGCATACAATATTCACAGAAGACTGGTGGTTTTATCCCAATTATCCAGTCTCGAGAAACAGTGCTGAGAGCAAATTCAGGGTATGTGATTTACGAAGGCACTTTTCGAGTCATTTACTGTATCTCTATGCCTTTGTTCATTTTGAAACAAAGCTAGCATTACTATGACTATTTAAATAATTTTACAAGGTCATGCAAAGGTATTTTTGGAGCTTCTTATTTCCTCTTATTTTTTAACAATGATGTTAAAAGATAACACTTGGTTTCTCCTCTCCCTTAAAAGCAAAGTTCAGTGTTCCTCTGCAAATCACACTTCACTGATCTGAGCAGCAGCTGTTGGAGTGTAAGATTCGTAGCAAGCGTTATCACACCAGTACAGTAATGACTGTTAAACTGACCTTTTTGTCACCAGCATTAAGATTTTTACATAATACATTTACACAGCACCTAAGACAGAGAAAACAACGAAGACAAAATGTGTTTATCTTACTCTATGAGCAAAGCTGTATCTTTATAAATTTTCTCACTTGAGGCAATGTGACAAATGACACAAAACAGATGCTATACATGTGCTCTCTGGGATAAGCTTTAAAGCATTGCTGTGCTTATGGTGGTAGTTATCCCAGATGCACCAGTAAAACACTTTTTCAACTACCCTGATCAGTTCTCATTTCCCAGGCAAGTCCGGTCAAAAATACATTTCTTTTTTTGCCTAATCTGTGCCTTCATTCCAGTGTGTGAAGCCAACTGATATGTGACAGGTATTATCATATACTATTTCTGATAGGACACAGTGGAGATGTATAAATATCATAAATATATTTAATTCTACTCCTTCAATTGCTTTTAACATAAATTTCTGTAAAGTAAGCACTGACTTCTGTTGTTATTTCTGTGACCCAGCATTCAAGTTCTTAATTTATTGTATTTCTTTCCTTATGTACTTTCTCATGTAAGTTCCATAACTTCTTACCCTGTCCTAAATCCAGGTTCAAATGGAGATGAGTCATATATATTTACCACAAAACTATTCCAACCTTCCGTAAAGCGCATGTGTGTAAAAGCATGTCTTTCTCTGAAACTTGAATTTAACAGTGCAGAAATAGAATGATCTGACGTAAGTCACATTAACAGTTAAGAAACTCGTGTTTCTACATGACCACGTTACTTTTAAGGTTCTGTACTATACACAGAACAACAGAATGTCATTGACTTCTTGCAGGAGCTTGATAACTCAGGTTAGGATATATATATGACAGACTTTTTTGCCCTTAATATTTCATTGGACCTCTACCCCTGTCTCTCCATCTGATTTTTTGGTATTGCTGAGAAATAGTTTGTGGTTTTCTGTGTTCAAGATTCATGTATAAAGTGTTAAACGTTCAGTTTCTTCATTTCAAGAAACTTTTCTGTTGGGATAAATACTACTTCAGTGACCAATCTGGGCCTGAGTAACTCACAGCAGTGTGAGCAGCAGTACAACTGTTTTACATACTCTATCTCAATACTCAGTGTGATGAGGTATGGAATCCAAGAAAGCTGTGGCATTTATATTCCATTGTGAGACCTGTGTAATTCTTATAGGTTGCAACACATTTGGGAAGTTCATAAGCTTATTTTATTATTTAGCGTCTATTATGCTCTGGGTTTTGTCAAAAAGCAGAACTTGTTTTTGATTTTGGCTCATTTATCAGGCTTTATTACACACTAGATATTTGGCCCTGATGGCTTTTATTTGTTGAAACTATTCTGTAAATAGAAGTATGAGACTTCCAAGAAAGCTGAAAATGTGAGGCTTTCCATCTTAAGAGAAACTATAACACTGATATTTATAAAAAAAAAATCCGAGCAGAAACCTGTCATTACCTTAAATACAAAAAAACTTTTTTTCTTGTGAGAAGTACCTTCTTTGTCCTATTTTGCATTTGCAGTATCATATTACAAGCCCCAAATGTTTCCTATTAGTTTCCTAATGTCCTATTAGTCAATTTGAGATATTTGTCTAAACCATCACCGGAAGTACATACGATTTTCTGAACAAATCCCTGAAACAGTGTTGCACATAATGTAGGAAAGCACAGTTACTGTCTCCTGACTTTCTCCTGCAAGGGAGGGAGAGTGTGGTTTATAATACCTTCCAATCTTGAATAGGCTAGTAAGTCAAAACGATCGTATTTGGAACAAATACTTGTTTCTTTTTTTTCTTTTCTTTTTTCTCTCTCCTCAGGCATAGAGATTCATTTCCAACACTCTCTCACCATGATATCTGCAAATCCCATGCTATCATCAGGATGCTCCAGTCCTTTGTCCAGAACCATGTACTCCAGAAACAATTTACCTGTGTTCTAATCAGCTCTATGTAGGGTATGAGGTCCTAGAACGGAAGAGACAAACATGAAACGTATCTCCTGTGTAATACCATGGTCTTTCTCTATGTTTCCAGCAGAAACTCTTTCTTTACATGGCCCAAAGCACATATTTAAGTTTATCATAATAAAGCATGCATGAACATAGAAGAATATATAAAAGTCTGCAATGACAAAAACAGTATCTGTGTTGTCCAGCATCCTGCCTTCAGTGAATATCCTGCCTTCAGTTACGAGTATGAGCAAAGCGTACAGCGATACTTCCCAGAATACTTTCATAGAGTCATAGAATCATTTTGGTTGGAAGATAACTTTAAGATCATTAAGTCCAACCATTAACCTAACACTGCCAAGGTACAACTAAACCATGTCCCTTAGTGATACGTGTACAGGTCTTTTAAATACCTACAGTGATGATGAGTGAACTGCTTCCGTGGGCAGCCTGCTCCAGTGCTTGACAACCCTTTCAGCGAAGACATTTTTCCTAATATCCATCCTAAACCTCCCCTGGCGTAACTTGAGGCCATTTACTCCCATCCTATCGCTTGCTACTTGGGAGAAGAGGCCAACCCCCACCTTGCTACAGCCTCCTTTCAAGGGTGATAGAGTGATAAGGTCTCCCCTCAGCCTCCTTTTCTCCAGGCTAAACAGCCCAAGTTCCCTTAAACACACCTTGTAAGACTTGTGCTCTAGACCCCTCACCAGCTTAATTGCCCTTCTCTGAACATGCTCTAGCACCTCAATGTCTTTCTTGTAGTGAGGGCCTAAAACCGAACACAGTATTTGGCCTCACCAGTGCTGAGTACAGAGGGATAATCTCTTCCCTAGTCCAGCTGGCCACACTATTCTGGATACAAGCCAGGATGCTCTTGGCCTTCTTGGCCACCTGGGCACACTGCCAACTCATATTCAGCTGGCTGTCAACCAACACCCCCAGGTCCTTTTCTGCCAGGCAGCTTTCCAGACACTCTTCCCCAGGCCTGCAGCACTGCATGGGGATGTTGTGACCCAAATGCAGGACCCAGCACTTGGCCTTGTTGAACCTCATACCATTAGCCTTGGCCCATCGATCCAGCCTTTCCAGATCCCCCTGTAAGGCCATCCTATCCTCAAGTAAATTAATGCTCCCACCTAACTTGGTGTTGTCTGCAAGCTTACTGAAGATTCACACAATCCCCTCGTCCAGATTGCTAATAAAAATACTAAAGGGAACAGGCCACAGTATTGAGCCACGGGGAACACCACTTGTGACTGGCCACCAACTGGATTGGACTCTATTCACCATTGCTCTTTGTGACTGGCCTTCTAGCTGGTTTTTTACCCAGCAAAGTGTATACCCATCCAAGCCATGAGGAGCCAGTTTCTCAAGGAGAATGCTGTTGGCCTTTCCCCTGATTCTTAAGAATAAACTCTCGACCTTATTGTCATCATCATTAAATTCACAACAATCAAAACACTCCCTAACATGCAGGGCCACTATAACTGCTCTCCTTCCTGGTCTACTTTCTAAGAGTGTATAGACATCCAATGCAGCACTCCCGTTATGTGTATCATCCCACCATATTTCTGTAATGGTGACTACATCATAGTTTTCCTGCTGCACAATGGCTTCCAGTTCCTTCTGCTTGTTGCCCATGCTGTATGCATTTGTGTAGATGCACTTCAGTTGGGTTATTGATCCCACCACCTTTTTGCTGGGAGAAATCCTAATTTCTACCTGACCATTCCCAGGTGTTTCTGTGATTTCTAGACCATCAATATCCCTTGTGTCCTTGCTATCATATGGCACTCCATCCCCTACCTCCACTGGGATGGCAGACCAAAGGACCTTGTTAACACACTGCCCCACAAACATTGATGTGCCTCCCCCAGGCTGGTCTCTACTGAGTCTGGTTTTATTCTTTTCCCCCTTCAAATCTAGTATAAAGGCCTTTCAATAAACCCTGCCAACTCCTGTGCAATAATCTTTTTCCTGCTTTGAGACAGGTGTATCCCATCTGTTGCCTGTAGGCTTGGTGTCATGTAAACAGGCCCATTGTCAAGGAATCTGAAGTCCTGCTGGTAATACCAGGCTCGGGGACAGGTATTCGTCTGTTGGGTCTTCCTGTTTCTTTCCTCATCATTCCCGGCGACTGGAAAGAGAGAGGAGAACACTACTTTCCAAGACTCCAGAGCTTTATGATGCAGTGTAGAATCATAGAATCATAGAATCTTAGAATGGTTAGAGTTGGAAGGGACCTTAAAGATCATCAAGTNGTTTTACCTACTGTGACTTGGACAGTGCAGTTAGAGCCCTTGCCAGTGAAGACTGAAGCAAAAAAGTCATTCAGTACCTCAGCCTTACCCATATCCTGGGTGGCCAGGTCTCCCGTTTCCTTCCGGAGAGGGCCCACAGCCTCCCAAGTCCTACCTTTTTCCCTGACATAGCTATAGAATTTTTTTTATTGTCTTTGATGTCCTTGGCTAGATTCAGTTCTCTTAGGGCTTTTGCCTGCCTGATATGGTTCCTGGCCACTCGGATAGTTTCTCTATATTCCACCCAGTCCACCTGTCCTTGCTTCCACTCTCTATAGGCCTCCTTTTTGGTGTACATGGCTCATCTAGACTTGATGACTTTGCCTGTTAGAATTATTTGATTAATTTTGTTCTATCAATATGTTCAGCTATTTCTGAACTTATAAGAACTTTTAAAATTTGGGTTTTGACACATAATTATTTTCTCCTAAGCTGTGTGAAGAAGAAATACTTCTCTTATACCTTCTCTGACCTTAAAGTTTTGTTCTGTCTTGAGACCTGATATAAGTTGGCCTACTGGATGGTTGAAGTGCATTCAGAGTTGTTCAGAAGAACTGAGAGACCATTGAAGGGATTAGTTCAAGCTAAACAAAAGACACCCACCAAAAAAACCCCCAAAACCCCATAGAAATTATGGCTGTATATTGAATGTTTAATATGTTAAGAATTCCTTAAATATCAAGGATGGGTAAATGCTGAACAAGAGACCCATATGATAAGACATTCTAAATAAATTTATATTTCTCAATTTTACTTAACTGGTATTATTCAAGATAATATCAGTATACCCCAAATTACTCCAAAACATACTGTTAACCTGAACAAATTTCTTTCACAAGAGGATGAAGCCAAGCTACTTTGACTATATATATTCAAATTGGAGCTAGCTCAGTTATCCATACAGAAATCCCAGTGAAAAGCATTCATGTTATTAAACACTGTAATCATCCCAGTTGTGGTCATCCACTTATTTTTTAAAAAAACAAGACAATCAGAAACACACACAGAAAAACCCTAAACCAAACACAGAAACAAACAACAAAAAGTTAAAACAGGAATGGGAAGCTTCTGTTACGGTGACCAGTATATGAGAGAAGCTGAGCTTCCCTCTACTGTAACAGAAAGATAGGGGAACATCTCCATTTGTATCTCCTTCCACAACTTCCAGGTTATTCCACCCTATATTGCCTATCCTCTACTCTTTGTGTATATCTGTTTCTATATTTTTCACACAAAAAGAATTCTGACTTTTTTTCAAAAGCTCTGTTTCTAATGCCTGGAAACACATCACTTCCAAGAATAACTTATAAATGAAAAATATTAAATGTTTGCATAATAACATCTCCAAAATATTACTTTGTGGAAGGTCATCTTGTAAGATTGATCTCAGTGATTTAGTACAGTTGTCAGTAGGAAGGAATTCTGAAGATGTGAAAAAACATGAGGAGCTGACAAGAATTTCAGACACCTTTATTATTTCTTTTCCTGTTCATTCATTATTGATGCATGAAGAATAACAGTCCCGAGTAAAAAGGGACACGAGCTACTTTCTCCAAAGAAAACCCTTCTTAAATTCATCCATTTGTCCAGAACACACTGTTTGTGCCCGTTTTTATAACAGCCTAAGCGACTCTTCAGTACTTGCTTCAGCCAACTGAGCCATACTTTGCTTTAATATTTATATTATTTATTTTTCTACAACAGTACACAGTGTGTCATACTTCAAAGATAACCAGGACACAGAAAAAGTCTACTGGAGATGAAAGCTAGGATAAAAGTAGTCTCAAATCACTTCTTTCCATAAATATATACAGTATATTATTTCCAATAACATATACATTTTCAATCTTAATTATTTTCTTCTTTATCCCTCAGTTCACCCCAGATTCCATCCTTAATATCTGACCTCTCTGATAGCTGGTCTCCTAATATTGGAGCTGATGTGAGCAGATATAAAGTAGTTTCCCTGTAAACAGAAACTATGATATAGTATGCAAAAGATTTTAAAACATTTCTGTTCTGACTCACTTCCAGCCAGCAGTTTTCATATCTTTTTAGAGGAATGGAAGAGCTGACATTTTTTTCTGATTAATTGTAGCACTCTTAAAAGTGTTACAGTACAGCTATTCCTTCTCACCATCCCACCCCACAAGCTCTTTATCACTTCTATTGTTATATGAAACATAATTTAGTTTATATCAACACGCTTTACAAGTATACAAAAGATGAATTAACACATGATGAAGGTGTACATTTTCTTAATTTTCAGTGACCGCTGCTATAGACCAAAGCGTCTACTTAGACTTGAACAATATAACTGCACTAAAAAGAACATCTAGAGATTATAATTTACATCCTCCATTACTATTAATTTGCTCACGCTTTAGTTCCAACTAATTAGAAACATGTCTGTTAAAGCTTTGTAGAAGTTTGATGAAGGAAATTCAGATATACATATTGTTTCACCCTGAACTCAATGCACAGGAATGAGCAATTGCTATGCACATATAGAACAGAGGTTTTCCCTCTTTTCTCTCTATAGTCACCTGATAGTCTTCCTGAGACAGAAATAGTGCATTTCTGGAAGATTTTTGAACCAATTGCTACCTTGTTATGTGTATTTATAAACTGAAAATAAGGCTTACTAATTGTAGCAAAGTGGTTATTGAATTTGCATATTGATGTACAGTAGGATAAACATAGAGCAATGTTCCATCTTTCCAAATAACCCTTAACACCCATTTAAAAATAAACATCAGGATCAGAAAAAGGCATCTGACCATATTCATGTCCAGATAGGTCCTTTAAATCATTTTTGTCACAGTAGTTTTCTAGTCAGGCTTCTAAACCATTCATTGGCACCTACCAATGGGGAGGTACTGCTTTTTCAAACACAGTTTTAGTGTGTATGTAAATAATGTATTATAAATTGGCATATGAAGGTGCAAATAATTTTTTTGCCTTTGTATATACTACCATTACATGCATCATTGGTTATGCAAAAAAGTAGATGAACATATAATTGTATTCTGCCTTGCGTATGCTGACACTATGTTTTGAAAAGTTGGTCTTTAATGTTTAGGTTAAATTAAATTGTTTTTCTCTTTTAGATACTTTCTTTTCCATTTTAGTTAATGTCTTTTCTCTTATATTTTTCAATTAAAATCTTTATTTTTGCATCAGTGACTTTTTATTAATTGGGAGGAGCAAAAAAGACTGGGTTTTTTCTCATTTTTTTTTCTACCAGAGCCAAATTTACATCTCTCTTGGCTCATATTACTTTGAATTCATCAAAGATGAAGAAAGAACTCCTAATTTAGCAGGACAGACAAGCTTCTAAAGCGCTGCCATCCTAGAGAAAGTCTTTAATATACGAATTGCATTTACTGCACACAATCTTTTCTTCACTTGATTATCCTAAAACACTTCCCAAGTTATTCATTATTATATGCAAAATATAAGCTGATTAATGGTGTTTTCTACATGTAAAGATGAGGAAATTCAGGTCAGAGAAACTAAGTAACATCAGCAACAGAATTCAGCATCAGAGCTGAGAATCATATGAGTAACAGCAAAAGATCTTCTTGTCCAGTCACCAACTGAAGCCCACGTTTTCATGTTCATGAATCCCCTATTCTAGTTTTGGTTGGATATTTTTTTGTTCGTGGGGTTTTTGTTTGTTTGTTTGGTTTTTTTTAATAACCAATACCTGTATAATCTCCCATGCATTAGAGTTCTGACTGATCTTTCTGCAAATTATTAACATGGGCAATGCAAATCAGCAGTGAGACATATTTGTATTTCTTTCCAATGATTGCAAACTCCAGATAGACTCTATATTTGTACTAAATGGAATTGGTTTCTCGTCTTTCAAAATTCTTTCTTACTTTTTTGAGCAACCCACTTTATTTACCAATTTTCCTTAGAGTACACAATGTACTTCAAAAACAGTGTGTATGTGTTTCTAAAGAGATAGAGCCTAACAGCATTATTTAGTTTCTGACATCTGACATCCTAATGCCTACTGATCAATCCAATGCATCAATTTCATTTTTTAATATTGTTTTATTCAGTGTAAAAAAACCCTATTAATAGCTTTCCAAAGGCCACTTTCTTCAAACAGTATACCGAGTCACTCATGCATCATAATGGCAAGATACTGTCTTGTTTCTCATTACTGAAGGAAAAATTGTGGTTAGTTGCACTGTATCAATTTTTAATGTTGTTCTCAGAAGCATTAAAACTTCCTTACAGAAGAAATATATAGGAAGTTCCATCTCAACATGACGAGGAGCTTCTTTACTTCTTTACTTGTTTACTTGTTTACTTACTTCTTTACTTCTTTACTTTGAAGGTTGCAGAGCACTGGAACAGGCTGCCCAGAGAGGTGGTGGAGTCTCTGACTCCGGAGACATTCAAAACCTGCCTGAACGCCATCCTGTGCAACCTGCTCTTGGTCGACCTGCTTTGGCAGTGGGGTTGGACCAGATGATCTCTAGAGGTCCCTTCCAACCGTTAAGATTCTGTGATTCTGTGAAATATGAGTAGTCTGTACACTGTGTGGTTAGTCAGATCACTCCTATAGGTGTGTGACTAACGCTTCTTTACCAGTTGCTATCTCTGTCAAGCAGTAGCTCCAGATCATCTAAAATAACTCTGGGAATGAAAAAGTGCAGAATATTCTAAGTCAGCTGCAAGAAACTTTTTGGATAGAAAAAGAAGAAATATCTAAAAAACTAAGAATACAATGTTAGAGTACTTCTATGTGTCAACTTCCATGTCTGATGTGCTTAAAATTCTGTTGCTGAATTATGTATCTTGTTTTCAAAACAATTTGGATTCTTTAAAATTTAGAATGGCCTGCATGTAAGCCAACTGCTTCATGTATATTGTTTATCTTTTGATAAAAAAGGTGATGTAAATTGTAGAAATTTTTTTTTTTCAAAATGCAGAATTGATTAAGTTTTCATTAAAAAGCATCATCAAATAATAGAAATTATTTGTTCTCACATTCATGGTTTCTTCGACTTCAAGAAAGAATAGCCTTAGGTAAAATAGCCAGTGTATTTCTGTTATTTCTTCTCCAGTTATGAGGATGTGTTGTAAGTGCATCTATCCATGCATGAATGTCAAAACAAAGGACCAAAATAAGGTCATAGAGATGGTTTTCGGTATGCTTCACCAGAATTCTTAGGATTCCCTTGAAGGATTCTTAAATCACATATTAAAAGTCATTCAGTAACTGATATACAGGCTGCGGGTCCCACATAGTCGAAGAGGTAACTCGTAGTCCATCTCCAGAGAAGGACAACGAAGCTGGTGAGGGGTCTAAAGAACAAGTCTTATGAGGAGTGGGTGAGGGAATTGGGGTTGTTTAGTTTGGAGACAAGGAGTCTGAGGAGAGACCTTATCACTCTCTATAACTACCTGAAAGGAGGTTGTAGCGAGGTAGGGGTCAGTCTCTTCTCTCAAGTAACAGGCGATAGGATAAGAGGAAATGGCCTCAAGTTATGCCAGGTGAGGTTTAGATTGGATATTAGGAAAAATCTCTTCACTGAAAGAGTTGTCGAGCATTGGAACAGGCTACCCAGGGAAGTGGTAGAATCGCCATCTCTGGAGATATTTAAAAGATGAATAGGTGTGGTGCTGAGGGACATGGTTTAGGGGTGGTTTTGGCAGTGTTAGGTTGATGGTTGGACTCGATGATCTTAAAGGTCTCTTCCAACCTAAGTGATTCTGTGATTCTGTGAAAACTAATAAGGAAAACAGTTGAAAAATAAAACCTGAGTGTACTACTGTTGTCCATTTTAGACTGATTTTGGAACAGAATCTCTTTTAATAAGAAATACCTTGTGTTGTTAGCTTATACAAATTGAACTGGTTTTAGATGCTTTGAAACTGATGCTTTTTGGGGAATTAGAATTAGAGGTGACATTTGCTTTGTCATAGCAAAGACAAAGGATAAGCAAGCAAAAGGTCACATTCCAGACCCAGGTGAGATTTTTTTTTTTTTTTGCGCAACCTAATGTAGATTTTTTTGTGTGATCTACTATAGTAACTCAAATTTCACTTTGCATTGAAAGTTGAAGCCATCATCTAGACTAAAACCTCCAGAGAAATCTGATACAGGGAAGTTTTTGTTTTGCTTTGTTGTTTTTGTGTTAAGTTGCCAAAATTTAAAGCTAGACAAGTAGATGGATAGACAAGTAGTGGTGATGACTGAATGCAGAGGGACGGCAATAATTAGTGAAGACTACCTTTCCATTAACTGGAAGAACTGCCCAGTCTCTATGTTAAAGAGACGAAGTTATGGTAAGGCTGCATATACTGTTGTCATGACAACTGTCACCAAAACTGAGTCAGGGAACCTGGTCATGACAACTGTCACCAAAACTGAGTCAGGGAACCTGTAAAGTGAAGAACAAAAACAAAGAAGGAGGGCTAAGTGGGAATATTTGAGTTCTCAGTACAAAACAAGAAGCAGGGCAAAAGCATCAAATGAAAAAATTGGTCTGAAGAAAAGTAGGAATAGGAATTGAAAAGAGATGGAGAGATCGGAAAGGAAACAGAAGGGAATTCCAAAATAACATGTTAAACAGAAAGAGTTAGAGAAAGTAAATTACATTCAACTATACCAAAAACTAGCACCATCTCTCTTGGAGGGAGACTGGTGTTAGTGAACCACACTGAGGTGGAAATAACTTTAGTGAAACAAAACTAATGCCTATTCTTTTTGCCTAATGCTGCCCCTAATATAGAAATTGATATAATCTCCTCCCTATGGAAGGGAAGGGTTTCTGCTTCAGATTCTTTGATAAATGGTAATAACTAAAAAATTTAATTAGAAAGGACTTTGGCTACACAGTTAAAATATAAATATTTCAAAAGCCAATCTTCATTTTTGCTATATTCATTCAAAGATGGCATTATATATTTCTGATATGACAAAAAAGAGACTGAACAGTAACTGGGTTAGTACAGACCGTTTAGTACCTAAAGTATTCTCTCTGCATATTATCAGAATATAAATACTCTGTTATAACAACTTTCAGTGCTGTAAATTGTCATATATGCACACTTTCTACCTTTGCTTTCAGTTTATTAAATCTTCAAAGGTTGTCTATGGTATTTTTCAGTCCTAGCAGGAATTCTTGAAAGTGTGCCATTTTTCAGGGAGACATCCTAGTGTGATGAAGAGAAAAAAAATCTATCAAGTTACAGATTTCAAACTCATTTGTGTTTTGAACCATGCAGGCTATTATTTGCCATCATAAGTTCTGTATTGATCAATGATTATAGGATGACAAATGACTCTCAGAACACAGTAATTCAGCTTTCATTTGTTTAAACACTAGTGGCTATGCCCATAGTGATTTGCTCAAGGCAACCCTGAGGCAGCCTTCAGGGTAAGTTTTCAATATGACAAGGGTGACTGAGTGGCCTCAGGTGGAGTCAGCAACTCACTGAACCTTGTCCAACTGTCCCTAGCTTGTTATCATAATTTTAGCATGATCCACAGGACTCTATTTTAAAGGAGATATGTGAGATATACAAAAACCTAACTAGCAAGACATGTTTAGAACAGACTCTCTTATAAGTTTTCCCAAAATTCTGTTCACGATCCAGCTGGAGATATCACTCATTCAGTTTAAGCAACAGTGGGCTGCAATTCAGACAAAATATGTCAGCAAAAGCCAATATATTACATGGGATTTAAGTAGTGAGTAGGCCTTGTGCTAAATCTCCATATATGAATAAATTTCACTGAATGAGGACTAAAAAGACTTATTTGTAAGAGAAAACAAGATGATATACGCTTTTTTCTTGGTTGGAAAATTCTTTGTCAATCAATCCCTGTTTCCTTTTAGCAGATCTGCTATTTTTTATGCTGTAGACTTTATGATAAGCAATTTGTTTGGTCTGTTTACTGCTTGTGTTGAGACACTGGCAATCATTGTCACAGGCTATTATTCCCTCTGCATGGCTGGGTGAATGAAATATGCTAAATTATAGAATAACATAGAACCAATAATGAGCAAATAGCAAATAGCACTGATTTTCCATTAAATAGATATTTCTGCAAAAATGGCTGAAAATTTCAGAACCAGAAAACATCTATTGAATTTTTTTGGCCAAGTTTCAACTAATTAGTCATAACCTATAACATAGCTACAGAAATTACAATGTATTTAGCTTTTATTGAGATAAGAAATATATAACTTTTTTCTGTCTTTTTTTTTAAAGTCACCTTTTAATGTCAGTTTCATTTAAAAACTAGAACAGGGAAAAACAGAGGCAAAACAGTTACTATTTAATAATAAAAAAAGGACGCCTTGGTTATGTTCCTAATATTGGAAGAGCTTTTATGGATGAGAGAATTCTTATACTGATTAGAAAGCTTCAACCATCAGTGATGATCTCTAGTTTAATGAAGTATTGAAGAATGATTCAAAGAAACTTGTGTCTCTAAAGGCTGTTAACTCTCCATAATAGACCAAATAAAAAGACACTGTTAGTTCTCACATGCATCCACATTACTCACAGAGTAATATTTTTTTTATTCATTCAAGGAAGGCAAATTTTCTCCTTTTTTAAAAGTTAAAAAGAAAAATAAGTTTACTGCCATAGCTGCTTGTGGGACTCTGAACTGAGACTTTGCCTCAAACCCTGCTTGTGCACCACTGGTTCAGGAGACCACAGGGCACTCTTGCTTGGAGCGTGCAGAATGGGGGTTAGTTTTTGGTGCCATGTAGGCAGGACTGTGCTGACCTCCTTGTAGCTGTTGCTGCGCCGTTTTATGTGGTGACTATGGAGTGCGCCTGCGCAGGCTGAAGGGTCACGTAGCAAACACTGTAAGCTCGGGGGCAAAAGACCCCCGTGTGACCCCTGAGCATTTACCACGTACATGGCAACTTAACCACCCCCTAGAACCACCCCACCATGCTTTGAATGCAAATGCTGGTTACCACCCAGAGGACCAAAAGCATGAAAGGTGGCTAAACAGAATAAGGGGAGACCTCCTGCCAACAATGGTATCCTGGGTGAAGGGGACCAATGAGATGTCACCAGCTCCACAGGTGACAGCTATCTGTATGTGCTCGCTTGCTTTCTTTCTTTCTTTCTTTCTTTCTTTCTTTCTTTCTTTCTTTC
>VZSF01006555.1:310044-320769 GCA_013398295.1 Chionis minor
CTATTTAATAATAAAAAAAGGACGCCTTGGTTATGTTCCTAATATTGGAAGAGCTTTTATGGATGAGAGAATTCTTATACTGATTAGAAAGCTTCAACCATCAGTGATGATCTCTAGTTTAATGAAGTATTGAAGAATGATTCAAAGAAACTTGTGTCTCTAAAGGCTGTTAACTCTCCATAATAGACCAAATAAAAAGACACTGTTAGTTCTCACATGCATCCACATTACTCACAGAGTAATATTTTTTTTATTCATTCAAGGAAGGCAAATTTTCTCCTTTTTTAAAAGTTAAAAAGAAAAATAAGTTTACTGCCATAGCTGCTTGTGGGACTCTGAACTGAGACTTTGCCTCAAACCCTGCTTGTGCACCACTGGTTCAGGAGACCACAGGGCACTCTTGCTTGGAGCGTGCAGAATGGGGGTTAGTTTTTGGTGCCATGTAGGCAGGACTGTGCTGACCTCCTTGTAGCTGTTGCTGCGCCGTTTTATGTGGTGACTATGGAGTGCGCCTGCGCAGGCTGAAGGGTCACGTAGCAAACACTGTAAGCTCGGGGGCAAAAGACCCCCGTGTGACCCCTGAGCATTTACCACGTACATGGCAACTTAACCACCCCCTAGAACCACCCCACCATGCTTTGAATGCAAATGCTGGTTACCACCCAGAGGACCAAAAGCATGAAAGGTGGCTAAACAGAATAAGGGGAGACCTCCTGCCAACAATGGTATCCTGGGTGAAGGGGACCAATGAGATGTCACCAGCTCCACAGGTGACAGCTATCTGTATGTGCTCGCTTGCTTTCTTTCTTTCTTTCTTTCTTTCTTTCTTTCTTTCTTTCTTTCTTTCTTTCTTTCTTTCTTTCTTTCTTTTTCTTTCTTTCTTTCTTGCTTGCTTTCTTTCTTTCTCTTTATCTTTGAGCACTCAAGTTGTTATCGAATGAATTGTTTTAGTGAGTTTTCAACTTCTGGCCTTGTTTATGCCTTAATTCAAACTAGGCGATTGAAACTTTAAATTAATGTCCTCAACCTGGTCATGACACTGCTTCAGTATGAATACATGTGTACAAAAAGTAGAACTCAGAGATCTTCTGATACTGCAAAGTATCCTGAGTTAAAGAAAAAAAGTTTTTTCCTGTGTTTATACATCATTTTTTTCAAGCTAAAATTTAGCTTAAAAAGAACATCCTATGTTTTATTGATGCATATGTAGAATGTATTCACATAATATATTTAACATTTGTATCTAAAAACATAGCAGGTCACACAGGTCAATAACAACCCTCTGTTTCAAAATAAATCACCATTTATACATGCAGTAGTAGTGGTACATGTTGACACATTATGTTCACAGCTGTCTTTCATTCAGCAATTGTTGTCAAAAGCCTTGATTTATATAGGAGGGTAGCTATTTCTCAAAAACAGCTGATATCACTTACAGTGTACCTAGAAGAGTGATTTTAAATACCACGGTGATTATTTTGGTATAAGAATCTGTAATGTGTAATACGAGAATATGGACCATCCGACCACTGGCACAGATTATTTTCCTTTTATGTGTTTTCTACCTATTTAGGGCCAGAGAGGACCACAGAGATTTAGGGCCAGAATTCCATATTTATCAAACCTCCTTTTCACTACTTTGAACTCTGTCATCTGCAGTGTACCATGTGAGATAAAGATTACATATAAAAACTTTCATGACTTCTTACACCACAACAGTAAAGCACAGCAAGTATTTGGTAAAAACAGACAGACTTTGAGATTATTTGAATCTTTATGAAGAAGGGTCAAAAACTCTTAGTCAGATAAGGAATGCAAGTAAAGACACCACAGAGACTGAGAAAGGACACACAACTAGTGCTTTTGGCTGATTGTGCCTTTATGGTGGAAATAGAATGTCTTGCCAAGCTGTTTCCACTGTTTGTCCCTATCTGCAACTTTGTTAACTCCCAACCAAAGCTCTTCTGACTTGTGAGTACACTTGGATTGCCTAGAAACTGGATAGCTATTCTCCTAAATATTATTAATTACAAAAAAAGAACAAAGGTTGTGGAAAATTATTATAAATGTAGGTATGTGCTCATAGCCAAATAAATATGATTTGAAAAGCTATTTACTAGGAAAAAAAAAAAAAGATTAAATTCCTGGCACTACTGAATATACACTTTAGAATGACAAGAACTTTAATTGTGCAGAGATCAAGCTTTGCTGTTCTGTGATTCACAACAATACCTATACAACTCTCAGGCAAATAGTTATAAGACCGAGCCTGAGGATGCAGGAACCATAGCTATTGTAGGTATGCAGCTGAAGTGATGTTCTTATGATTATATGTGATTAGTACTTTGTTGTTAAGGCAATAAGTAGGATGCCTGCAGTCATCCAAGACACACCTACAGCAGTGTATGATAAGAATATGTAGATTAGGAAACATTCAAGTATGGCATCAAGACATATATGAACTGAAGATACGTTACTGATAATGACTGGATTTGACTATGTACAGTAAATGAGTGAAGTAAATAACAGAATAAAATACATGTTAGATGCTTGTAATGAACCTGATTCGTGTACACTGAGGAGTTAACGATCCAGACAACCATTAACCTGAGCAGGCACATGCCTGTGCTGTCCTGCATGTACAGCTGCGTGATCAGGCCTGCACTGGGTTTGGGATACCTCTTGGGTGCAGGACAAGCTTAGCTCACCCACCATAACAGAGGAGCCTGTAGGCAGCTCCCACTCATTTCTGGCAACTACGCCACTTGCATAACCTTGCCTTTACCTAAAAGTGTGGCAACAAATTGTCACATGAACATCTTTTCAGTTTCACAGTAGAAATTCTGTTTTCTTTTAAGAAAATCTTGTAAGAGCTCAAAAGACTGAGATGGGGTAACTTTTCCAGGGATGATATCTGCACAGTGTGCAACACCTTGATCAGAGCCTTATTCAAGACCTCACAGCATGGGCTTCCCAGCATCTGAACACTTAGCGATAAGACTATCTCTACCATCCTCTCTTTCTGTATAACATTAACTATAGCTGATAAACATGGTTATATTAATTACAGTGTTCACAAAGTTAATAAATAACATTTTAAACAATACTTTATGGAATCCAAGTGTCTTTCTTACAGGAATCATAATGAACCAGAACCTCTTGTTGCAAAACAGTTCCTCATAGACGAAAACAAGCAGTGGGAAAATTAAAGATAGACTTTAAACATATATAGAGAAAGCTTGGATTTTGGAGATCTTAAAAAAGTGATGAAGTCAATTTTTTTTCTGAGTCTATGATGTTGAATGAGTTCCTGTTTGATAGAAGAAATAAACTGAGTAGTCAATCTTAACATTGGCCAGTAGGCAAACTGCAACCCTAGAATACCAAAAAGGGAATGAAACAAAAATCCTTATCCCATAAGAAAGAATAAGCCAATTTATCCAATCATGTAAGAATATAAGCATTTTGAATATAGATAATCGTGGGCAGAAGAATTTTATATTGCATAAGTAAATGAAAGGGTTGAAAAAACAGCTATAAGGTAGGAATATACTGCTGGACTTTGGACACAGGAAGAGAAGTAGATAAAAGCTCCAAAGCACTGTGATTGACTTTTCCAAATTTTTATTTCAAATTCAAAATCATTATGTGAATAGTGTTGCATTTCGTACCTTTTCATTTCATTGGCATTCATGAGATCATAGATAAAATTAAAAGGTGGAAGTTTTATAAATCAACAAACATTAGTTCTCACTCAAAATATCATTAAGCTAATTAAACCCAAATAGTTCCTGAAACCGAGGACTTAGCAGGATTTACAATACAGTTTAGATATATAATGGGTATGAAGAATGTCCTGAGGTCTTTAAAACTGGAAATTGGGGCACTGGAATGAGCAAAAGGGGAAGAGACATACAGGAGAAGAAAATTATTACCTTGCATAATAAGTTAAGCCAAATTGTTGAGAACCTTATTGATGTTTCAAAAGAACGTTGGCCAAGAAAGATCCCTAGGCAATAAATTATGGGAAGATAATGCTAATTTCAGCAGACAGTAAGTGACAAATATAGTCAAACCCATATTATTATCTACGATCAAACTACATGTCATAAAAAATTAAATTGGCAGCATAAAACTGGAAAGAGAATTAGAATGATCAGAATTAAATATATGTCAGTAGCAGAATACTTCAGCATGTGTTCTGTGGGCAAATGCATATGTCCAGCATATAATCCTGAAATGGATGTCCATTATGGTAATGAAAACTGTCATCAGAAACATAGAAGGATCACAGGCTAGATGAGAATTGGATTCCGACAAGCTAGAAGGAAATCACTATTGGGAAAGAAATTGAGGCAGAGGGAGATTCTGTCAGATAAAGAGCAATGCTGATGAAGGACTTGGAGTACCTTGAACTGACATTTAATCAGGATCATATTTTTTTCTTTTTTCTATGCTGTAACTTCAAGAAATTCAATCAGCCTGTTCTGGCTTGGAAAAGAAATCTTAAGCATAAGCAAAGATTTCTTGCAGTTAACCCCAATTTGTTGCGAGTTTCTCCTTCTGTTCTTAGCATACATATATTGTTGTAAACACATTTTAAGCATAAGCATGTACTTAAGTCAGCATACTTAGGCTTTAACACAGCAACAAAATCATCAAATATCTGAATAAAATCAAATAACTGAAGAAATAAAGCTAAGCAGCTTTCAGCTGTCTAAATGCAGGCATCTAGTGTTCTTTTGGCTCTGTTGAATATCTTGCCAGAGCTGCAGCTGCAACTTCTGCACTGGTCTCCCATGAAGACTGTTTTGCATATGCCAGCAGGTGTCACACAATAGCCTAGACCATTTTGAAATGGCACATCTATGTTCAGACAAGTTAATCCTTTCCATCTGATTTACATGCCTAGAAAATCCTGAATAGACAAGACAGTTGTGAAAAACATACTTATTGTGCATGTGTTTTATAAAGAGCATGAATATTTTGTTGCTAATCAATTATTTTGTTGAGCCCTGCTAAAATCACTAATATCAGCATGAAATAGTGAAAAGCTGATGGGGTACAGTAACTCATGCCATTCTTGTTTTTGTTACAATGCTGAACATGCAGGAGTAAAACCCTTTAACTTCAAACAATCTACTTTCCCACTTGCTACTAAAAAATGAAAAATGATTCAGTGTTGAGCAAAGATTTATTGAGACACTAAACCCAAAGTCAAATCAACTGCGGAAAGAATTCATACATACATAATGGGGTTAAAATCTTCAGTGTTGTGGCCTTACAAATACATTTTATTGCTTGATGTTAGAAAACAGTCCCTTTAGGGCCCTTGTGCATGTTAGAGAAAAAGAGATTTTGAGACACTGCTTAAGTGACAGGGAAATAAAGAAGGTGGAAAGTGAAAGGAAGGAGAGAAGGAAAGGTGAGGTTATATAATATTACTCATTTCTTTTCTCAGAGGAAATTACCTAGTTCTTGCATAGCAAGGAACAGATACTGGATGAGAGGAATGAGGATGACTTGAAGGAGAGAAAGTATTGAAATAAAAGCTAGGATTAAAAACATAGGAACTCAGTGGAGAAAATGGAGTAGGTCATGCATATTCTAGTATATATTCCCCAGAGGGACAGAGAAAGCAGTATTAGTGATGTGACCATGTGGACAAACTCTGAAGCAGAAGATTGGGACAAAGAACTAAAGGTACAGAAGAAAAAAATCCAGAAGAATCAGTCATCCTCTGGGACAGATGGCAGAACTGTTTGATTTGCTTGTCTACAGTTTCCTTTATGGCACAGCTCCACACTGATGGGAGCAGGAGGTCACTACATTCCCAGAAAACAACTGCAAATGATCATCTTTGGAGAAACTTCAGAAGCAACCAAGAAGAGAGGCAGCAAGGAGGGATGCTGCAGTATAGGCGCCAAGACTGAAGCATTTTGGGCCTGTTGACTAATTGTTTTTAAAAAAGGCAGGCAAAGACGGCAGTTACACTGTAAGGTCCCAGACAAATTGAGGTCCCATCATACCTTATCATAAGAGGAAAGGGAAAAGAGGTCAAGAACAATTCTGAAAGGACTGAGCAGAGACATAATTAATGCAGATAGATTAGAAGTCCACTGAGAGTGCTGGCAGACCAGCATTTGATTTTGAAGGGAGATGAAGGAAAAAGCAGCGCCAGCTTGGCACTGCAGTGGTTCTGCCCTGATTAAGTACTTACTGAAGGGTTAAGTATTTAAAGCTCCCTGAGAACTTCACTCTGGGTTAAGCATGCTCAGCATGTGGCTCAGTGAGCCTTACTCACAAAAAAACAGTTATTAAGACTATGATCATTCACTGACAGGTTGTACTTTGCAAATTTGTTAATATATTGCACAAAATATGAATTTTGTGAATGAATTGTAAAAATTTGTAGGTTTATTTATTAACTTCTGTTCCTGGTATCTTTCTGTGTTCGTAGTCTGCAATTTGACATTCAAATGAAGGTGATTATTTCTCTAGGATGATATGAAGACTAATAATGAATACTCAGGCCCAGAAAATGTTTTGTTTTCAAAGCACTTCTCAGTAGACAAAAATACAGCTACAGAAGCAATTTTGCATCATCATTTTTTAATCGTTTACAGATTATCTATAGCCATGCCAAGGCTCTGGCTATTTATTAAAATATTTTCTGTTTTATTTTTCCTTCTCTGTGAAGTGTAACGTTTTTTCATTGTCATGTGTCCACTGAATACATACATCTCATTACAGCCACATTCCCACATTAGAATACATAAAATGCCTTTGTTAAATAATGCCCACCTCTTTATTTAATACCAAAACCAAATAATGCCTATTTGTTTCCTATTCACCAACTCTCTTTAAATGTAATATCCTTGCCATAATGCCCCTTGTGCTTTGATTACCATTCACTGGCAGAAGAACTTAGTAATTAGCCTCGAGGTCAAATCTCTCAATTCGACTGATTAATCAGATTTTGAAAAAATTCAAAGATAGGCATGGCTAGAAAAAATGTTACTATAATGCAGTTATAGATACTTTCACACCTTGGTCAGTTCATATAGCTGTATTGGGTTTACTTGGCAAGGTTTTTGGTGGGGTGGGCTGCTGGGATGACCTCTGTGAGAAGATGCCAGGGGCTGCCTCCGTGACAGACACAGCAAGTTTCAGCCAGCTCTAAAATGCATGCACCACTGAACAAACCTGAGCCCATCAGCAAAGCTGCTGGTGCCTCTGTGAAAATATATTTAACAAAGGGTAAAAACCACTGATCAATATCAACTGTGAGAGAGGAGTGAGAAAATGTGACAGAAACATCCCTGTAGACACCAAGGTCAGAGAAGAAGGAGGGTGCTCCAGGCACCAGAGCAGAGCATCCCATGTAGCCCATGGAGAAGATCATCATGAGCAGTTTCCCTTCCTGCAGAGTATACAGGACGACAGTGGAGCAGATAATCTGTACTGCAGCCTGTGGAAGACGCTACGGTGGAGCAGGTGGAGATGTCCTAAAGGAAGATGCAGGTCGTGCACGGCCCATGCAGGAGCAAGTTTTCTCACAGGAACTGTGGCTTGCGGAGGGGAGCCTACAGGTTTCCTGGTGGAAACTGCAGCCCATGGGGGACCACTCTGGAGCTGTTTGTTTCTAAAGAACTGAACCCCATGGGAAGGACCCGTGCTGGAGCAATTCTTGAAGAACTGCAGCCGGTGGGAATGATCCATGGTGGAGAAGCTTGTGAAGAGATATGTCCTGTGTGAGGCAACTCATGCTGGAGCAGGGGAAAAGTGTGAGGAGGGAGTGGCAGAGACAAAGTGTTATGAATTGACTGCAATCTCCATTCCCCCTTGTCCCTGTACTGCTCAAGATTGGAGGAAGTAAAAGAGTCAGGAAGAAAGGAATGATGTTTAGCCAGGGTAGAAGGGAAAGTAGGGTGAAGGGAAGGTGTTTGAAGGTGTTTTTAGTTTTGTCTTTGTTTCTCATGATCCTACTCTATTTTTAATGGTCAATAAATTAAATTAATTTCCCCAAATCGAGCCATTTTTGCCTTTGATGTTAATTGGTAAACAACCTGCCTGTCTTTATCTCAACACACAAGCTTTTTAATCTCATTTTCTCCCCCTGTCCTGTTGAGGAGGGCAGTGAGAGAGTGGCTAGATGGGCATCTGGCAGCCAGCCAAGTATAACCCACCACACTCACTTTTTATGCTTTAAAGAAAAAAAGTCAATTAAGAGTAAACTGATTATTAGCAACATAATCAGGGTCATTTCTTGGTGGCAAATCAATCAGAAAAATGCTAATTACACATGGTCTAGTAGGCTTGCATTAATTTATTAGTAATTAAAATGAAGTACAAATCAAACGTCGATCCTAATAGTAGCCAAAAGGCATAACTGCCTTTTTGTTGACCGACAAGACAGTGCTATTTAGTTCACTGCATTAAGACTGCTTATAAATTATTTTAGATGCCCAGAGCCGTAATGACACACTAGAAACAGTATTTAATGAAAATATGTAAGGATACTTTATTTTAGAGACACATAAGGTGAGTTCTTTGTTATTCAGAATGTCTTACCTATAAACTGAATGATGCCGATGCATACTTTTTTTATGATTGTCTATTATGTTCAATGTACAAGTGCACAGACATTTAGCAGAGACACTAAGGTTGAGACAATCTTAGAATGCTTAAAAAAATAGCATGAAACAATTAATTCCACACATAATGATGGAGGATAATCTCATCTGTAGAGTCATATCAGTGTTAATACTTATTTGTCTAGATTCTTGATCCAGCAAATAAAATGCCAGTAAAGAAGTTTGTCTCAGATACTTCCTGTTGCATGAGCCCAAGCACCTGCATAAAAAGGAGTTTTTATGTATAATTATGTAGAGCCTGGTAATTAATCTGAATTAACATGGAGTCAGTTTTGGATTTGGGTTAGCAGCAACTGGTTGACAGACAAATTTCCCAAACCTACCTTAGTCTAATTTCCAGCTAAGTCTTTCAGCATTCAGATGTTGACTGCCAAGACACATCTAGGCAGAAGAGGATTAAATCCTGAGGCTCCCAGCTCTTGAGGAAATGTTCTACACAGGGTGTGGACAATTATATAGAATATAGGTACCTTTATCCTTTGGAATCCGAGCAAACCAGGTTTGATTAGACCACAACAAGAACACGGAGCCTCAGACAGGGTAATCTGTTCACTGAATCCCAAATACAGAATCACAGATTCCCTTGTGAAAGACACAGGAACCTAGAGGAAGAAATTCAGGCTTTTCAGTATGATTTCCTCTCTCACCACGAATGCATATAGTGAAAACTTGCATAGCTTACCCCTTATGCGCTACTTAATAAGATGTCAGGACAATGGAAAAGAGTCAGAATTAATTTCAGACATCAGGTTTTGCTTTTCACCATTAATACAGAACTGATCATATTTTCTTCAGTTTTGTGGAATCTCATTTTAGAAGTCCCATATATGTGACTTCTGATATACTTTATCATGAGAAAATTTCTCAGTCAGCTAGACTTTGCTCTTGGAAAATATTCTATGATCTCAATAAAATTTCTTTGTCTTGCTTACATCATACTACACTTTTTTTGTGTAATTCTTCTCATGCTTTGGTGTGGGCATCTTTTCACAGAATCACAGAATCACAGAATCACAGAATGTTAAGGGTTGGAAGGGACCTCTAGAGATCACCTAGTCTAACCTTCCTGCCAGAGCAGGTCCACCTAGAACAGATTGTAAAGGATGGCACCCAGGTGGGTTTTGAATGTCTCCAGAGCCGGAGACTCCACCACCTCCCTGCGCAGCCAGTGCTCTGCCACCCTCAAAGTCAAGACGTTCCTCCTCATGTTCAGATGAAACTTCCTATATTTGATTTTATACCCACTGCCCCTTGTCCTATCACTGGCTACCCCTGAAAAAAACCTAACCCCCCTCCTCCTGGCACCCTCCCTTTAAGTATTTGTAAACGTGGTTGAGATCCCCCCTCAGTCTTCTCTTCTCTAGACTAAAAAGACCCAAGTCCCTCAGCCTTTCCTCCTAAGAAAGATGTTCCAGCCCCCTAATAATCATCTTTGTGGCCCTTCGCTGCACCCTCTCCAGCAGTTCCCTGTCCTTATTAAACTGGGGAGACCAGAACTGAACACAGTACTCCAGATGCGGTCTCACCAGGGCAGAGAAGAGGGGGAGGATGACATGGCTCGACCTGCTGGCCACGCTCTTCTTCATGCACCCCAGGATGCCATTGGCCTTCTTGGCCACAAGGGCACATTGCTGGATCACGGTCATCCTGTTGTCCACCAGGACTCCCAGGTCCCTCTCTACAGAGCTGCTTTCCATCAGGTCAGCCCCCAACGTGTACTGCTGCATGGTGTTATTCCTCCCCAGGTGAAGGACCCTCCTCTTGCTTTTGTTGAACTTCATACGGTTTCTCTCTGCCCAACTCTCCAGCCTGTCCAGGTTGCACTGAATGGCAGCTCGGCCTTCCACGGTGTCAGCCACCCCTCCCAGCTTCATGTCATCAGCAAAGTTGCTGATGGTACACTCCATCCCTTCATCCAGGTCATTGATGAACACATTGAACAGGACTGGACCCAGCACTGACCCCTAAGGAACACCACTAGTTACAGGCCTCCAACTAAATTCTGCCCCACGGATCACAACCCTCTGAGACCTACCTGCTAACCAGTTTTCAATCCACTCCACTGTCC
>VZSF01006557.1:0-146233 GCA_013398295.1 Chionis minor
TCCCTCAACCATTTGAAGAAGGAGAATAAATACATGGGTTTTATTCCAAGGGCCATAAGTTCCCATCACATTTATGCAGACAATATATTAAATGTATTTCCAGAGAAAAAACCAGATGTTCTCATCCACCACTGTAGTTAGAGGCAAAAGAGCAGACGGCGGGGGAACTGTATGTCCCTTACAAAGGAGTCTTTCTAAGCTACGCACAGTTCTTAAACGATTGTTAACTTCTTGGTACTGTGATTATCACTGCGGTGAAAACAATAAGCTAGTCAAACATACGGAAAATTAGAAATCTGAACATTTTCAATTATGGTTATTTCACTCTGAAATCATTTACTCACTTCAAGAAAATCTTTCCAATTTTCAGACTTGTCAGTCCTGTTGAAAGTCTCCCAATATCCTAGAAAAAACTTCTATTTACCACTTAGTTGTAAGGTATCATGACTGTTGAACATTACAAGAGTCCTCTCATTTACCTTCACTGTTTTTCCTGCAAGTGAATGGCTTAAAGACGCTTACAAACAACAGAGAATGTAAACGCTAAAATACATACACACAGAATCAATGGAGTGGTCAAAATTAGTTCTGAGAAGCTGTTATTTTCTTTTACTATAACTTAGTGAAGAACAACTTAATGGGTGCTTTATGATTTTCTAAGTTAGCACTGCTTTAACTCCTTACTAGAATTTTCCATTCCAGTAAAAGAACTCATATGTTTTGCTTTTGAGATTATGGGTTTCCTCAGACCATCCAGAAGACTATCACCCACAAACACTGCATTGCAGACATCTCTTTCCAGAAGCAGCACTGAATATTATGGCCCACCTCTTTATTGATTTATTATTTACAGAACTTCAAATTACAGGAGTACTAAGTTCACATTAAATGGAAGTATCACTCAGTACTGTTATTGTTTATTTGGGGGATAGTAATGCCTAAGCTGCCCTTATCAAAATGTCATCATTGTGATAGGCACACATGCACAGCAAAACCAGTTGCTGCTACACATCTATCTTTACACATCTCTGGGCAATGGCTAAGTTTTATCTCCATTACCTACAGTGTAACTAAACAAGGCAGAGTGACATTAAATATGACACAGAAAAACTCAGGGATTTCCCCAACAGCACTCATGAAACCTTCAACTGCTCTGGCAATAAAAGACAGATCTCAATTTCAGTCTAGTGACATACAATCTTACTAAAATCTTCCAGAACAGATATGTAGTCATCTGGCCACCATATGAGACCTCAGAAGGAGTTTAGTCCATACCGCTGTGAATTCCTGCATTGTTATTTTCTATTTAAAAGAGTCTCATAAAGGTATGTTAACTGAGCTTACAACATCTCTCCCCACAGCCAAGTGTTCAGCCCTCTAAGTACTTCAGTTGCGACAGCCTAGGGAAGTACTATGCATCAAGAAAACGCCATAATTTTTTTCAAAATATACAAATGACTACTTTCAGTTTTAAGATTAAATCTGTGTAGTGAACATGACCTATCCAGCCTCTCTGGAAATGAATCTTCTTGAAATACCTTAGGGAAAACAATACTTCAGATCTCCTTTAATAAGACCTGTCAATGGGTTCTTTTGTTTTCTTTTTTAAGCAAGGAGCCCAGGCCATCTGAGTCTTAGCTTTCAGTCTAAGATTCATTTTGCAGCCCACTGCTTAAGGTGCCCTTTCCACAACACAGGCATGTCGTATCTTGGGCACACGGTGCCTGCCCTCACAAAAATCGGCACCAGCAGAGATCTGTCCCAGCTGTCAGGTCAGGCGATGCAGGAGAACCCACCATGTAGCAGAGCCACGTACGCACAGACACACACAGACTATTTTGCAAAGCTATGAGAAGATGGGACCACTCCTTGTGCTATGTGATCACAGGCTAACTCTTACATGATGGGGCAGTGGAAAGATGGAAAGTTTGAAGATAAATATGCAATCAGTGTTATCCTAGTAGGGAACATTCAGAGCAGTTGGATTTGCTGCAGATGTGCAGAAAGCAAAGTAGTCATCATTTACTAAAATAACAGATGAGACTCTCAAACGTATACTCAAGAAATCAAAGAATTATTATAATTTCTGTCTGGGGTTTTGGGTACTTTTTTTTTTTCTTTTTGAGAGAAATATATTCTGAAAAACTAATCTGGAATCATATCCCAAATAGGCAAACATCACAAAATTGCCAGCTAAAATTACTTTACATAAATGATAAGACCAATGACTATGTTTTGGAAAAAGATGCAAAAAGTAATTATGAAACACACTTTTCTTACAAGTCTGTTCTAGTCTAGTGGAAAAGCGAGAGTGGAAAAAAAAAGATGCAAAACAAATCAATTACAAATCAAACACTCTAAAATGGAAATTACTAATTTCTGCAGTCAGTTCAAAGCAATTGAAATACTTTTTGAACTTGATTATTGTCAGAATTACTTGGAAATGAAGATGAGTTTTCCTTCCTGCCTAACCAGAGTTTATTCTTAAACTATTTGTAAAATTGGAGTATTAGATATATAATAACTAATATGAGATCACCACTGGTTTAGCCGTGTTCTAGATGTTACAATAAAGCTTCATATTACATGAAACGAGCAGACTAGAATTAATCAGTGTGCTGAATTTATGATACTACATTGAACACAGCTTAGCAGTAATTGATCCAACAGTAAGTGTGTGTGTAAAATCTAAATATAGGCTTAATAAATTAGACTAGCTTGCTAATTTTCGCTTTAGATGCCCATTTATAATCATAATGTCTCAAATATGCATCACCACATATCTTGAAAACCCTGTTTCTGGGCTGTCAGCTTGTTTTGCAAAAGTATGTCTGCTTGGCATGTACCAAAATGCTTCCATTTGTTATTAGTGAAACAGGTATACGCTCACAAAATTAAGACAAATTAACTGTGTCAGTTTTGTAGAGCAAAACATGCCATTTTCCTTTGACAGAGAAGGGCACAACTGTGTCTGTCTGGTGACAGAAACACCAAGCTGGGGCAGGAGGGAGCTGGGGAGGGAGCCTGGCAGCAGACAAAGAAGCTAACTTCAGCCTGGTGAGTTGTGCCATGCTTCCTATCCACTTAGTGGTGTGAGATGAGTTTCTCCAGAGAACAACTCAGATCAGGACCCTAATGCAGTCGTTTTGAATCACCGATCTCATCCCACCGACTAGAGATGGAGTCTAAAAAGATTAGTTTTAGTAGGATAGAGTTACCCCCAAGAGTGGCTAATAGACTAAGACATATGTTGAGACTCATTAAGAGCTTGATTCTCCTTTATTCCTGCAGTATCAGAAAGCTCCAACACCTCCAGATAACAAAATATTACCGTTGGGCACATTTAAATTATGACACTAATTTAAGACACTCAACACTCTGGGCAAGCAGTGGGCTGTTGGTATGCCACAGAAATCTGCTGTACTACTCCTTTTCCCATCTGTTGTATTGCCACTGTACTCTCAGTGCCAGGGAAAGAGCTTTGAGCCCAGTTTGAGAAAATAGATGCAGTGCAAGCTGTAAGTTCCTAAAACCTCTGAGATGACTTGCTTCTACATCATGACACCATTTGCACTCAAATGCAAAGACAGTCTGGCATCCCATGCAGAAAACACACTGTTGTTCCTTTAGGGATGTAGTTGGTGGGAAGTGCCAGCAAGGAAGGATAACAGCTGACTGTCAAGTCTAAGTTCAGTTCTGTACGCAGAAATGAGTAAGAACATTACAGTTTGTCCAGGTAAAGGTATGAAAATATGATCCTCAAAGCCAGATTTGAACTATGGAAAGCGTATGTAAACTACATATTCTTACAGTACATGAAGGTGAAATCAGACGTTAGGCTCCACAACTACAGCAAAGATGAAGAGAAACTGCCTTGAGGAACATGGTGAGAAATCATTACTGGTGGACGTGCCTGCCAGTTCTAGCACTGGGGTGACCTCACTTCCCGAGAGGGCTGGAGAAGTGCAAGCTCAGGGAATTGTAGAAATAATGCAAACGCTGGTGGAAAACCTGCTCTGTGGGTTGGACACTAATTTCTGTAAATAACTCCAGACACCAGTGGCACTCCAAAAGCTTTCACCAACTTAGAGTCTTTGGTTTAAAACTCCTCTTTGTCAGAAACCGTTGACCAACAGGGGTCTTCAGGAAGGCTAAGCAGAAAAACTAACAACAGAGGAATTACATTTAAAGAAAAAAAATAAAATTGTTGGAAGAACAATTTATCCCAAGTATAACTGTATCTTCAACTGCAGTAAACAGTTACAATTGAAAAAGTGGAACATTCCACTCCTGAACACCTTTTTCTGAATTTTCAGAATTATTCATGAAAAGTATCTGATATCTGACAAATCCTTAACTAGAAAGATAACTGATGACATTGAACAGCTTTTGGGACAAGTTTGTCGAAAAGCCTAGGAACAGTGTTCTTCCAACTCTTTCATCGCAGTGATGTATTTGGATTTGTATCATTGGCTGACAACAATCGAACATCCCATCTGTTCTATATGCCTTTCAGTCATGAATTACCAGCTGTCAGCTTTATTCTTAGTATTTTGGGGCAAACAAAAGTTTTTTTTTTTTTCAAAAATTCATTTTAAAAGCATATCAAATACCTCTATATTTATCTCACCCAATACCTCTGCCTCCACCCAAGCAAGTAGTCTGAAAAGGTCTATATTCCTGAACTCAAATGAAACAACCTGTGTATTAGCTGCTAAGTTACATTTAACATAGCTGTTTAATAATACGTGTTAAACACCAGCTATTGATGAACAGTTTACACTGAGATTTGTTCAAACATTTAGAAGAGACTCCCAAAACAGACAAGCGGAAGCAGAGCATCCATTTTCACACCGTAGCAAGTGCCTGGCGTGATTTCTCAGTGCTGCGAGCGCACTGAGTGCATCAAAGCTCAGGAAGCTTGCAAGGATCTTGTGTTACCAGTGCTGTTTATCGAGAGATGTATTACAGAGGGCTGTGGTGTGCTCTCTGACATCCAAGGAACACGGCACTTTTCAACCAGAGCCACTGTCGCGTTGCAATTGCTAATGCTGTGTCTTTCAGGCGAGGAATAATCTTGTGATATTGCTAAGGAACAAAGAGAATTGTACACAAAACTGTTCTTCCTTTTGTTTCCCTCTTGCTCTTTTACTGTCATGCCAAAAAGGGTACTGGACTTTGATGCTGGTTCTTCAGATGCCAGCAAGGATGGCATTTCATGAAGGACATGCGATCGGTCAGCACGCAACTTCTGCAGTTTTTAAATTATTTTTCTTTGTGCCAGTTCATCTGTTTCTTCTTTGGTTCTTTGATACTATTGAAGAATGACCAGCTTATGCAGCGCGGACTGCAAAATACAAGTGCAAATTAGATATCACAGAATAGGGTCTACATAACAGCACAGGCTGATATGAAACCTTTTCATCCAGTGGCCTTGAATCAAATCCTTAGCTCAGAGCAGCCACTCAATAAGACTGTAGATGTCTCATCCTGTTCTGGGCCTGACATTCCATTAGGGCACTAGATGGTTCAGCACCCTAAGGTTTCTTTGAGCAACTGTTGGTTTTGACAGATTTCAGCAGGAATGTCTGGTGTTTGTCACCAAAGACAATATTTGCTAAAATACTTAGTTACTCCACTCTCCTCAGTTAAACACGAAAATGTGGTATTTCACTGCATCAGAGCAACAGGTAAAACCTGAAGAATTTCAAAGATGGGACTGTTTGGGAAACCTCACGTGACATGGGTAAGGCTTGTGCTCAAGTCCTGCGCATTTCTTGCCTTTCATAAAGACTGCATTAATCCTCAGTATCATGGGACAAAGGCAGAATTTGCATTTTGTAACACTCAGCGCTCGCTCCTCTGAGCACCTGTGCAATGGGGAACCTGGGATCCAAGCAGTTCAGCAGTACCTCTCCCTCAAGGATCTTGAATCCAGTACTCCGTATGCCTATTTTCATTTTGGGAGGTAAGAGCAAACATGGAACAAGAGCCCCTGTCCATGGCTGCAGAGAGGAGGTTCAGCAGCACACCAGGAGTAAGTCTTCCTTCCAGTCCTGGATGACCACTGCAATTCTGGGTGCAAACTATTCAAATGCTATTGGATTGTCACTCTTACCTCTGTCCAAAAAAACAGTAAAACTTTTTCTATCAAACACCTATAAGCCAATACCTTAATTTTATGTACATAACTTCATTTATAAGGAGTGTGTAAAATGTACATTAAACCTGCTATTTAGTGTGGTGTTTACATGCCTATCTTTCTGACTGCTCTAGGTGCTTACAAGCCTCTTGTTATTAGAGAGATTCATAAACTTTTATGAATTTATCCTCAGAAAACTTTGACAGTGAGGGTAATGTTATTACCTCCATTTCAAAATTTGTTGAAATGAGGTACAGGCAGATGAACTTTAAGGCTGCATGGATGAATTCGGGAGCTTCACAGGGGATTATCCTATGACATCAACAAGAAAAAACAGATTTCCAGATAGCATGAACTTTTAGAGGAAACATCAATAAAATGAAGCTTGCTCAATTTAGAAAGAGACTGTTGATTATATATAACGAGACCAAACTTTGAGAAAACAAAGTACTGGAAGAGACTACCAAATCCCAAAGGCTTTTAAGGAGAGATTAAGGAGACAGAAGGCAAATGATATTGAAGTTCTTTTTACTTTTGTGGAATAGGGATGGACCTACTGACCTCAGGAGGTTCTCACTGATATAAGCTGAAAAGTCTCTGTGTTTCAGAGTGACTTAAGTTCAGATCTAGGTGACGTAAAGCCATTAAGGACGATGTCAGTGGGAAATCAGCACATCCTAAAGTCCTCCTTTTAAATTCAGTACAGACTACTACAGTAGTCGCTGGGGTAGGTAAATCCAGGCTCATCCCACGCAGTCTTTTATAATTCAACAAATTTCAAAGATGTAGGCCACTGCTGTTAGTAGGTAATGTAGAGAGACAATGTAATTATGCTATACAGGATATATTAAAAACAACAGCTGATATAGTGACGTGTTTTAACATTAGGAAATTAGGAAAATATATTAGGAAATAATAGTCATTACAGATCTGAGTCTCAAAATGCTGAGCATCTGCAGATACTACTGAATTCTGCTGGAGTTATTATAAGCTCACTGCATCTGGAAATTAGACTTTTACATGTCTGGCCACTGTGGTGATTATTATTATTATTATGAAAAGAGAGTGCAGGAGAGCTAAATAAAACAAGCAATGATGCTCTTGATCATTCACTTATTTCTTTCCTGTAGCAGCCTACAGTAAAGTTAAGAAAAAAACCAAAAACAATTGTTCATAATAACATAACACTTAATTAGCTTTACAAGAAGGCACTAAGCAACACACCAGATGCTAATGAAATCCTGAAAGTCTATTTTGTAATGAAGCACATATGTAGTAATATATTTTAATTTCAAACTGTTTTAGAGATTACAAAGAGAAATTGGAAGTTACAACCTCTAGATGCAGTCTCAAGACTGCATGCAGACATGCAAGAAGCAAATTGACATTATTGGGAGTAGGATTTGTAGTTTAAATAAAATATCACTATCAACAATAAAAAACCCCACACAGCCAGTGCATTCATCACATTAAAACAACTATGACAGCTGGCATCACTATTAGTAAATTCCATGAAGATAAAAAGCAATACCAAGTCAGAAATCATTGGTAGTCTGAAGGTAGCCTAGGAAAGCCTCAAAGAAAAAGATGTGTACCTCATTTGATGAAAAGTGAGCGAAGATCTGTAAAGAGGGAGACATGATCAAAGAATTAGACCAGGAAAATTATCTATTTAAAATCCTTTAAAGCTACCAGTGTGAAACTCTAAGTCTCTATTTCTGCCCAAATGTAAGGTATCTCTCCAAGGGCTCAGGTTCAAAGCCAATCAAAGTCGCTGAGAACCATAAATTTCAGATAAGGCCTTTATGATTGTCCTGAGGATGTCTATAATTACTGTCATTGCATTGCCCGTTTAGAGGGCAGGCAAATGTAGTACATGGTGTCCAGCTCTCCTGTGCGCCCAGAGCAGGAATTTGAGCCAGAACACGCCTTGTCCCAAGGATCCCCTGACTGCTGGACCTGCCAGCAGTGAATGAAGCCTCTCTCACTCCCCCTGCCCATGTGTGGAAAGCTCCAAAGTGATGCTTCCAGTCATATTAACTAGAGAAACCCAGAGACCAAGTTTTCCGATGACCTCACTTTATGTCAAACAGGGCTACATTGCTGGAGTAGCAGGAGGTTTTGTGTGTCTTTGAGCTGCTGTGGTGCTGGAGAACCAGGTACCCGGTATGGTCAGACACCTCCAGTGGTCAGGAGCAGTCAAGCGGCCTTTTCAAGTTTGCTGGTGATGGATTTACACTGATAAAGTGTCTGATTCATACCTCCGAGTGTAACAAAAACTACCGAAAGTGAATGGAAATGGAAGCAACTAAGGATTAGTCAGTTTTTGATAATCTGATCCTTTCACTGCTGGGACAGTATTTTATAAGACACAGACATCTTTGTTGCCATACTGTGGTGCTGCACAGATGTGTTAATATTCCTTCACCTTATCACAGTCAGAAAAGTCTCTTTATCCTTAAGAAAAAGAGCAAAACATAAGATATCTGACCATATTTTACAGCAAGCCTCCGGGACACTCCACCTAATCCAGGTATTACAGAGACCAGCACAGTAAATATTTTTAAGGACTGAAGTAATGCAGCAACTCCAGCAACTGAATTGATGCTCAGCAGCACAATTATTGTTTCTCTCTACTATTTGAAAACACTCAGTTTCAAAGTCTTTGAATTAACCAGACAAAGAAACTGCTCCAGGAACTCATTCCATGACCACTGCCAAAAATATTATTGCTAACAGTAAGATTACTTCAGTGATTGGGGCAACTCCCAGTTTTCTACAGAATGCTTAACAGTTGTTACACATATTATCTAATAAAGCATGCATTTTTTTCAGGCATAGGTGGAACACAAAAATTCATCTAAGAGCCTTATGTGAAGGTGAATGAGCACAAAAATAAGCAAAATGGACATGATACATTTTTATTAACTTAATGAAAACTAAACCCAGCAAATTGTCCCTCATTTTTAAATTAGCATTTGGATCTATGCTGTTATTATACAGTTCTCCTTCTTCTTTTCCTCTCAATGTATTGATTTTTCTTTCCTGGTAATGAACTAGGCACTCTGACAAATGTGAACATGCCAGTGTCCAGTAATTTCAATACACAAACCTACTAGGAAGCATTTACAGAGATATTCTGCAGTAGTCACAAGATGCTTATTTTACTAGTCGCCTGTTAACACCCGTTGCACAAATGCATATAATTGCTCAAGTGCTCCGTAAACCACCATTGCCTGGTTGAAGAACTTAGACAAATTGTTTGACTTATTCTGTACTCACATTCTCAGCACGAGTTGGAAACACGCCAGAGGAATAAACTACCCAACAGATGTTAATTGTGCGCTAGACCACACGGCGACTCCACATTGTGCACGATTTTAAATATTGCAATTACTCAAAGGTACAAGGGCAGGCTCTCTCCAGATAGCCTTTTGCACCTTTAAAATTCTTTCTGGAAATGTGCAAGGAAAGAAGACAAAGTTAAGAGCTTACTGTAAAGCACACAAGCAGTAGTGATGCTCTCAAAGACTTCTCCCAAATTTTCCATATATTACAGTAAGGGAAAGCGAGGGAAGTTCAGAAAAATGCAAGTAAAGAGGTTTTGGGTGGGAAGATAAATAAGGACTGGCAACAAGTGAATAAGCCCCCAAAAAATTAAAAGGCAGAAAGGTTTATGTTCCACAGCAGCACTGTTGTGACAGGGATCTTCTACGCACCTCTCGCTGCTGAAGAACTGATTCAGGTGCATGAAGGGCAGGGGAGGAAATACCTATAGATCCAAAAACCCACAGTACGGTTTGTGTATTTGAATTCTAAATTGCAAATTTCTCTACATTAGGTCTGAATGAGAGAGACATCTTATGTCCCAAGTCCATATTTCCTGACTAGAAATCACCTTGTCTCACAGCATTTTTGGCTTTCAAAACTTCAGACAAAAGCTAATTTACATTCTCCCTTCTTTCCACGTACAGCATTCATCTTGTCTGAGCTGTCAGTGCTTTGGACATTTTTTGAAGACATCTTTCACTCCATGTTTATACAAGGTATGCATAACAGGACCCCGACCTTAGTGTGGGTACCATTTTGATTTCTCCCCTCTATTGCCTTTTTTAAAAGTCTCAATAAAAAGATTGAAAAATCTGAATTTTTTAGGTTCAGATACTTGTCTTCTCAGCTTGTTTTGGTTGTCAAGCAAATATCAACTTAAAAGGAGAGACATTTTCCAGACATGTTCATTTGATGAGAAAAGGAATTAATCTTCTCTGGGAAACTGCTATCTAAATATAATTAGATAAGTTTACAAAACACATTCATATCTTTTTTTTTTTTTCCCCCTCAAATGGAAACCATATTTTAAAGGAGATTTGAATGTGTGACTTCTAAGCAGAATCAAAGAAGCTCATCAACATACACGTCTTTTATTGTCTGACATGCATAGAAATTTTGTCTGACTAGAGACTGATTTGATGCCAGCTTGCTGCAATTAGAAAGTAATTAGCATTCGTTCAAAGTGAAGACCAGAAGAATGGCCTGAGGTTGACATTCAGTTCAGTGAATGAGCAAGAAAATTTGTGCCTCCTTCTTTTCAGTCGGTGATGATAGAATTTGGAAATTGCTGGCTGTACTGTAAATTCTGATGCCTCTAAGGCCAAGTTCAACACATACAAAACAGACCTTTTTAATTAGTGAACACAGTATCGTGACTTCTACAAAGAAGTCTACTAGTAGGTCTTTCTGGTTAGCTAACATTTCTTCTTTGTCTTAAAATGCTGCCTAACTGGCTTATTGGCTCAGATAGCTAAGCTCATTCAGTACGGTCAGTAATGCTATGAAGACCAGTCCAAAGCCCTCATACGATTGAAGTTCTACTTTAGTTCTTTGCAGAGAACTCTTTTTTGTTGTTTTTCCGGGATTTTTTTCATTTCAGCCTCTGTTCAAAGATATGCAGCAGCCCTGAACATGTGGCAAGAGACTTCTGCACCTTGATAAAGTACCATGAACCTTTAAATGACATAAATACCAAACTTAAATTTCATCATGCTCTTGTGCTGCAACCAATTGCAGTAAATGCAGATGTAAATACTCTGCTCATACCATCATCCTTTAATGTTATTTCTTTAACTGGCATCCTGTTAGGAAACTTTCTGGGAGGTACAGAATCTGAGAATATAGAAATATTTGAAGTTCTCAAGAACTTCAAAGAAAAGAAAAGTCGTTCCATACTGGAAATAAAGAAAAATGAAAAACAATGATCTCTCATGTGCTTTTTGTTGCAAGTTTTATATTTTTATGTCTAAATCAGGAAAGAACGGAGAGATTAGAAAACAAGGCGTCTCTGATTCTGCATTAAAAGTGACAACTAGGCCATCCTTTCCCTCAGCATCATCTTTGAACAACCATTTCCTGGAATAAGGGGATAAAGAAAGGAATTATAGTATGACGTGCAGAAGAAAGGGATCTAAGTACAGGTCAAGTTACAGGAAAATGATGCACATTCTTCTCTTTTTCTTTTACCTGCCTGTAATTACCGTGCTTGCTAATAATGTAGTAACAAGTGCTAGGACAAGAGGAAACAGCCTCAGGCTACGCCAGGGGAGGTTTAGGTTGTATATTAGGAAAAACGTCTTTACAGAAAGGGTTGTCAAGCATTGGAACAGGCTGCCCAGGGAAGTGGTGGAATCACCATCCCTGGAGGTATTTAAAAGACAGGTAGACATGGTGTTGAGGGACATGGTTTAGGGGTGGTTTAGCAGTTAGGTTTATGGTTGGACTCGATGATCTCAAAGGTCTCTTCCAACCCAAGTGATTCTGTGTGATTCTGCGTGACAAAAAGGAAAAGTCAGCATTAAACCCTCATACTTATCCTTTACGTTGGACAGCTGTGGTAGAGCTCTAGAATTTTATGCAGGAGACTACACATGGACAAATTAAGAGAAGAAAATCCCTGGTTGCTGATTTTTTCACTTGGTACTTCCTTGCTATTTTTATTTCACCTAAGAGCATGGTTTATAATGTAATGTCAAGATGAGCTTTCTAGCTAAAACTTGGTCAGGATTTGTGTCACCTACCCTGAAGTTAATGACATTGCCCTTCAAGGGTGACAAGCAGTTCAGTAAACAATTACATGTAACCATAAAACAAATTAATGCTGAACCTTCAGTCATCCCTCATTGTCACGAGGACGTACTGCAGCCTCAGCAGTCCTCCATACAAACACTCTCTCAGAAGAGTTCTGGTAGAAAATGGATCTATGAGAAATGGGTAGAAGGAGAAGAATGCAAAGAGGTCCCTAGTTTAACAGTGAAATTAGGGAGTAAAATCCGTGGGTCGGCAAAAATAACTTTAAGAATTAAGACGCACATTTGTATTTATATGGATGATTAATTATTGGAGCACGTTACCATAGAAAACAACGTTTAATCGGTCTTCTCGGCTTCAAATGAAGGCTGAAGACCTCTGCAGAATACATACCATGATGGAGCTGAAATTAACAGGTTCAACATAATATAAAATTTCATTGCCTCTATTACACAAGGTCAGAGTAAATGATCGAATGTCCCCGTTTGTCCTTAAAAGCTATGATTCTGTAATAAGAACAATTTGTAAAGCAATGGAATGAGAGAAATACATAAATTTTCTACTTTGATGGCTCATTTTCCACTTATTATACCCAAAGAGATTTATCTTCTAAACTAACCTTTGAATCAACACAAATAACCCCTTTAATGTCAATCCTTTTCCTGATGAAGTAACAATTAGACAGTTAAAAATAAATGTCCTGGAACTAATGGTTTAAAACAAACAAACAAAATTATTAAATGTGTTGTTACAATAAGTGGGTACTTGATTATTTTCATGTTTCCCACCAATGAAAATACTTGTTGCAACTTTGAAAAACCCACTTTGTTGACAGGTTGTTTCATTTCTCTCTTGAACATAGCAAATAGTTTCCCTTATAAACTTATTTGACTAGCTAACTTAACTTGCACACAGCTTTAAAATAAAAGAAAACAAACATAATGAAAAAGAGGTGTCTCTTCCTGAAATAAATTATTACTAAAGATTTGACCCATTTTGTAAAATATCACAAAACTTACTTAATTTAGGAAGAAAGCCTGCAACTCCTTCTAGAGTAGATTATTCTATTTTCCTTAATTATCAAAGTTAAAAGACTGATTTTTTTTTTACTCACAGTCTCTGTTCTTATCAAAGAGATTATTGACAACAGACTCCCCCATCTCTCATCTTCATTGAGTTTTCGTTTCAAAATCACCTGAATTTTTTTCAATCTCAAATTTGTCCATGTGCAAGGGGTGAGACAGAACCTCCAAGCCATTTAAATTCACAGAGAATCTCAAAATAGAACTCTAACTGTTCTTTGACCTTAATTAGGCAAATCACCCATCTAACATCCATGTATTTCCAGAGCTGCCCACGTGACACCATATTGGGCCAGAGCTCCTCTATCAGTTTCCAACAGAATTTTTCAACATTCATCAGCTCTCTTACGCAAAAAACAGAGGAGCACCACCAAGAACTGGGTGAGACTGAAACACGCAATCAACTGTGAAGCCTCACTGCCCTTTCCTGAATACTGATGTGGTGAGAAACTAGGTTGAAAGCAGACATTTTTAGGTACAAGCAAAGGGAACTGCAAGAGAGGGGAGAAATAAACCAGCTTGCAGGATGCTCCCACAGCCTTAGGAAACACTGTTAGAGTGACAGAGAAAGATTTGGGGTTCAAAAACAGCTTAAAAGAAGCTCAGAATTGCAAAGGATTAATGTATCTCCTGTTTGATTCTCCTTATGTTCAGAAAAACAGGAGGTTTTGCATTTTTTTAATGAAATAAGATTACATATAAGAAACAACCAACTCCCTTTCCAACACTAAAGAAATAACCTACAAGACCCAGAGATTTTGACTAATTGCCCACGTCAAATGGAGAGAGGGAATAATGCAGCTACAAGTTTAAGTTTTAATAATTGGATATAGTAATAAGACTGACATCTATGAATGTCCTTGGGATCACAATTTCTTTTGGCAATCAAACATTCAAAATGGTTATGGTGAGCGTTATGAATGTTTATTAACATTACAGTACATTCTGGTTCCACAACGTACGGAATATATATAATGGTGCTACATGCATTATTCATATTATGCAAGACCAAAGTAATTCTTCACTTCAGTCTTACGGATTCATAATTTAAGATGAAGAGGCAGTCTTTCTCTTACAACAGAGGTGTTTATTTTGCTCTGGTTCGTATGAGTCTTGCACAGACACAAACCAGAAAATGTGGCCTAACAAATCAATCAATACGAAAAATAACTAACAGCATTTCTGAGCACCCTGATATTATCAGAATAAAAAGCAACACCACGGTCCCTTTTTCTCATGCAAAATATCATGTGTTAAACATAACATATGGAAAATAACATTATATAAATTTTCAGGTTGATAAATTCAGAGTAGGAACACAAAGCAGTGTGTGTCAGAACCATAAACCTATTCTTTCCTATTGCTATTCCTTTGTCTCCTGCAGCACTAAATTTGGAAACAAACTAGCTTCAACTGCTTTTGTGAGCTGAGAGAACTTAAGGACTGGCTGAGGATGAAATTTCAACCTGGTAGCTGTGACTGCCTGAATGCCAAAGTTAATAAAGGAATTGTTGACAGATCCTTGGCTACGACATGCTATGATACCATTTGAAATGTCATGTTTGCCCAGCACTGTCTCAACAGCTTCCATCTCTTGACCAACTAAAGGGATGACAATTCCCTTCTTAGTAGAGCTTTTTTTTTTTTCATACAGGGTACTGCAAAGTAGATTTCATTACAGATTGTACGGAAATACTGTTTGTGTTCTAGGATTATTTATCAGTTTATATTCTTCTTAAACAACATAGGACAGTAAATATTTTTGTTCTATATATATTGATTTATTGCTTAAAAATTCAGTTTTGGATCAAGTATACTATTCAGGAATCTACAGAGAAACTGTCCAAGGTATGCAGCTGAAAAAAATCTTTAAAAACAATGTGGAAAACGTTGAAATATTTCATTCTGATATTTTCAGATACAATATTTGAATTTTTATCTTAAAAAATTGCAAGAAAGAAAAAAGAAAACAAATCAAATATATTTCATTTTGGTAGGAGAAGAAAATATGAAAAACAAAAAAAATTGTATCGCCCTAAAGAAATTCATTTGGAAAACCAAAGCAGTAATAAGAGGATTAGTGGCAGATTACAGACATTGAAAGAAAAACATGAGAAACTGAACATGAACATAGTGAACCTGACCATAGCATTCACATGTAGGGCCTGGTGATCGGAGATTGACGACTTTCCAGGAGGACTGGGGCCAGATGATATAAAAATAGACCAGGCTATTTCATAGAAATGCTAAAACTGTGAAACTGTCTAACCCATTTTTAAATCCCTTCCCACTCTTGGCCTAACAATTTCCACTATGAATTTCCATTATAAAAGCTCATTCACAACAATTTTTTAAGATATTTAATTATCCATTAATTTATCCAGTGATATTAAGTATACATGATGTGGGAACTGACAATCCACACACCCTACAGAATAAGTTTTAAGCAGCCAAAGGAATTCTTAGTGTAGTTTTGATACTTAAAGCCTTTCCCGGTAGCTGGGCACTCTTAATAGCTGCAGTTTGGCACACTGAGGCTGCACTATGCAATAATTGAGGCAGTCGTCGCTTCCAGAAGATGCGAGTCAGATGCCAGTTTAAAACCTCTGTGAACAAACAGTCCTGAAATCACACGGTAATGCATGCCGTTTATACGCTCCTCTCCAGATTTCTAAAATTTACCTTTTAAGCATTCAGTTTGACAGGTGTCTTGATGTATAAATCATGCCCATAAATTATGTCTGAAACTGCTCCGGTGTCTGACAACAAGCAGAGAGTAAGGATGCCACTTATCCAGAAAAAGATGAAAAATGACACAAAAGAAGACCTTGCCTGTCCTTGAATTGAGCACAGGCACACTCAGCGAGATGACTTCCCTGCGTGACGCAAAGTGAAAATATCTGCCCTGGCTTGACCAAGGCAGAAGAGCTCCGTGTCCAGCTGAGTCCATCACCAATTCTTGCTCTGTCATAGGCCCACTGTTGACAAGCCTCTTCATGCCGTTTCTAAAAGATGCCTTTAAACATTCTATTATTTTGTTTCCATTGAACAGAGCTCACAGCTTGTATCTATTCGCACAATATTGCCGTTGTGTCCATTAAATATCAAGCCTAAGTCAGAGAAGAAATTGTGAATCCTTTGCATTACCATAGCCAGAATACTTATGCCCCGTACTTTTATTTTATTTCACAGTTTAGTTAATGTTTCAGTTTTGGGAGCACAGGAGTGGCATTTTTCCAAGTCCAAATCCAATTAGTCTTTTCATTTTATGACTGCAATGTAGAGTATAAAAAAATAATTTATTGTATTTGGTGCCAGTTATTTAATCTGGGTGTGAGTAAAATTGCTTATTTGATCATTTGTCTAGGAATGAACATTGTGTCACAGTTTTACTGATCATACAATTTGATTTTATTTTCATTTGTTATTAGAGACTCCAAATGGTGGAACAAGAATGCATATTTACTACTTCCAGCTAAAACTGAAGGATCGGATTTCCCACCTGAGTCAACAAACCACTGCCAGTGAGCTTGTGTGTACGTTGGTATCAACACTATAGTGGAATATAAGCATGTGCTTAAATAGAAAGATATTTTAAAAAGTTTGTCAGCAGGAACACGATCAAATACGTACTGTAGTGTCTGAAAGAAAAAAAAAAAAGCCCAGTTCTGGAATTGCAAAGGGAATTTTAGCAGAGAATGATGGCAGAGTTGTTGTCTCAATACAGCCCATCTGATCATCATGCAAAAACACTCCAGATTCGGCAAATGGGCTTTAATAGATATGATGGGACTGACACTTCTTGAGAAAACAATTTATCTGCATGTATTGATTTTCTTTTGGCTTACAAGCATTTCTAAGAAGTCAAGAGGTTTTATTTTATTCTCTCCTGAAATTCATTTTGTTGCACAGGAGCTCTGCTTTCACTGTTAAGACCAACCATTTCCCCAGCTCTTCAGGAAAAGGAAGAAGTGCAATCTGCAGTTTTGAACCAAATTATTGTGCACGTTATAAGTTAATTCAGCTCAGACCTGCAGCAGCATTATAGAGTTTTTGCAGCATTATGTCTAAGAAGTCACACAGACAAATTACCCACACTTTTAAGAAAGCTGAGCGTCGTGTTTGAGATTTTTGAAATGAGAAGCAAAGCACTGTTATAGAAAAACGTACCCACAGTGGTATATATTTTCAGTTTGATAATATTTCACACACTTTAAAAAACATTTCTTTAAAAGAAAAAACATCTTTCTGCAGGAAGGTGCCTCTCCTGTGAGCTGTACTCCGTAATGTGCTTGCAAAGAAATCAGGACCCACAATCTGCCCATGCAGCCCCACAAGCAGCAAAATTCTTTTCACTCCAGCATCCTCTGTGGTGTTGGAGAATGGTTTGTTTGTCACATATGCTCTCTAAGTGTGAAGTCATTCGAATGAAATGAAAGACAGTCTGGTGTAGCTCATTCATTAATTTTCACAGCAGTTGGTGCCCTGTTGGCATTTCAAATTAATGTAAGGAAAAGTTCAAGAGATTTCGCTTCATTTCAAATCATGTCTACTATGATTTTCAAGAAATGTTACAAATAGATTAAATTGCACTAGTAAAAGCTAATTGCAGAGCGAAAGAGAAGAATATTAAATGCTAAGTACCCAACTAATTTCAAAGTAATGTAATTTTACCAGCTGAATCATCCCCTATGTGAAAGATTGCACTCAAGGAGCTGCCACTGTGACGGTGTGTCACTGTGCAAGGCTAAAGTCCCTAAGGATTCGGGTTGCAAGTGTTAAATGACAAATTGAAAAGAAAGGGTTTCGGTCATTTCACAACTCCAACTTTCTCTGCAACTGAATCCAGGGTCTAAATAAACCTCCACAAGCCTGCAGTTCTTATGCGTATAATAAACTTTTCAGGGTTACTGAAAAACTGCAGAACTCTGATGGTGGGGCTGCAGTTTCCTAGCAATTGCCTTTGGCCATTCATTTTCAAAATTCCCAGTAACTTTTTGGTATTAAACTATCCTGGATCTGACCATGAAATAGGGAACCCACATTAAAAAACTGCAATCTCAAGTGTAACTTCAGTTCCATATTCATTTCTGCAGTGGTTGGTGTCACTGCCTGTCCTTGTTGTGTTACTTCAAGATCTCAGACACAGAAGAGTCAGGAAATATATCAATTCAAGAAAATTAGCCATTTGCTGATGGAGAGAATTAAAACACACCAGTTCTTTCTGAATAATTAAATATTCAATGCATTTTATGCCTTGCTTCTGTCCCTGGTGTGGGGAATTCCTGCATGAAAACACTGCACCTTTTAATGAAAAACTTGATAATTCAAAAAAGAAACAAAAGGCGATAACACTGGGCAAACTTGAAAATTGTAGCCTGACACTATCTAATTACAAATCAGGTAGCTATTTAATGAAGCTGGATCAGAACTGATGAAAGGACTGAGGCGCAATCACCTAATTTAGATATTAGCAGTGCAGATGGCTGCATTTAAGCATTTCCCTTCTGTAAAATGGAGCAAAATAGGTTCTCCTATGCCATGTTTTATCTTTTCCCCATGAAAGCATCAGAAAATCTTATTTTTATTATTATCTATTTACTTTCCCTATTACCTATTTATTTTCCCATTGTCCATAGTCCAGCTCATATCCAAAGTCAGGTGGGTTGAATCCTACTCCCTGGTACATGGATGCTACTAAGAACCCAAAATGAGGGACCAGCACCCTTGAGAGAGTGCACCAAATCTTCCCATTTAAAAGGTGGGAAGATAAAATTAATCAAGTTTACAAAAAGAATTTACCTAGGGGCAGGACCTACATTGCAGTGGCACCGCTTCAGACAGGTCTGTATGTGTGTTGACAAATGGATAAACTCTCACAGGAATAAAGCATTTCATTGAAAATTTTCTGACCTTATTTTGCCCTAAACAAGCATGGCTTCATGCTGAAACAGCAGCACAAGCTGTAGAGTTTCTGTGATCAGGTGAATTCAAAGCTGAGTTAGATGGAGAAACAATAAATATCCAGTGGTACTCCACAAATACATCACGTCACAGGAGTGGGAGAAAACATCCATAAGGAAGCCATTTCGTGCTTGTTATATTCATAGCATGGGAGGAACACTTTGAGTACATTTCTGAGCTTAGACACAGAAGGACGGCTCTAGTTTGTTCTCAAAGTAGAAGCGGCATAAACAGAATCATTATAATAGTTCAGTACTTGCTAAGACTAGACCCAAGAAATGAAGAAGTAAGCTAAAAAAAGAAAAAAAATAGAATACAATAGAGCTATGCTTTGTAGACTGCTGAGTAAATGAGCTAAGGAGAAAGGCTATGAAACAGAAGGAAAAATACACAGCTTAATCTTTGGTTGCATTAAAACATTTATGTATATCCATAGTAAGCGCTGGCCACGAGTTTGCCTTAGTCTAAACCACATAAGCTGCTCCTCCCTATCTGTAGTGCAATAAAAATATAATATTAAAATATAATAATTTAGGAATATTATTCTTCAATATAATATACAGCCTGCACTTCAGCCACCTGTATGTGCTTACTTCCTCAGTGTGACACGGAGATGGGTCCCATCACGAGGCACATATTTGTTTTTGCCTTGTGACATAAAACCCTTGAAGAAATCAGGCTGTAGACCACTATCTTTTCCTACTGTCTTTCCAATTTATGGGTTTCAGAGTAACAGAGAGCAGAAGGGCCAGAAGTCAGGAAGAAGAAAGTGAGATAGCTGAGTTACTGTTTAGCAGCAGTTTACCTGTGCATAACTACCTGTGTCCGCAATGATTTTACAACATACCTGTAATATCTTTGATTGAAAACAAGCAGCCATAGCTACAAATTCTACCCAGGACACAGAATCACTGGGGTCAGTTGGTTGGGGAAGCTGCACCCAGTAAGGCAGTGGAGTCATAGCCACACCACAAATTCAACAGAACTTCCACAGCTGCCACTGGGGTGAATTTGTAGGTTTACAGTTCATACAAGAGGTATGGATGAATTTGAGCAGTACCTTATGCTCAAACTCAGCTAGGTTATCACAATCCAAGCCCAAACTCTATAGCAAAATAATACAACTACACAACCAAATGTGGGGATGCTTTAAATGCAAATTCAAAGAATTAATTTCTGCGCATATGATACGACATGCTGTGTGAAGTCCTAACCACCTTGCAAATAAATGGGAGAGACAAAGTAAAATGGGACTGTAATGAAACTCGCATTGTCTCAAGCTGTTATCTCATCAATACGAACAAGCCAAGAAAAGTCATGCTAAATGAAAGGCTGGGACTGAGGATCTCCGCTTGCTGTCTGACATTTCCACATTGTGGTTAAAGGGCTGCTCCTCTGGAGTGGCCTCTGTATTTTCCAAATTAAGCATTGAGAGAGGCAACTTGTAGATGCCCCAAAACAAAGACTGGGGGAAGCGGAGGTGAAGGCCTTCTCAACCTTTCTGAATGTCTCAAGACACTCACAAGTGCCGTGAAATGAAGCTGTAGCTGGAGGGTGGACAAGATGGAGCTTGCATGATGCAGGCCTTGCACGGAGCTTGGGGCTGGCTCCTGCTTGTCGCTTGTGCAGCACAGGAGGCAGGAAGCCTTTTGAAAGCCAAATGGTTCTGCTCAGCTTGGGATCTCATTGTCTGCTAAATGCATCCATGCCCCCATCCAAACCATGCTTCCTACCGCCTGGAAAGGTGGGAAATCTGAGACACAACTGTCCTTGTAATAGTGGGGCAGGTTGTCTGGTAAGGGGAACATAAAAGGGGAAGATATGTGCCCTTAGTTGGTAGTGGAAGAATTTCTTCGGGGACACACACAGAAGAGCGCTCCTATGAGTGCTCTTTAGGACAATAGGTAACGGGTACAAACTTGAATGTAGGAAGTTCCATCTGAACATGAGGAGGAACTTCTTTCCTTTGAGGGTGGCAGAGCACTGGAACAGGCTGCCCAGAGAGGCGTTGGAGTCTCCAACTCTGGAGACATTCCAAATTCGCCTGGATGCCATCCTGTGCAACCTGCTGTAGGTGGACCTGCTCTGGCAGGGGGGTTGGACTAGATGATCTCCAGACGTCCCTTCCAACCCCAGTGATTCTACGATTCTATCAACCAGAGACCTCCCCCACCCCCTGTTGGCTGGACCAATGCTGGAACTAGGACCAGTGATCTCACCCTCTCTCTCTCTCTTTCTCTTTCTTTCTTTCTCTTTCCTCAAAGTTAGCAAATAATGCAAGGCTTACCATACTGTTTGCCATAATTCATGGCATATCTGTTGCCAAGTGCTGCCTATCATAATCTGTGGTACATCTGTTAAGTAACGCAAGGTGTACTTCACTGCTCACCATAATTTGTTCTATACTGAACCAATTGTGGCAGGCCTAGTTAAGCTAATAAATGTTTGCATGTGGACCTTGAGAATTGTCTCACCTTTGTCCACACCGCTGAGGATTCACGAATCTGAGTCACAGCCCCCACCCCCACTCCCCCATCTTATGAGCGGGTCTGAGTGGGGCGTGACAAGCATCAAGAATGTTTTTTGATTACTTTTAAGAAGGTTACAAAGTAATAAATAAAAAAAGAAAGAGCATAAATATCAGACTAAATATTTGAAAATGTAGTATCTGACTCAGTGCATACGTAACTTATTAAATTCATTACACATATAATACTCGGAGACAAAGCATTGCTGTCAGTAACTTAGTCCCAGATCAGAAAAGGGATTTAGGAGTTATCACATCCAGAGAGGAAGAGACAGTGATACACATCACCCAGATGATTTTCAAGAGCAATGGAAAACTCGGAAAATGAGAAATTACCACAGCGATCAACAGATTTTTTAATTGCAATTGTCTACAAAAACCCCTATGTATTTTAGCAAGTGTTTTTTTCTCTACCAGTGAGTAAGGTAAAAGTGATAGTAATAGCACAATCTTAGGAAATGTTTTGGCATTTGGAGTATTTTCATAAGTGCTTCAGTTTAAAGAGATGTCCACTGGAGGATGGCAAATTTGCTGATGCCTAAATATTTTATGAAATCATACTGGGTTTCATATTTTGGGTAGTAAACTGGGGATGAGTATGGAATTTCTGGAAAAGTAGCAACATCCTGAAAAAACAGTTACTGTCCTAATTCTCTGTGTATCGCAATGCATAGTGGAAAAACACAGCAATACCCTTAAGAACCTGGGCCCAGGACCTCACACCCCATTAACTGGAGGGTTTATGATGCAGACATCATGTTGTGCAGAACACACTGCTCAGCAAACACACTACCACAATTTCATAGTAGGAAGAATCTCTAGGGAAACCCATCCTTTGTAATGTTCTGCACAGGCCTGAAATCCCTTTTTGTTCCCCTCAGGGAATGCCACTCAGCCAACACCAGAAGAAACTTAGACGGACTATGTTTTTTTTCGGAGAGGAAGAATGGATTTATGTTTATATCAGAAGATAAAAATAGAATCTAATGGTTGCAACCCCTTACATACACACCCTTTAGGAACAGGAAAAAAAAAAACAACAAACCTTTGGTACTGGCAAAAACACTGAATTAATTCAGTTCCTGCCAGACTTATTAGAAATATCATGATTATCAGGAGAGCAGCTGGTCAGGTTTAGAAGTTTCAAGAAAGCCATTTGATAGTTTGAAAGATCACAGACCTTTAAATTTTAGCAAGTGAAGTTAAAAGCCAAATGTAGGTTTATTTGAAAAGAAAAGGATCACCTCATAAATAGAGAGAAGGAAGGAAGATATAATTTGAAATGCTTTTTCTCAATTACAAATACAACTCTGAATCCTACTAATCAAAATGTAAGCAGAAAATTTATAACTAGAACTTTTCATATAAGAGGTATTAAAAACAATGAAGCTTTTAAAGGAGACTGCTTTACCAACACAGTGCAATATGAGTGGGGGGGGTTTCCCACATTCTTTATCCACTTTTCATTCATAAGCAACTTACGGACACTTAGAGACAGCTATCTGTAGATTTACATAGTTAGGACGACACAATTATTATGAAATCGAAAAATTGTGACAGTAATGGAAAACAAAAAAGGATAAATAAATGAAACAGGTAATAATAAGCATAAAAGTTTGATTGTAATACCATAAAATGGTAGCAGACCTTTATATAAAGAGCGATAGTTAAGATTTGTCTCCCAGTCCTAATGAAGATGAGCAGAAATTTGGCACGGAGGATCTGTACAGGAGGAGCAAGGCCTTCTGCAGCTTTAACAACAATTTACATCTGTAAAGATGAACATTGCATACAATGTACATTTAATGTAATAAATAGTGCTGCCATCTAACTTTCATTAGTAGCTTTCAATGTGCTTTTTTTTTTTTTAACTATCCTGCCTGCCTTGCAGATGGTGAATCAGAAGCAGCGCGAAGTGGAATGGTTTGCTGAAGATCATCTAGGAGATGAAAAACTCCTGAAACTCCAGACCGCTGGTTTATACTTTCAGTGTACTCAGCACAGCGTGTTGCAACGCGGCGGTGTTGTTCTAACCAAGCTAGACTCACCGTTCCTCATTAGTTCTCAGCATTACAGAAATCACTGCACCTATTTACAAAATTATGGCTCCCTGTGACTCTCACAATCTCTTTTAAATAACAAAGTGGGATATTTCACAGTTCAGAATACTATTTTTGTCACTTCATTTTCTTCATCTCTTCCCGTGGGATAAACAGTGGGGATCTGACACAGCCTTGCTCACATGATTTTGTCCTTTTTCTGTTACTAAATTTCAAGAAACTATAGGCAGAAGGAAAAGCATGCATTTTCTTCTCTGTTAGAAAAATATCTGAAAATATGTTAATTAGACAGTCAGAATATTTACACAGTGAAGAGAACTCAATTGTATCGCATCTTCTCTTCATTACAGTGACACTGGAAAGGTAAGTAGAGGTAGTTTGCCATCAAAAAATGCTGATTTACTAGAGAAGTTTACAGAGTTTGGGGACAATCAGTTTTTCTTTTTTCATCACATGCCCCAAACAAGCTTTTGACCTACAATTGTACACTTGAGCCCAGGGATTTTAAAAAAAGTTAATATAACCAAAGTGTGGTGACTGCAAAAACCCAAACGAATCCCTGACTTCAGGCAGGACAGTAACACCACATGCAGGCAGCAGCCAAAAAAGAAAGGTAGAGGCAAAGGATGGGGAACAGGGACCAAACGCCAAGATCGCATTTGGCAAACATGAGGATTGATGTGCTAAATTACCACAACAAGCTATCCCAAGATGATGGCCAAACAACTCTCGCCGCGTGACATGGGCAAGTAGGAGCTGGTTCTCATGCTATTTACGCCTATTTTCATCACCCCAGAAGCCTCCCTAATCCCAGCATTATCCCTGTCCTTCTCTCCTCTTCCATTCTACCTAATCCTGCACTTGAGCTCTCTTCCCTGAACAATTCACCCAGGATCTGCACAATACACACAAAAACACACACTCCCGTCATCTTAGCTACTACCTGAAGTATTTTCAGCTCTCTCCCACATCTCCAGTGGGGTCACAACCTCAGTGTCTTCCAACACCTGTGGCACCTGCTGGGTCACGCAAAGGAAAGTATGCAGCACGCTTGGTTTAAGCTCGCTGTTGACCCCACAAGACTCCTGTTGAATTGAACAGTAATTGGTACCTTCCTGGTTTGCTCTCAAGGCTCTATTTGGCCTCACTCACCCGTGCAGCCATTAATTTGCTTGGAATTTAATTTGGAAGAATTTAGTATTTTTGCAGAATTTTGGGAAATAGCTGATGTTTTCATCCTTGTGAGAAGCAGTACTTAAACTTGTTGTCTTTGCTATTGCTCATCACAGAAACATCTTCAAGCCAATGTTACACTGACTGGAAAAATGTACATCCTACATCACCTCTTAAATAAACCACCCAGCAGTGCAACGCCAGTTCCACTAAAGTACAAGGAAAAGCTCAGAACAAGATCAAGATAAGCAGGCAACATACTGACAGATTAATTTCATGTTTTTCCAAGGGTAGCTGGAACCTTTTTCCACCCACTTTCTCATTCTTTGTGGTATGCAAGAAAGTTTGCCATAATCATAGAGATCAGCAGAGCTTATATTTATTGCTTAATTATGAAAGAGTAATAATGAAAATGAAAAATGGTAATATAGATTTTCAGTCACATAATTCCAGTGTTCCACTTTGCTAAAATGATGTAAAACACCTATCCTTATTAGCCAGGAATATGCTGAAACGGCATTTTAAAAAAAAAAAGACAAAACCCACAGTCAGGCAGTAAGCAAAAACGCTATGGACACATTTTACAGTTTCCAGTTAGCTGTTTCACTGCAAATAAGATATCAAAAATATACATTTATATCACCATAACATTATACAATGCACAAGTATCTCAGATCAACACTTGCTATATAGAATCAATCTCAGAGTAGTGTTTTGAGATCTCCAAATAAAAATACAACTTATGACTGGACAAAAAATATATTTTGTTTGCTCTGAGATGTGCTATATATCTTCATTTGTGGTAAAAAAGATGCCATTCCCTGCCTTAACAGTTATATGAAATGTTATGTGAGTCAAGAACCAAAGCATTTCTTGCCACTGTGTGAAATTGCAGCGTCTACGATGCTGCAGTAATTTGGTAATCTAGTGTCATCAGACACTACTGTGTTTAAATTACAGCAAAGGCTGGCATTTTGATAGAGACAACTACATACATAAAAATCAAATTAAACCAGCAAATATTAAAGTAGCATTAAGGCTGGGAGTTTAATTAACTTCCCTGTAAGTCAGAATACTCAATACTTTGAAGATCCTAGGGTGGCTGAACATCCAAGGAGCAGAGAAAGGAGACAGAGATAGGAGAGTAAAAATATCTAAATCAAGGTCACAGAGCTGTATGGCCACCAGCCTGAGAGAGGGGCTTGCTTAAAAGCAGGAAGGACCTGGAAGTGACTATCAGAAGTAAACTGGAAACAAGGCTTCCACTGATTTAACACCAAACAGCAGAATAAGAAGGGATCTACTGATTCCTGTTATATTGGGGAGAACCAGAAGCCAGTCTGGACAGGCTTAGGAAGACTGGGGAGCATCCTCTGGGAACCTGGAAATCACAGCATAAGAAGGCAAGGCAGCTGCAATTTTTAGAAACCGGGAGTAAAAAGGTTTTACAAATCTTTTTGTTACTGTGGCTGTGATGGCAGGTGCTGTTGTCATCAGTCATCTCTCCAACACATAATCTCTTCATTTACTTTGAGTACACCTGTGTCCCTTCAGTGCCACTGTCTATACACAAGAAAATTGCAGAAAAGTCCTCTCTCTGTTTCTGAAATACCTTATCACAGATCTCATTCGCAATAAAAGGTGTTTCTGGAAGCTGCAGGACCTGCCAACTGCTGGATTTTAAGAGGAAAGTTTCATGGAGGGTTGTGAATTTAGTGAGGAAATGTAAGGTAGCAAAAATCCCCAAATCATTCTGTTGAGCCAGAGAAGCGTTATGGAAAGGGGTGTTTATGATATTGTAAGTACAGGTTTCTCAAAAAAAGATTTGGAGATAGAGTCCTCCCCCCACACCTCCTTTTTAAAGACTTAAATTAACCCTCTGACCCTGTCCCAGCCTTATTTCCCTCATATCTCACTTCCCTTTCTTATATTTTAACTTCAGAAGATCTTTGTGGTGTCTTGGGCACTGTTGAGCTCTCTCGGGAGAGAGTGAGCACTCACCAGCTCTGCTCACAGACAGCAGCAGATTATGGAGTTCAGCGGTCACAGTGATAGCTTCCTCCTGACCCCATCAACAAGATTTCACAAGGCACACAGCACCTTTGGGCAGTCTGTTGGCACTGGGGCCCTCCCCACACCCCCAACATAAGGCAGCAAACAGTCATTTGAAGTGCGTTTTGTCTAAAGCCAACCTAGTACACGCGACCAGGAGGACTGCATGTGAAACTTCACCAAGGGCTCTTAACTAGCTAGATAAATTGTTCCAGCTCTAGGAATTGCTCCTTTTCCTGCTTCTACCATGTGTTTACTGGTGCCAAAGATACAACTGCAGCTCCTCCAAATAGCTTTAAAACATCTAACTTGGGTACCAATAGCAACATATACACAGCGACACAGAGCTCGATCTGGCTAGCTGCTTTGAACGTACACCTTAAAGCCTGCACAAGTTTTGCAAGCTTTTCCTCAGCTCCTCGCTGCTGTGCCCAGTGCTTGCTGTACCCAAACAAGCCGATTTAAACCCTGCTTTCACATGCCATACTTCTGCTCCATCATGGATGGACCTTCACCACCCATGCCTGGCAGACGGGCTCTCGACCAGGTTGAAGGGCTGGATTTGCTCTTGCAACCTCTGTTTAGACAACCAAGTTGGCCCTGCTATCAGTTCAGAAACAAATTGCCAGGAAAGTACCTCTACTGTAAGCCACTGCACTTCACAAAGTTTTTTGTTAGATGGGCTGGAGAGACAATAACGAAGAGCAAACAGAAAATAAAGACTTTTCTTAATCCTTCTTCATTATTGCCAAACGAGGTAGCTTCTGATCATGGACACATTGGATGGTATCTAAGCCATCTGTGGATATAGATGAGCTGTTTGGGAGTACCTTTTCATCATGTCTATTCTAGCTTACCTAAAATTTTTATCTTTCATATCACTTGAAAACAGTGGTTACATGTATCAGATTTTTAATGTTCCTTATCATCATTATATTAAGAAGAGTACACGTAGCACAAATGCCTGGGAAATTCACTGCTTACACTCATTCCCGTGTTTGCTCTTTTAGTCTTAATTTAGCACCAGAGATTGTTTATCAATATTTTAGACTCAGAGTGGCTACACTGAAAAGGAAAGGGGATTTGAGCAGATGGCTGTTGCAAGCTGCATACCGTAAGTGGGTAATGCACAGATATGCCTCTTGATGTACCACTGAACAAACACTTTTGCAAAATTATGTGCTGAAGAAGACCAAGCTCAGGCTGTGTGATGGAAACTGTGACTCAGCTTCTAATTTAATTTTTCATTCTACACTCTCCAGATTGTTCCATAAACAAAACAAAGGCATGAGCTACACTGCCATCATGTTATGCAAAGACGCATTTCAATTCAATGCATTAATTTACTGGGATGTTTGTTTCACCTTATGCCTACATAACTGAAATCAGAAAAGTCCCAATGGCTTAAAAGAAAATAAAAATAATAAAAAAAGCCATAGACAGGCAAACCAGAAACTCTTTGAATAGTAGAAATCGTTTTAGTTTACATGATAAATTCTTGTTAGCAGCTCAAGTGAAAACAATGGCAACAAAGACAGAGGAGAAACACTGGCTCTTCTCTGCCTCCTTCAGCATCGAGGTGACTGGCTTTGGCATAGGGATGGGTGACCTAGGGCTACTTTTTTCTGGTGAGATACAGCTACTGTGAGAGCCTGCTGTGTTTTAATCTGTTCCTTAAAACAGCTTAACCAGCCAGGATGAGAATAATTGCGCTAAAAATATCCTGGCAAAGGTGAAGGAAGAGGTCGGGTGACCTCGGACCACTGCTTCACCTTGCTGTCAGGGGAGTAAAAAGGTAAGTGCAGCCATGGGAAGGTGTTAACACATCCAGGACTCCCTAGTGTCTCCAGTATTCAAGACACAAGTTCACCTCTCCATAGGCATTTTAGCCCATTTTGAGGTAAAACAGCTCTTGGGCTGCTCTTTTCCAGGCCAAGGGCATTAGCTCCATGTAGCTGCTACTGGCCTCCCACTTCGGTGGCTGCTGTGCCATGTGTTCTCCTTGCAGTGATAGACTGTCACTTTGTTTTCAATGCACCTTCAAGTCTCTTACTGATTTTTTTCATTTACGGACAAGTATGAGGAAACCAGGAGACTGTTTTCCATTTAGAATCACTTGGGTTGGAAGAGACCTTCAAGATCATCGAGTCCAACCATAAACCTACGCTGCCAGAACCACCCCTAAACCATGTCCCTCAGCACCACGTCTACCTGTCTTTTAAATACCTCCAGGGACGGCGATTCCACCACTTCCCTGGGCAGCCTGTTCCAATGCTTGTGCCATTCAGAGTCAGAAGTCCCACCATCAGAAGTCCTCAAAGTCAAGAGTATGGTAATTACAAGATTGATCCCTGCCTGTAATCTAACTACCTGTCTCGTGAATAATTTTATTCTCCGGGGCTGTCAATCTAGCCTCCTCTGTGAACAATAAATTTATTACAGTAACTTACAGAAAAAAAATGATGTAGTTTCAAATTCATCTCTGAGATGAACATCACAAGAAAAGGGAAAGGTGAGCATTAGACACCAAGGACACCCATGTGCCATGCCCATCTGAATATCAGCTTTTATACACCCTGTTACCCTTAGACTGAGGTCAGGATTCCACATCAAGGTGCTGTGAAAGCAAGGGTGGGAGCTAGGGCAGACACAGTTAGCCGAAAAAACTTTTACAGGCCTCCCAGGACAGTCCATGACTGAACCAGTACTAGGACCAACCTGTCTCACATGCTATGCCTACCTATTGCAGCTGTACACCTCTGATTACTATTACCCTTGCATTTGAGTTCAATTTCCAGAGCAACTTATAAGGACAGACTGTTTAATCCATTCTTATCATAACCTTTAAACTATTTTCGTATTATTATGCCAGGATTTGAATTTTCTTTTGCTTTTTTTTTTTTCCTAATTAGTGCTAGCAAGCTACAATTAGATGCAAAGAACATGCTCCTTCCATAACATTCAAAATGTTTCTAAACAGTTGGGAGAAAGTTTAGCATATTAAAACATGAGAAGATGTCATAATAAACTAGCTATTTTTATGTAACATCAGAACTCTTGCAAGTGCAAAACGCATTTCATATTTTCTTAAAACTTTGTGTGAAGCATGAATTTACTGAAAATTATCCAAGTGATACGCAACAGCATAGTTTAAAAAGTAGACCAAATCTACAGTTCACAGCAACCCACAATGACTCTGTTCATTCATAAAAATACCTGTCTCCGATTTTCAGCCAGACATGCACTCCCTACATTTCCATTCCAGCTAGAATTTATTTATTTACTTTAAACATACATTGTTAGGTGCTTCAAAGGACTGATATCTATGGCTAATTCTACTTTTTCTTGGGATTGGAGTGGATATTATATGAAAGTCAGAGAGTGTACTGATGTAAATATTTAGACATACAGCACTTTTTTTTAAACACATACATCTACAGAGCTCTTCAAAAATCTTGTTTAAGAATTCTTTTTACTTAACACAAAAGTAACATAATGCAAGTTTCAATCTGAGGACAATTTTATACTGAAGAAATAGGAAAATAAGGATTTTTTTTTTATTTGAACATCTTTGTTCTACTAATCCCTGAATCGTTGCTGTTGCAAAAAAATGAATTAGGAACTGAAGCATAAGGTATATGATACAAAAGAATAAGGGCTTCTCTCTCAGCTTTGTCTTCCAGTTCCCATATATTGTGATATCTTCGGGCACATCTCTGATTTTAGGAAGAACCCATAGTGGAATTAATTTGGAAGAGGACCTGGATGTAAAAATCTAGAAAAGCTTTGAAAGATTTGCAAAATTTTCATCAAAAATCTCAATTACAACAAAAATAGTATTACAGAGATACCCTAATTTACTTTAGATATCAGACTATCTGCAAATGTAGAATAGTTTGGAAAGCATCCTTTTCTTATATCAGTATTTTGATTTTAAACTTAGCCTTTTTTATACATAGATCAAGAAGGATGATTTGTTCACATTTACAAAAAAACTGTAAATAAGAACATAAAGAAGCAGGAAGCTATCTACTTTCATAGTTGCTTTCAGACACTCGATTCCTCCCTCAAGGTAATCCCATAGAATCTAAATGCCGTTTAAAAAAAAAAACAAAAAAACCCCCAAAAAACATCTTTCATATCTGCCACTCACCATTGCAGAAAATGGTGTATGTAACTATTATATATAACTATGTAACTATTATATAACTGCAGCTCTGCTCAGCATAGAAGTGTTCTACTGCTATGGAGGAAAGAACTGGGACAGATGGAAACTACTGAATTCTACTACTACAAGAAGATGTGGTGCCATCCCTTTCACTGTGAAGAGTGAACAACAAAAAACAAAAGCATTTTCATTGACATCTTTCTGTCAGTGTACACATGCATAAAACATCTTATTTCATGTGGTTTGTTTCTCCATAGGGAATGGACTTGTCGGGCAACTGCTTTGAAGGTCCTAGAAATGCTCATTATACCAGAAATCATCCTGATTAAGTTCTCACGATAACATTCTTTTTCCTTCTCTTGGGGTCGACATTTCTTTTTTTCTTGTCCGTGTTCACCTTCAGCGTATTTTAAAAGTTATAGCGCCTCACTTTTGCAAAAGGAGTTTTGGCTCTATCTAAACTTGTTGCATCGCTGTAGATGCTCTCTCTTTTCCTCCACTAGAAATCCCAGAGGAGGCATGGTCTATCTACACCGCAGAGTCCATATGGATTCAGTTGACTCCCACATCATCAAGGAGAATTTACACCACTGTTGCACCAATGCCAAGCTGGTACCCTGGCTTCAGGCCACACCAGGCAGGCGCTGGTAGATCGTGTCAGGAGTTGGGGTGCATTTCCCAAATTCCTGCAGGGCCCTGATAAATCCAAGTATACGCCCTCCCTTCAGTGAATTATCTCTGGCCAATCAACCCAACTCAGGCGAGCAAAGGCCGTGCAAGACCCTTCACATGTTTACTTTTGAAGACACGCTCACTTTTGTGCCAGAAGACCAAACCACAAATGTTTAACAATCCTCTCATCCCTTTCTTAATTTGTGTTAACTTATCCCAAGAGACCTAATTAAAGGTAAAAGGGTACAAGCAAAAGATGTTTTGAAAACACACAGAGATCAGAAGGATTTTTTGCAATAGCAATCAAAGAATCTAGAACTATAATGAATTGTCAGAGTGCTGCAATTAGGAAAGGTGAAAGGTTTGCTTGTCTTACGAGGACGAATTTCTCTAAATCACTTTCCTATGACTTTTGCTTTGGTGTTACAATGAAAGCATAAGAGCCATTCAACTACTCAGTAGACATATAATCAAAATGAAAGTATCCTAAAGTATGCGTTTCTATGCAAAAGTGACAAGCAGAAACATCTTCAAAGGACTGATTCATACCTAGGCTCTATTCTTTTCTCTCATTTGTCTTTCAGTTTCTGGAATTTACGTGATTTGAAGCATCTCTCGCTTTTATGTTCTTTTCACTTTTTAGCAGCTCGAGTAGGGTGATATACTAATATTATTCATATTTTGCAGATGGAAAACTAAAACAAATTTAGTCTTTAAGATCTCAGCAAGTTAAACAAAATCTGCTTTAATGGGAGCAGGGATTCTTAAATATTTTTGTGGATCTGGAAAGAAATGAGTCAGGTTATAAAGGGCACTGGAACAGGAAATTAAAGCCAGGAATCTGCAGTCCCACTGAGCCTAGCCACTCCATTTCTTCTTACCAAAGACAGCCTGTCACTTTCTGGAATAAGGTGTGAAGCTATATTCTGTGATTTTTTGAGGTACGTAGAATAGACACAGCGAGTTATCATCTCTTTCCATCTGCTAAATCTTTTCCTCTGCATCGCCTGAATTCCTGTCAGCTCTGACTGATGTTCACCTCCCAACTTTCTGCTTCTTTAATGACTTTTACTTTGGTTGTTTCAATTCATGTTTTACTGCCAGATAAACCAACCTACCAGCCCTCTTGTTACTCACGTAGCTATAAGCACAATACACTCACCCTACAGAAGGTGCTTTTGTAACTAAATCTAAATCCGGGAACATGTCACATCTCTTCTGCCTTTCAACACAGCAAGTTTGCACATCGCTGTGTGCATTTGAGCAGTACACTGCATACACAAATATGAAACCACTCACCTTAAACTAGAATTAGTACAGAATGTGGCGGCCTATCCATTTAATGAAGCAGGTCACTAAAAGCTCTCGCTGACTTGCTATAGGTCAGCCATGTTTTTTTGTCAACCTTTAAGTCTTTTATTTTTAAAACCAATGTTGTACCAATTACCAGAGGGAGATGTAGACATTGGGCTGGTCTGCCAGACCATCAGAGTGAACGGAATCACTTCCCCAGAGCTTACTCCTCCAGGAACAGTGCATTCAAAGCAAAAAGCAAAACCTGGCAACTCTCAGCAAGAACAGTCCAAAACAAAATAAGAATAAAAAGGGGTGGGTGGGTACGGGGGTAGAGTATCCCTACCCACTTAGTGGCTAGCAGAAAATTTTGCAGCCCACCTGTCTTTAATTTGAGGCATTTTAACAGCCCCAAAATTTTTTATCTGTTCATTTTGAAACTGAAACAGCTGAGGCTGATCACAAGTCTTCTATTTCAGGCTTCTGCCGAAGAATAGTTTGGCCTAAATATTCAGATAATAGCATGCCCGTGAAAAAAACACTTCCCACAGCTTCAGTTATGCCAATTCTTTCCTCCAAAAAGGGCACTTTTGAAATGTTTAAAGTAATACTTCGACTACTATTGACAAATATATCTCAGGCTCAATTCTTGCAGTGAAGCTGCTGGGAATAAACTTGCCAATTCATGAACATAAACACTGGAAAAAACCCAATTCATCAGATAATACATTTGATCAGGATATGAACTGGCTTAGGCAGAAGAAATTTCAGCTCCTGCCATGTTAGCAGAACCAGATTAACTGCACAATCCCCTAGGGCATAAAAAGCAGAAAACACAGCAAAAGCTAGTTTATTTGTGTATTTATCTGAGCTTGCAGCTGAAATTTCTGTGCAAATGTGATGAATTGACAGTATGAAGTTCTGTTAAAGCTAACTACTGCTGCCACCTCAGGTACCAGCAATGTGATTTTCACCTTTGGACTACTTTGGGATGTACACTTGGGTACATTTTTCTAATGATCTTGGATCTTTCATATAGGAGCAAGACAGATAAATATTGGATAAACGTAGGTTTTAAATCAATATGCACTGCATAACAGGAGTGTCACTTTTATCCTAATTGCTTCACAAACACATACCTAAAATAGTCTTAAAAGATGACTGGTGCCCTCTACTATAATGTTCATCTTAACAACTGTCTGAAAATCACAATTCTTGCCTGAAAATCCATTGCCCTTTGGTCCATATAATACAATACTATGTCAATAAGAAATGAACAATATTTACTCTCATGTTTTTACTATATCTGGCATCTCACAAAGATTCCACGCACAAATGCTCACACGGCAGCAGTTGTGACAATCCTGTAAAGCAGGTCTGTGCAACAGAATCTTTGCAAGGTATCGCCTCATCTGAGCGCTGGGATCCATGCAAGCTCTGTTCAATCAAGGTTTGTACATGAATGGGAAAGACTGCATAACGACCTGGGTAAAGGGGAGGAAAACCATGATCATCACATAGCTGCTTATTTTCCTTAGGGTTGCACTAGCAGTATAAGGTTAATTATGGGTCAGTTACCCACTGCGTGATGCCCTCATAGCAGCAGGAACATTTAGCTGTGCACCTGGACCGTGCTTTTAACTTACGGAGTTAAAATTCTGCAGAACCTTTTCTGCTGTGAAGACTGCTTATCATTCTTTCGCTTAACTGCTCTTCACTGATTTCCAAACTCCTGTTTTATATGCACAGTGGGAAATGGATCTGGACTGCTGCAATGGTTGTTTTGACTGGGGTCCACCTGCAGCCCCTACGCCATGAGAAGGCGGGCAGTCTGACTCTCCATCCCCAGCCCTAGCAGCTAGCAGTCACAGGAATTATTACTCAATTAATGAATATCACCAAGCATATGATGAATGAGTATAGTTAAGCATGATTACTTGCCGCACCAACACCCTAAAATCAAGGTCATTTCAAATTAATGACATCGCAATGAACCATTTCCAAAAGCAACAAAGACTCCTGGAAAGGGGAATCCTTCAGAATTATGCTTATTTCCTCATGTTTTGCAGGTGCTTGCACAGAGGGAAAGGAACACATCCCCTGGCTTTGGAGGGGTTTCACCACAGAGGACATCTCACTAAATATCTAGTCCATTATTCTGTGTTTTCTGTTTCCCTGAGCTTTTTCTTATGGGATATTGTTAGTTGTTAGGAATGTCTAATATTATAGTGTTAATTAGAGGTTCTTTATAAATGACTACTTCACCCCTCGCGTATGCAAGAGCTGATTAACTTCTAGGTATGCATTAAACTAAAAGGTATATTAATTATCATTCTAACAGTTTATATTATGCATTAACAATAATAAATTTAATTGCAATAATAGTAATGACATCGTGTGTGGGTGGCACTACAATTTAATACATTTACAGGTACATTGTAGGTAAAACCAGGGGCTCTGAGAATGGAGAACTGCCCACAGTAGGAGAAGATCAGGTTCGAGACCACCTGAACAACCTGAAAGTGCACAAGTCCATGGGACCTGATGAAATTCATCCCGGGGTCCTGAAGGAGATGGCGGACCAAGTTGCGAAGCCACTTTCCATCATATTTGAGAAATCGTGGCAGTCTGGTGAAATTCCTGTGGATTGGAAAAAGGGGAACATAACCCCAATATTCAAGAAAGGGAAAAAAGAGGACCCAGGAAACTGTAGGCCAGTCAGTCTCACCTCTGTGCCTGGCAAGATCATGGAGCAGATCCTCCTGGAATCTCTGCTAAGGCACATGGAAAATAAGGAGGTGATTGGAGACAGCCAACATGGCTTCACCAAGGGCAAATCCTGCCTGACAAACTTGATGGCCTTCTACGATACTGCCACGAACTTGGTGGACAAAGGCAGAGCAACGGACGTCATCTACCTGGACTTAAGCAAAGCATTTGACACTGTCCCGCATGACATCCTGGTCTCCAAATTGGAGAGTCACGGGTTCGATGAATGGACCACTCGGTGGATAAGGAACTGGCTGGATGGCCGCACTCAAAGGGTTGTGGTTAATGGGTCAATGTCCACGTGGCGGCCAGTGACGAGTGGTGTCCCGCAAGGGTCAGTACTGGGACCAGTGCTATTTAACATCTTTGTTGGAGACATGGACAGTGGGATCGAGTGCACCCTCAGCAAGTTTGCCGATGACACCAAGCTCGGTGGCGCGGTTGACACACTGGAGGGAAGGGATGCCATCCAGAGGGACCTGGACAGGCTTGAGAGGTGGGCTAATGCAAATGGCATGAAGTTCAACCAAGCCAAGTGCAGAGTCCTACACCTGGGACGTGGCAATCCCAGGCATAAATACAGGCTGGGCAGAGAATGGCTGGAGAGCAGCCCTGAGGAGAAGGACTTGGGAGTGCTCATGGATGAGAAGCTCAACATGAGCCGGCAGTGCGCGCTGGCAGCCCAGAAAGCCAACCGTATCCTGGGTTGCATCAAAAGAAGCGTGGCCAGCAGGGCACGGGAGGTGATTCTCCCCCTCTACTCTGCGCTTGTGAGACCCCACCTGGAGTACTGTGTCCAGCTCTGGAGTCCTCAACATAGAAAGGACATCGAACTGTTGGAACAGGTCCAGCGAAGGGCCACTAAGATGATTAGAGGGATGGAGCACCTCTCCTATGAGGACAGGCTGAGAGAGCTGGGGCTGTTCAGCCTGGAGAAGAGAAGGCTCCGGGGAGACCTGAGAGCAGCCTTTCAGTATCTGAAGGGAGCCTACAGGAGAGCTGGAGAGGGACTCTTTGTCAGGAAGTCTAGTGATAGGACAAGGGGTAATGGTTTTAAATTGGAAGAGGGGAGATTTAGATTAGATATTAGGAAGAAGTTCTTTACTGTGAGGGTGGTGAGGCACTGGAACAGGTTACCCAGGGAAGTTGTGGAGGCCCCATCCCTGGAAGTGTTTAAGGCCAGGCTGGATGGGGCTTTGAGCAACCTGCTCTAGTCAGAGGTGTCCCTACCCATGGCAGGGGGGTTGGAACTTGATGATCTTTAGGGTCCCTTCCAACTCTAACCATTCTATGATTCTATGATTTACATTTTTCAGCTATGAGACTTATGGTCTAAAGTTCAGCAACTCCTCTTCCATAATTGATCTAATTTTTGTGCTTTTCTTTAAGGGCAACCGTTAGCTATTCTGCAGCAATTCTGCAATTTACAAATGGAAGCTGCAAGTTTAAACTAAGTTTCTTTTTCAGATGAGATTCCTACCACACACAGAGATGAGGTAGAAGATCACGGAGTATAACTTGTGCAAGCTAAGGGAAAAAAACACAAACCCTAAAAACATTCTTGCCTTTTATTATTAGTCTACTGTATTTCTTTGATAGATCTTTCATGCAGTAAATGTTATTGATGTCTAGATATCTTATCTTGTTTCTGGCTTATTGTTACAATCTCTAGTCCTCCTCTGTCTAGCTGCAAAACTACCACAACTTTCTATGCTAAAGGCATGTTTAAATGTTCGGCTGACCTAACGTCAATACTTTTTGCTTCTGCTCCTCCTCCCACAAGATCTTCCTCTGATACAGTATTATTCACAGACTTGCTGACTCTGTAACCCATCCTAATCCATCCTGTTCCATCTCTGAATGTAAACTACCACAGGCAGTATCTCAGCAGGCACAAGGACATTAAAGTTTGGTTCTCAGAAAAGCAAAATATGCCATCAGTACCCAAATACAGCACTTTTTTTTTTTTTTTTTACAGTTAATAAAAAGATACTAAAAGTGATAGGAGTCATCTTCACTCTTTACAATGAACACAATCTAGTTAAATTTGTATTACAAGTTATCCTACATGCAACAGACAGATCTAGCAGTGCCATCTTCCACGAGTCTGATACACAACCATCCCCAGGAAGAGCTGAGGGGAGATGTCCTGAATGCATAACACAAAATCGAGAGCGATTTCATACGTGTGAAGCCAGAAGGCAACTCCTGCCACCATTGTGTCCTTCCCATTGTACAACCAGCTGTCCTTTCTAAGGCCCTTCGGAGACTCCCCCTTACCTAACACATTTCCAGCCCTCGCACTGCTTCATGTCTCTCTCTGCTTTTTTTCCCTGCTGCTTCTCATACCATTTATGTACTTCACCATTTAAAGATCAGTACTGGAATTCAAACATGCATGATTTCGTTATTTTTGCGACAACGTTCAGCCTGAGGGAAGAAGCTGAGGTTACCCAATGTGTCTAAAACAGTTTTCCTAGAAAGGTAACCCAGTTTTTGTGAGAGTAGTTGTCTGCACCTATGTTTGCGTGCACGCACGTTTGGTACATATTCTACCGTCAGTACTGTTCTTTGCATAAAGGTCACACACTATGAAAAAGTAATGATAATAGTATGTTATTGTTTCTTTCTGTTTTCACTCCTAAGTAGACGGAAAAGAATAAGTAACCATAGGGTTTTTTCCATTGTTCCAAAGAACTGCAGAAACCCACGCTCCCTGCCATAAGGAGGGTGTAATCCCATAGCCCAGAGTAGCTCAAAGGTGGCAGTCCAGTGCGGAGACCACTAGACCCATTGGCAAGGGATTGACCCAACAGTGGGGGCCAAGAGCAGAGCGGACCCTGCTCAGGAATGAGAGAAACCTTCACTGGTGATGGTCTACAGGATTGTACACTACAGGTTTATCACATTGTTCGTTAGCGGCTAAAAACACCATGGGTCCGCTGCAGTGCAGACAATGAGAGAAAGGCCAGACAAAAAATCAGGAGGTCAGGATACAATCCTTACCTTGCACACTAAAACCTCTGGACCAAGGAGAAGACAGCACCTCATCTCCCAAGAGCCTACAGGAGCTGATAACGTCTATGATAGCAGGATCTCATTTGTGTATCAGGCCTTGTCAGATTCATCCTATTCAAGCCTAAATTATCATTTCAACCTGATTTTATGGGGAAAAAAAAAAAAGTGAAAGCTATTTTTCTTAATCCTTATTTAATTTTTTTGACTAGCAATGAATATAAGATTAGGTTAAATAGCTGATCTGACGAAATTTTTCCTGACATTTTTCTATTTAATATAAAAATAAATGTGTAGGTGTTTTTGTGAAATGAAAAATTACTCAGGTGCCTTAGAAGCCTACTTCTTTGAAAACATGTAAAATGCCTATGTTAGCTTCAGAAATTCAATTCAGTTCTTTAAGTCATTTGGGCACATTTGAAAATATTACCCATGATGTAACTTTTGATAGACAAAGATTGGTGTTTTCATCAAACAACTCTGTTGAAATCTAACTTCAGCCAAGTTCTCCATTTTGATGAAAAAAGCTACTTTTTTCTGAAAACAATATTTCAAATTACAGTTTTCACTTTCTCGACTAAACACACGTTACGGATTAATGCCAATGCTTTAGTTAAGCATCAAGTCTCAAAGTTTTCCATTTTAGAGGGCTATTATATACAGTCTTTCCCATACATATTACTCACATTTAGCCATAATAATTTGTTCATTTTCTATGTCTAATTTGAAAAAGACTGAGAATTTAGGCGGTTTAAATCTGAGGGTATGAACAAATCCCTAGCAAAAGAATCCCTCTCCATATGAAGAGGTTATTAAGTAATTGGCCACCTCTGCTCAAGCTATCGAAATGATTGTTCTTTACAGTTATTACCCTGTGCTTTCAGTCTACATGATTTTTCCATTTAATACAAGTAGAAGGTAATTTACCAAGTTGGCAAACAGCATTCTGATTAGCAAAAACATTTTGAGCTAAGACAAACTCAACACAATTATTAGTATAATCTTATTACAATGATAAATCTTTAGACAAAGTTCAGACAGGAGCCAGTAACTTCTATATATGATACTAAATTTAATTACACCTAGTTAGACCATTAAATGAGAAAGCTTGGGCTAGGCTGGGAGCTTGTGGATATGTGAGCAATGGCTCAAGAGAGTTGACAGGTATTAATCTCATCCTCCTAGTCTTCTACATAGGTTTGGCAAACGATGCAAAAGGGGTTTTGAAGGGGACAGAAGGATGACAGGGATCTGTTCCTGCACTGTAATTACAGCTCCCAGGGTATATCATTCAGAATACTTAGTGTGCCTGGGATATCGGACCAAAGCCCCTTCCTAGGAGGGTGTCACTGGCTGTCGTGGGTCACAGCGAGACACGGATATTTGTCCACCCCCATGCACAACCCCATATACCCGAAGCCGCTCCTGAGGCAGTTCTGCCCTGCGGCACATGCCACAAGGATTCAAATCCAGCCTAGGATAACACAGAATCAACTTGTCAAGACCCCTCTGCTGACCAGTGAGAATGCTAACACCGTTACCTAAATGAATGTGTATTTTAAAACACGTCGCATAGCCGTTACCGGTGCTGTTGTCAGCCCTGTCAGCCTTTTCTTCCAGCATGTTGCATTTCTGGGAACGTGAAGCCAGAACGGCACAGCTCAAAGGTCTGCTCTGCTGAAGCAGATGCAAAGGGGTCACCCGTCCCCAGGACTTGAGCTCACAGACCTGGACACTGCAGTCACCACCACAGACCTGTTTTCTCACATATGCTGCTGCCTACCTTAAGGCGGAGCTGCATCCACCTGAAAATAATAAGCTGATTCTCTCAGATATTTATGTGTTTACTTTAAAAGGCCTTGTGACAACCTGATTCAGCGGCGATCTACTCTTGCTTTGCAAACACCTGGCACAGACAGCGATAGCCCTGGCCCACCACAGTGGAGAACTAGGCAGGACCTCTTTTCTCTGCTAATCCAAGTACTGTAGAGGCTGAGATTGACCACAATCACAACGTATGATCGGCAAAAATGCCCGTGGGACTCAACACACAACCTCCAGTAGTTCTGAAGTACAGGGGATATGAATACCTAGAGCACCCAAATCCTAAATACCTGGTGGAAGTCAAAGACAAATATTTGAAAGAACACCTAGGACTCATAAAAGTACAAGAGCAAATCCAACCAATTTTTTTTATTATTATTATTTTGGATCTGGGTCTATTCAGGCCTTATCTATGACATGTTAGCTAAACTGGGAAACTTAAGAAGCTATCTCTGTCTAATGAAGTCAGTGATGTTATACTCTCATTTCACTGCATTCTTGATCATAGGTGATTTTTTTATTTATTAATACATATTGATGGTTTCAAGATACAATATTTTTCAAATAATCCAAAATAACATTTTGGATTTGTGCGTATCTGTACTTTTCCATTAGTGAAAGAGTCACTGGCTGCAGACAGCATTTGCAAAATTGTTGCCGTTCTAACTGTTGCAGAGCATTTACATTATGATACTGTACTTTGTGGGAAATCAGTCACTCCTGAAATTAACCACCTTCCTTATCACCTTATGCTTTTATCTTATCACATCATTGACTAACTGCTTGTAATGAGTAACATTCAGGGATTATTGTTACATATACAATTTACAGTAATTATTAGGTCACTGACAATGAAATCACTTATTAAAACTAATAGTGTATCTCTGTTTCTCCAGGTTCAATTTAAGGAACTTTGTCATTCTAGCTCCATTTTAAAGTGTCAATAAAGCTGTTTCCAAGTTGAAAATTCATTTTCATTTGTACATAGACCATACATTTCAAAGGACAGAAACCCATTTCCATATTAGTCACAGGAACAAAATGATTTCTCATTCACCCTCAAGTTTATTAAAAACAAAGTGCTTTTAATGTTGGATGAAGATAGATTAGAAACATACATTAGCTTCTGAAATTAAAATGGAGTTATTTTATTTCCTTATTCCACAGTCAGAGGCAGCATACCATTAGAAGTGTAGAGTTTCAACAGATATCTTTTAATTGCAATTACTGCATTAAGAGGCAAATCTGGATTGCAAGCAATTAATGCATTAAGAGATGGATATAGACTACAAAGGTGGGCATAAAGGTTTAATTATAATTCCTTCTTTTTTAAAATATTACTGCAAAATACTCACCAAGAAACCATTTCCTAGACATTTATTTTTTTGTTTTTCTACCCTGCACAAGGGGGACAATAAAATCCTGAAAGTTAATATGCAACAATAAGAATCAAAGTGCCTCAACCCCTTAGGCAGATTTGCCCTCCAATAAAAGTTCTCCTTCATGCACATAATTCTCAAAACTCTCAACAGAAACACTTCTAGGTCCGCTGCCTTTTGCTGTTGTCTCTCCCATCTAAGCATTTCCTCAAGACTTTTGGGACAGCTTCAGGAGAAACCTCAACCACAACTCCTTCTAAAGAGACTTCCCCCCTGCCTCCCTGCTCCCACCTTAGGCCGTTTAGTAAATGAGAGGACACCTCAATACCTCCATCTCGCCCTATGCCACCAATCTGCCTCTGGAGAGACCGAACCACCCTGCTTTCACTCTCTCTTCTTATCAGTTGCACCTTAGCTGCAGCTTTTGGAAGTACACAGATGCTTTTCCTTGTCCTTCAATGCATTTGATAGCCCTCTTGCAGCCCTGCAGGTCACCATGGGCTGCCCCAGAAGGGAGCTCCTGCCGACCACCAGGAGAGCTCATCCTGCCACCCATCTTCTACCAGAGACCTCTACAAGTCTCAGGAGAGAACAGATAACTGTTCCCTGGCAGCAATTCCCACGAGTTCCAAAGAAGGCCAAGCCAGCTGGCTTCTCCTGAGAAACCATTCACCTGAGTTGTGGTTGCCTTTCCTCCTCCTCCTGCCTATTGGCTTCTGGTGTCAACTCCTTCCAGGATGGGCTGATACGTCCCACAGTAGCTAGAGCTGGTTTATTTTGAAAAACAATAATTAATCTGACACTAACAGACTCAACAGACACAGGTGATAATTTTCATGCCTATGTAATTTTTTTTCTCACACAAAAAAGAATGTGTGGGTTTGGAATCATTATTTCTTGGCTATAGATTGATTACACAGTTTAAAATGCAAGACAAGTCTTGCTTTCAAAGCATATTATTATTATTATTAGCCAACTGTATACACAAATTAAAGCAGAAGGAGCACTGTTTGGTTTTAAACATGCCAAATAGTTGAATGTTTCAACATTATGTTGAAATAAGACAGGTAATTTTTTTTCTTCTACCATGGCCAAATAGCTTCTTAAGACTCAATAAAGCAAGTCTGCCGTTTATCTGAAAGATCAGGCTGAGTGACTTTACTTTTGATGCATCAAGGACAATGGAAAAACGGGAATGTAAAACAAATATGTAAAGTGCAAAGATGAGAACTGCGTCAGAAAGATACACTGAGATCAGGGAGAGTGCAGCTGGAGTGACATGGTGGAAGTGGTTCAAGTGGGTGAGGCTGCAGATAGCCATTGCCAGACACTGCTAGCTAAAACAAACTAGACTGTATTTGCATGAAATGGCACATGAACACACAAATACAAATTCTGTAGGTGCAGAACCCTAAGAAATGTCATATGTTAGGCTTAAAAAAAAAATAATTACACGCCACCTGAAGGTTAATGCAAGTTAGACTGTAATAGAAGGCTGGGCAAAACCACAAAGGCTCTGGTGCTCTTGCCCTGTAGGACACCAAGAACTGCCATCCTGGCTAAGACCAAAGTGAACACAATCCAGACTCGTGTTTCTGACAAGTAATGAACAGAAACTGCTTAAGAAAAGAGTATAAGCAAGCGGGCATGGAGAATGTCACCATCCCCCTCACATCCTCTGCCAAAAACCAGTTAATAGATTTGCTGAATTAGAAATGTAAATAAGACTCATCATTTTAAATAAGCATTAATGGACTTATCCCTCATGAATTTATACAGACCTCTTCTTAAACATAACTGCAATTTTGACTTTCAGAACACCTTGCGGTAGTAAGTTCAACAATTTAATTATTAATTTTCTAAGAAAAAAGTGACTTTCCTGTTGTTGGTTCTGCATCTGTGACTTAATAACTTCATTTTGTGTCCTTCTAATTACAAATCCATGCCCCCAAAAGTGTTTACAGACTTATGTATCTGCCACCTTCAGTTCTTCTGGATCTGTCACCTGCTAAGGAGTGGGAGCAGATAGCCTACAGTAACCTGACTGTGCCACACGATTAATCCTCCTCCAGTTCCCCTAGATTACTACAGTTACATTGGTATAAGAATTTGAATTCCATTTCCTGAGAGGTCAACATGAAAACTAGCCTTAAGAATAAATTCTAGAGTCAAGTCCTGAAGGACTTAATGCAAATTAAGAAGGGTGCATTCATTGGAGCTGTTAAAACTACTCTAGTAAATAGCCAATAGAGAATTTAGAAAAATTTTGGCCAATGTCAAAAGAAAAGCTTTTCTAAAGCTTCATTTGCAAATGTAGAGGAGAAAAAATGGATTGATGAGCCTAATGCCAGTAAAGTGAACAAGTAGTATAAGAATAGCAGCATAAGGCACAGTTTACGCTTATTATAATCCCACAATAACATCAGGCTGTTTAAAATGCTCTTTTTCAGTAGAACAAAAGCCAATTCTACTTTTATGGGGGAATATTCATCCTCTTCACTATTCATTTTTAAGCACTTGGAATGAAAACAAACAAAATCCAATTATTCTTTCTATTATGGTAACACGTAAGGCTCCCTACCAGGGCTTTAATAGGTGAGGCATTCTTCAAACACAAAGGGAAGAGATCTCTTGCTTGAAGTAAGTTGCTGAGGAAGCTCACATGAAGGACAGTGAGACTGTAGTCATCAGTTCTTTAGTTCTTTTCACAGTGTTCAAAGATGTTTACTAGCTCACAACCATTCCTGTATATTCAGAACAGTCACTTCTGCTACTGCCTGTCTCAGTAGGTAGCCATTAGCTTAACATTTGTGTATAAATAAATATATATATAAAAAAATACATATATGAGTCAGTTCATGCTTTTCCTCTGCTCTATAAATAATTCGTTTTGAAAAGTAGCACTATGAAAACTGACACTTGCTTGGGTGCAACAAATTATGTGTTATTTCTTAACCAAGTGACCATAAGGACCAAGAGGGACTCTGAATCAGACCAATAGGACACAACATCATTCCTAGAGCATGTCCCTGCCGAGGTAGACCAAACTTGTGGCCACATTCATCCCTTGCTTAAAGATACCATGGGTTTAGACAGCATTCCTCATGTCATATGTATTTTCTTTAAAAAAATAAATAAATCTTTTAACATCTACAGTTTACATGCAGTGTTTAAAAATAAAATACAAAGCAAGCACAAAGCACTGAAAGACGAAGTATAAAACTCAGCCAAAGTACATTACAGTGTGTGTATTTGGACATCGTAAAGAAGGGCAAAGTCAGATCCAACAGGGCGCTATACAACTTCTAATTAAACTGTCATTTAAGAAAGATGACATTACTAATTTTTCATCTCGGATAGCACTTGCAAATCTACATAAATCCACTCAAGTAAACTGCAGAAGTACTTTGAAGAGTGAAACTGACTGATAAAATGAAGAGCTGTCACAAGTGACCTGAAAAAAGGCAGACAGAAAATACCATTGTAAGACTTTATTCTCAATTTGTCCACAAAGACACGTTCAAGGTTGCGATCCCCCTGCAAATCCACTACACTATTAGCAGTTACAGCAGTCTGACTGGCAAAAGAGAATAGGAACTACAACTTCAGCAATACATAAATCAGCAATGCAACATTTGAAGCAAATAGCTGTCAGAAACCACTTTCAAAGCCTCTTTCACCCTTTCTGTTATTGACTTGGTAAAACAGGTGATGCCATCTAGTAGCTGGAGCACTGTGATGTGCTTGTTTATGATTGCTCACGTCGATTCCACATCATTTACCACCTAGTCTGGACAGACCATAAATAAACCAAAATATCTATATAAGTACAATAATAGGCAACCTCATGGACAAATATGAACAGTATCTTTTGAGTCATGCAAATTCACTGCAGTCAATAGAAGTGAGCCAAACTCACCCTTTATTTTAGGAATGAACTTGCCTCAAGAGTGAATTTGGGCCAATATCTCTAGGTATGTGAATCAATTCTGTTTGTCAGGTGTGATTTGAAACGAAGACCATGGGATCCAGCCAATATCTTCAAATTCTAATTGCTCTTATTCAAGATGCCGAGGGAATGAGGAAACGGAATGTGTTTTGTACAACAGCTTTATGTTGCTTTTGGCAGAAATGACAGAACTACTTTGTTTCCCCTTTGCCTACAAAAAAGAATTGCAGAAACTTTAACACAGAAGTCAGTTGCAGCGGAGACGTTACTATTTAAGTTTCTGTTCTTGTATTTTCAGTATAATCAATGGAAAGCTGACTGGTTTGTACTGGAGTCAATAATTAAGCATGTTGAGAGCTTTATTGATTTCTCAAATGAATCTGCATTTTGCATCTACTTAGCTTACCTTAGGAATCATAAAATGGGTAACAATTTTTTTTCCAAAATGTTTAAGCCATGCACACATTATATAATGTCATTTCCTATGCAATCTATGCTTACGCTCAAGATTTGGAAAAGTTAAATCACTGTAAGGAAACACAGTCAAGCCTTTTATAACCAAAGACTTATACGTACAACAAACAACTGCACCTGGACAAATTCATGAACTAGACACTGACCTCAGACTCTTGCGTTAATATTAGCATCTTCTTAATGGACTACAATAGAAAATAAGATTTCATGGGCATTACCCATGAGACACCTAATCTTTACTGGCATCATCAAGCAATTACAACATTATAGCAACTCAACCAAGGGTGAGGGAAGGAGACACAGAAGAACACAATTTACTGTAATATTACATTAATAACATGCATTTCACAAACTCACTGAAGCAGGAACTATTACTTTATTCCTGGAAAGCAATGCAAGCCGAGGCATTGAGCATTCACTGCACAATGGTAGGTATTGGTATGCAGTGCTGCAGTGTTTCAGGAGGTAGGCAATACTGGGACAGATTACTACGGTCAGGTGAGCAACTTGCTCTTGCTCCTACTATAACCACCTCACTACTAAAGTTTCTGATTCCAAACCTAAAGCAACAATTCTATTCACGTTTGCAGGGACTGATACTTCCCTCTATCACTTCCAAATAGCAGTCATCTTTATTTGAAACAAACAAACGTGAAGAGTAACACTAACGACTGAAATACCGAATCTGGTCATGAGTAAAGCATGTTCTTGTACATGCTGTCCCATTTTGGAGGGGAAATAAGTTAGTTCACTAACACAGGAATACAATTGTCTCATTAGCACTGAGACACACATATATAGATGATTTCAATATGCTTCGTTTACATCCATAGCATCCTGTAATTCATTAATCAGTATTGCTAAGATAATTAGAAAGTATGGTAGCTAGAGAAGGTAGCTTCAATGTAGAACGGTAGGAATGTACAATTTTATATTTAGAACTAAGAATTGAAATGAAGGAGCCTCCATTTCCCCTTCTCTGCTTTTTTGTAATATCCTGCCCACCTCCTTCATCCTTTTTGGTCCTTCTATTCTTTAACAACACTTTTGGAACATTCAAATGATACGTGTTCTTGGCATGTGTCTGCTGGAAGCTACTGCAAAGTATATCTTTTTCAGCATATTCCAGCCCAAAAAAATAATCCCAGCTAGAATTACAGTGTTTTGGGGAGAGCCTTAGAGATCTACTGTTAACAGAAAACTGCAGACCTAGAGCTTGTAGACAGGAAAGTCTCCACCAAGGACTTGCACTTGAATTTCTGAAATTCTCTTAGAAGAGGAAAAATGGAAGATGCATTCATGAACCAGGTATGAATATATATTAGACCTAGTGCAGAACAGGCTGCCTCTTGGTGCAGCAGACCAAAAACAGGGGCAAAAGAGCCACGAACTCACATTTGCCATGCTCATATCCAAGAGCTGTACTCAACTTTATTCTCTATTAAGAGATAAGTATATACAAGTACCTGCACATAGTGTTATTTATTTTTAAAGAGACATTACAGATCTTTCTTGTGACTTTATCAACTTCTTATGAACATGTACCCTTTTTTCTTTAGGTAATTAACAAGTCTTACAGCTATAAATTGACAAAGTTAATTTGCTAGTCTGATTCATGGCCAATATTTATCAGACACTTAAATTTTTTAAGGTGAATTGAATCATCTGCTGCCCTGTTTGCTGATAAGTGGGAATTAGACAAGTTTTGATTTAAATGAGAGCAGGCTGATCAGAGGTGAAAATGATATTAAATGTTAATTACTGTAACAAATTGATGTGAAAGTTTTCTAAGTCATGTATAGGACTGAACATTTGATTCCTTTTGTGTGCAAGGCTTAAAGACATTCATTAACTAGCTTGAAAGAACACAGAAACACACACTTCAAAATCATTATTATAACCAGCCAATGTTCTTTCTAATGAAAAAACATTATGCCTGATGTAATTCTAATTACAGAATTATTGTATGTTTATATCAGTATGCATTTTTTACAGCACACTAACAAAACGCAGCATGCTATAGACTGGGAGTTTGCCCTGCAAACAATTACACACTCGAGTACCCTTCCTCTTAGGAGAAGTTCCACTTCAATAGCTTTAATGAGATAGGTGGTGTGAGCAAAATTCCTCTTACATATATTAGAAAATTTGTCCCCTTAGTATTTAACCTTTGGGGTTTTGGGGGGAGGGTAAAAGGGTGTTGTGGTTTGGTTGCTGGGGTTTTTTTTGTTTGTTTGTGTGGGGTTTTTGCATTGTTAGCTGTTTCAAATTTGTCTTTGAGAAGGTTCCCAAACGAATTTTTTTTTTCCCCCCATGTATTTAGCTTTGCCTGTTTTCAGTAAATCAGCACACATAGCAGAGCCGTTTGAAACAGGCTTTCCAAGAGGAAAAAAAATATTTCATTGCCTTTGTGTTTTAAAACAATATTTCTGTCGTAATAAACCAAAATAAAACAAATATTTCTTTGGTGGAAAAAATTAAAGAGATGCCTGAAATATCAAAAGATTCTTTATTTTTATTATAATAATAATATTTCTTTATATCATTTCTCATTACTAAAAGATTCAGTGTTAAAACTTCAGTTTCTTAACGTCTTAACCACAGACATATGGTTTCAACAAAGCCGAGCAGCCTCATGTTTTAACTATTCAGGATGAGCTCATGTTCCGATTTCCCTGTTGGCTTGACCTCCAGCAGAGAACCAAGATCTGGAGCACAACAGCTATTTTCGCTTCTCGTCCCCAGCTTTAACCTATTTATTTCAGTACAGCAAGCATCCAGCAAACGATGAAAAATCCAGCTGCTAATCTCAGCATACAGCAGAATAAATCTTGAGGTTGCATTGGAAGTGACTAGACATCATCCTTGAGCAAGTGAAGACTTACCAGGACATGGGTGGTTATTTCAGCTCCCCTCTATCCTCCCAGCATATGATTAAAGAGATGCAGCACAGTCAGGAGTAGTTGTGAGCAGTGGCCACAAAGTTCGGCCGGAGTTATATCAAGTCTGCCCTGGTATTTGAACAAGACTGCTTCTGTGCGACAGCAGCTGACAAACCTCTTAAAAAAAATAAATCTCAGGACATGGCTCATGAAGTACATTTTCAATTTGCACTGGAATATACATCTTCTCTTTAATCAAGTCACTCAAAAACTACATGTAGCCACAGTCCATAAAGCGTTCACCATAACTTCTTGAAAATCGTTCCAGAAGGTCCAGCCCTGGATCTGAAATATTCCTATACAACTCCAACTAAATTCAGTAGTATTGGAACACTTATGTCTGCAGAGAGTATGAGTTTATATTCTAACTAAATTCAACATTTATAATTTCAGGCTATTTGTTTATTGTTGCCTGTAACTTACACTGTTTTAATGGTGCTGTTCTTTATCTTGCATTTCTGATGCCCTCTCCATTATTGTTTATTTATGAAAATAACCTGTGCCATCAAGCAATCTGTCCTTTAATATCTTTAATAAAAGAGTCTGCAACTAAAATCGCAACTATAAAGAGAGATCAGACTTGCTGACCTGTCAGAGTGCACTCATAAGGAAAATAAATACTAGTTTTAAATTATCATGTGTATATACAATACAGGCTAATATTTTTATACAACCTTATATATTTGTTTAAATGAACTTGGGCAGCACTTAGGGGCAATTTATATTAGCCTCTAAGATAAAACACCTGGGTTAACATTGCCAGAGGACCTGTAATATTGTGTGAGGTGTACAAATGTGCCCACACTGGACATTGTGAAAAAACAGTATTTTCCTTTTTTTGTGTCTGTCAAAGAGTAGAATTGATTCAGGGGTTCATGACGTTCCAGCTACTAGACGCACCAAACCTAAAGACAACCTTGAGAGAGCAGGAACTGGAAAAAGCAAAGGCAAATCATGTGTGATTTGACACTGAAATGGAAAAGGAACCAACTGGCATTCAAAGCAGAATTACTGAATCAAGAGGCAGGCGCTGCTGGAGGAATCAAGCACAAAGCCTCTGGGGACAAGCTCAACAACACATTCGAGGAGCACACAACTACTCAGCAACCTCTTACAACCACTATAGCAGACCGCTATTAGCAGAGCTGTAAGAACTGGACATACAATCCAGCAAAGGACAAAAAAAATGACCTATGTTTCCTCTAGACAGTGTGCGGATGTAGCAGGGGGGGAAATATGAAGTAATTTTTCAAATCCTCGCCAGCGGTGGTGCACAGGGGAACACCTGCAGGATATTACCCAGGCAAGTCACAGAAGACTTTGAAGGTCTTCAGCTAGCAGAAGAGTTAGCTGCACAACAAATCTGAAATTATTTTTCTGAAGATCCTTCCTAAGCAAAACAAAAGCAGGAGGACAGGCCGCTATCTTCATAAAAAACTTGATACAATTTCTGAGACTAAAAGCTAGAATTTTTGGCGATGAAATATCAGTCCGTTCTTCAGGTGAAGAAAAGACCTGAGGGTCCTTTATCAACCAGAAAATGGGTTAATCTCTGCTGTGGATTAACTGGGGCAACAAGGGAGATTTTAAACTAACAATATAAAGTCAAGCTCGTAAAGGAAACGAATGAAGCACAGTGAAGATTTCATGAATGAGCTCAGCTGAAGTAGGAAGGAAAGACAAGAAACACTTCAGTTACCACAGTATCAATGACAGGAATGTGCAAAACAAAGAAAGAGGAATTGAAAACTTACCGGTGGGAAGAAATTTCATATCATTAGCATTAGTGAAGCCAGATGGGATTGATCACAGCATCACTGAAATGTTAAAAATCCTGTTTTATAGCCTGCTTAAGGATAGAATGGGTGATAGAGGTGGAAGTGTGTATTAAAGACATCATTACTTATTTTACGGTTACTGATTACTGTGGAGTAGAGTGTCTGGAATGAATACGTAGCAGTGTTTCCAGCAGCAATCTCCCAAAAGAGGCACTGGCATAGTAAATGGGGCTGAAGAACAGGATGAGCATCTCCTTCAGCATCTACCTACGCAGAAGAAAACATCTAATAGAGGGCTTCGGTTTGAGATGCCTGGCAAAAGTTACGTGTGTCTTGTAGTTTAAAATTTGTGCAAGTTACTAGAAGTTATGCTCAAGGAGGGACATTAAAATGAAGCAACGGAGTATTAGTTACCTAGTATTAATTAACTCTGTATGCAGCCACCTCCTGATATCAAGAAGTATGCTTAATCATGGCACTAATGTCTGAATTCACTGAGGACAAATGATCACAAAATGCAATGCTTGATGTGAACAAACAGAGGAAAGTAGAAAAATATGGCAAAATGTTAATAATTCAGACGGTCCTGAAAAACGGTTTATTCCAAATGAAAGGCATGAAAACTGATGGACTTTCTGTTTCTCCACATTATCCTCTCAAGATGGGAATCATTTCAAGAAAACTAGTGGATTCCTACAAGGCATGGTCTATCTAAAATGTTGGACTTGGAACAAGATGGAATGGATGACGACACAGTTCTTCCTTTCTGACCTCAGCTTACATCTATGGAAAAATGTCAGAGTTGTATAAAATACACGTCAGAGTTGTATAAAACACCTGTCATATGCAAGACCCACAGAGCAGATACAATGGGTCAAGAAAGGGGACACAGTACTTTCCAGGTAGACCCTACAGAAAGCAAGCATGGTCTTCCTAGGCTCATACTTTCACCGTGGTCACTCAAATCACCCAATTTTGTGTAGAACAGAGCACCTCAGGGACTGGTTTTAAAGGCAGAATCCAGACCTGGGAGTGGAGTTAAAAAAAAAAAGATTCCATTTATTACCATAACATTGCATAGTCTAGTTTCATACGTTCACAACGGAAAATTTCTGATGTTAACATAGATCAGTTATACAGAACGCATTGACAGACAGCTGCAATGTGCTCAACCTTTCCAGTATGTTAACGACACAGGTATTCATGACTGCAACTGGAAAACTTATCTATATAGTAGCTTGTTTTAATAAAGTCATTCTCCTATGGTTATATAACCCACATGAAATTTGTAAGCAGAAAGAGTAGCTGATGAGAAAAGCTATAAGCTCTTACATATTGTCCTGAATCATAAAAGACCCCAAGGGGACTCATCACATAAAGATTGCTATGCACTATGAATAAGCACCCAATACAGCACTTACTCTTTGCATTTCAGATTTGATAATCATCATCGGAAGTCTTAGGTTCACAAGATAAATGCATTGAGTTCTACAGTTCAAACTTCTATGAAATCTGCTTGCTGAAACAAGTACATTTTCAGTTTAGTTTTCCAATATAATCCCCACAGTGAAAACTCAAATATTGCATTGCATAAAACTGCATTTTGTGCCTATACAGCATAAGTCCTAAAACCTATTATTATTGATTTCTTCTGGTGAATAGAAGGAACCGAGTTATAGGAATGACTCTTAACTGGAAACCACAACGTTACTTTAAAATACCAGGTTTTGATAAGCAGATATTGCAGCAAAACCTATACAACTCTTGAGCATGTACCAGAGAAGTTTATCTCCAAGGTTATTTTGAAACTCATTTCAGAGCAGCTGAAAACACCCTGTTTCAATGTCAGCAACCATGATTCAGTATTCTGAACTGGGGGGTGGGAGATTGGCCTGGTTTGAGGTAAAACAGGACCAATTTTGTTCAGTAACTCTACTTTCTAACTAGGCCTCTTCTAGCTGCTGAAATTAACAGTCTGTTGTGCAAAAAAACTTCACTATCAGGGTGATAAGACCTATGTTTATAGCTGATGCCAAGGCATGGTACGCAGAGAGGCTCTTGCTTATACTTATTGCTATAACACCCAAGGCCAACTAACTTTATTTGCCCCATTGGAGGGTCGGAAGTGGAAAAGCGTAGAGCGATCGCACCTGTGGGGAGAGGAGCAGGCAGGACAGGTGACCCAAAACTGACCAACAGGGTATTCCATCCCACCTGCCTCATGCTCAGTATAAAAGCCAAGGGACCAAAGGCTCAACTCTCTTTCTTCAGTGGCTGGTATCTGAGGAGGACTCTGTCTGTCCATCTGCCTTTGATACTGATCCTGAATCCGGATCCAGAATCCAGTTCCCATCCGACACAGTCCAGTCGGAGTCTTCTGCAGGGACTGCTGGTAACATGATTGTCATCCTGGGAGCTTAATACAGTTTTGTATATATTTCATTATTTTCTTTTTCTTTATATTTCATTAAAGTAGTTTACCTTCTACTAAACTAGTCTCTCTTCTTCTTTCTCTCCTTCTCTGCAGGAGAGAGGGAACATCTGTTGCTTGGCTTGCTTGGGCCAATCCGGCCCAAACCACGACAGCATCAATTTCATTAGAATTTGAAGCATCAGGTTCTAGTGGGGTTTTTCTCCTTTGTCAGTCCACCTCTGTTTGTTACCCTGCCAGTGATAACAATAGGGATCCCATAGGTATTTGTGGGATGTTGACTGAGAAGACACACGCAGTCTTTCCCTTTGACCACTAGAACTTCTGGGCAGAACACAAAGCACTTACAGGGTTGATACAGAACCAACTCGTTCAGTTGGAAGAGTCCTACAACAATCATCTGGTCCAGCTGGCCTCCTTTTAACTCTCCGGCTTGGCACAGTTAGCGTGTAGTTTAGCCTGAGCTGAGTCGAGAATATCGAACCACACTGAAGTAGAGCAGCACAGAGCCAAGTTTAGTCTCTGTCTCTACGTGGTCTTAAAACCACAGCTGAGACTGAACGTTGAGGGACACTGGCTGGCCCTTCTATGTTAGTACAGCCCCTGCCGCTACCATCTGCATCCACATTATTAGGCTCCTCCCTAATAATACTACACCAGGTATTCCCACTGCTATCCAAAGGAGAGAATCAGATTAATTAAAGTCTGAGCACAGGGTTATAACACAGTATGTAACCCAGTCGTAATAAATAGCATTTTCTTGTTCATATGATGAATGCGATCCTATCATTAAAGTCCTTCCGTTATTCAATAAAAATACTAATATTCTGGCCAAAAATTTAGTAAAGTAGCGATAGTGGAACATTGTACTACACCTGAGCTGGCCAGACAAGCTGTCCTAGGAAGACAGTAACATTTTTCTGCAAAAATTTCTAATTGCAAGAAAGATTTGAACAGACTATCTATAACTATCTCTTATGAGTGTGATTTAAGGAAGTGACTAGGAAAAACATAACTCAATACACTGAAAACTTCTAAAATAAGACAGACACTTAAAACGTGCTTGAGACAGACCTTTTGTTTTAGCCATATTTTTAAATGCTTTAGAAAAAGTCCTTGTCCCTAAAGTTGGAATAGAGGAGAAAAAATAAAAAAGGCGAGCAAGAGTTCTTAACTCAAATTACAAAAAGGGAATCTAGGCAATTAGGAGATTAAATAACTCAAAATGAGAGAAAAGTCTGTGGTTTAGTAAGGAACTGTCATTTAAGATTTCCCAGGTCCTAAGCTGATGCTACAACTATATTCCACCTCTTGGAGCTTTTTGATAAACACAGAGTTTGAGAGCAGCTTAAAGCACTGGAGGTTATACTTAACGAACTAATCTGCCACAGTTTTATACTACTACCATTTTAGATAAGGGAAATTAAGTGAAAATATAAGCATATTCAGATTTCCAAAGGGTACCTGATGAGATTTTACATTCAAGACTGCTTAGCAAATTGGGAACCGCTAGCTTAACTAGGACATTTGGCTCGACAGGCAACGGCTCAAGAGTAGTAAGTCATTGTTAGCAATTCAGAAAACACTCGAAAGGTACAGGAATCACTTGAAAAAGCCTAGAAAGTAACAAGAAAAAAAAATACAAAGCAGGTGACATCAACTTGTCAAGAGAAAAGCTTCAAAGAGATGTTTCCTTAGTTTTTTTGGGGGGTCCTATTCTAGGGTATAAGGCCACATAGCTAGAGAAGCTGTGTAGCTTCACAGCTAGTGTAGAAGAGATGGTGGCCTCTCCTGTGGCAAAGAGGAATGAGCTGCCCCAGCTACCACCCTCCCAAATCGTAGGAGCAGGAGTAATGGGGCACGTCTTGGTGCAGTCACCTGAAAGAAATACCCAAGTGGGAGCACTGAAAAATACTTTAAGTCTAGGTATCACTGTGTCAGCATCAGTTTGGAAGCAGGTGTCAGGAGGGGTTCCTCTGAGACTGGGGCCTGTCCACCACTTTCCTTAATAACCTCGATGGCATAAGAGAAAACAGTTATTAAATTTCCAGATGACGCAAACTCATAAGAGCTGTAAGCACGAAAGGCTGAAGATGAGCAAAGACAGAAAACTGACATACCGGGGAAGAGGCAAAAAATAAAGTACACAATTCACCAAAGGAAGGCAAAAACCCAATACATCGGAGAAATACACACCTGTATGAAGTTGATGGGGAAGAGCTGCTTGATCAGTGTTTTAGAAAAGGACTACTCATGGATGATGAGCAAGCATAAGCCACTAATACCATGCCATCAAAGAGGCAGGGGGAAAAGCATCATAGGAGGATGTTCTCCATCTTCACTATGGATCACACGGAAGAAACAGGTTTGAGCCGCAGAAAGGAAACATTTAGGCTGGCCATCAGGAAAATGGACAGTGTAATTAGGACACAAAACAGTCTGAGATAGTCTTGTCATCAGTGAAAAGAAGAATGAGTTACTCAGCCGTTTTTCAGGAATGGCTAATTCTTCATCCAAAATTTAAGGAAAAAAAAAATTTACAGAAAAGGTCTCCCTTCCAACCTCATTTTCTCCGATTCACAGGGGCCCACACACCTACATGAAAAAGTTTATCTCCCCATTCCCTATATAAGGCGACTGGAGAAAAACACGGGATGGCTAGAGCTCTTGTTTAGGCTTTTACTCTGAAGCACTTTCCAAAAAAGACTTTGTCTCTCTTAACTGTGAGAAGCCTGGGAAGACGAGTTATCTAATTTAGGACACACTGAATTTAAGCAGTGTGAATATTACACTATGGCTCTACCTGTATGGAAAGGGCTTGTGTTTGTGGCACAGCAGTTAGGTAAGACCTCACTGACTCCTTTAATATACTCCTAAACTATAAATTTGTCTGAAGCTAACAGGGAAAGATAGAAGTTGTCACAACAAACAGAGGTAAAAAAACATTAAGCCTCACTGCTTGCTGGAGACCTCGTCCCAAATCTGCATGAACGCTATAGACAAAATACTAAGACCCAAACAGATCATAAGTATCTCAATAAATGGTTCAGCAGAAGGAGAATGCAGTTCCAGTGCAAATTAATTTCAAAGCAAACAACCAATCGCCCTACGCACTAACCAAAAAGGGTTTGAAAGGTCTTGTGAGAAAATAGTAGCAACTGGTAGTCAAACACCCTGTTAACACCTTTGTTAACAATGCAGTGTTCTTAACAGTAGAAGGGCAGCACAGCTGTCAGGTCCATGACATCCTGGATGCACCACTATTACTGGCTTAGTACTATGCGACATCAAAACTTTACGGCTTCCAAAGAACATAAAGTGTGAAATATATTTGAAGGGGCTAGATGTTTTCTTACTGAGGAGAGTAAAAACTAAGAAACAAAACCTGAGCTGGTCTAACGCAAAAGATTTATTTAAACAGTAAAAAAACCCCATAAATTAGGTTAAAAGAAAAGAAGTCAGATCATCAAATGGTACCAACTAGCAGAACTCCATTGACTTTAATAATAACTGCACCAATTTATGCTAATTGAGGATTTTCCTGGCCCTTAAAATGCTTCAGTAAAAAGTGTCATTTCTTAAAAATAAAGGGCAACCTGTTAGGACTGGTCACTATACCACATACATGGAAAACATAAAAATTTGGAATACAACTGAAGCAAGAAAAATCCAAGATGTACCTGCTTGTTGACAAATGTAATTAGCTACACTTTGATAACAAGACAGACAGAGGGGAGAGAGAAGAGGAAAAAAATACAGCCAAGAATATAGTAAAAAAAATTTACAATAATAAAACAAAAATCCTGCGAATGTTTGCAAACTTAATACAAACTAAAATTATTTGATATGTTGACATTTAAATCAGCGCCACTCAAATATCCCCCTGCCTTTTCGTTGGTATTTTCAAATATCCATAGTATCACTTTTATCATCTTTTTACTGAATTTTATAGTAAAATTTCTAGGGCCTCTAGTAGGAAAAGCTGACACTGAACACATCTAAAAGGTATTCCTCTGGCAGAGAAAACTTGGTTTCCCCTTAGGGTATTCCTCGTTTAGCATTTGTCATCCACTTTTTGGGGTTCTATTCTCTTTTCTTCTGGAAAATACTTAAAGCAGGCCAAGATCTTTCAGATCATGTTTATTATGACTACAAACAGACTGTGTTTATTCATTATCACAGCTCTTCTGAGATAATCCAAAAACAAAGAATAGGTTTTGGAAGAATAAATCTCTTTGGTTGCCAGTCTATCAAAGAGAACGTTTCCTGAATTATATATATCACACGCTAATACTTTGTGCTCTGGACAGATACCATAAGTAAGGCACATTTGAAGCTAGCTTTCTGCAATCATTTTGCTCATACTGTATTTCCAGTTGAATACCACGAAATAACTATGTCCTTAAGATCCTTACTTTTTTTTAAGCTATTTTCAGCTTTATACAAATATCATAAATAATTTGTTACTAAGAGATCACATGAGATGGAGACATTTGCCTTGCAATATTAGTTAAAGACCTAACAAAAGCAAAGTACAAAGCTGTTGAAAGGAATTTCAACCTTTTTCCAAGACAGAAATGAGCCAAGTGAACATGGAATATGATCAGGAAAACCAATATTGCTAAGCTCCTACCTCCTTTACTTGTAACTGTACCTTTCATCCAAAGACAGTGCAGAAGATCGGTGCTATTAGCACCATTTCACAGACAAAGAAACTAAGCAACAGAGCACAAAAGTTATTTGCATGAGTAGGACAGAGCCAGACATTAACAATGATTTTTTCACTCCCAGCTTTATGCTGCATGCTACTTATTCTCCAATTTCCTTTTTACTGCATCCTAAAGCTCCATCACAGTATGCTGGTGAAAATCAGGATATACCACTCTGTGTTTAATAGGACTCCCAAGGCCATACAAATGGTTCATAAGTTAGAGGATACTTTAATCTTTAATTCTCTGATTTCTAACCGTAGTAGATGGGTATTTCTGGGAAAGACTGACTCCCATCTTTTGAAGAGTCTCTTTCACTCTTTTCTTTTTTTCTTTTGTTATTTGTTCTATCACCTCAGTCTGCCTTGGTGGATGGGATGACCCACTATGGTAGGCAAAAGAATGTAATTTTCCTGATCATGTCTTTTAAAATACATTAAATTTTTAAAAAGTTGAAATACCCCAAACCAGCTACCTAAGTCCCTTCCCATTTGGAAACCCCCCCAACTTTTTTTCCCCTCTCTTTTTTAAATGAATATTGGTAGAAAGCCCTCTCCCCTAGAAAGTGGGGTTTTTGCATAATGAGGCTCTTTGTCCTTGCCACCAACAGATATATTTATATTAGACTTCAAGCCACAGGACTTTACAAGCTGTACAAGACATTTACTATCTTCTTCATTGAATTTCCATCTAAGCTGAAGCTATTATTTGTCTTTCAGAGTAAATTCTATTGAGAAACATCTAGTTCCACCCAAAATAGAAGTCCTGAGAGTCCTGTATATCTGAAAGAAATTAAACAGGAATTTTTTTGTGCTTATGCAATCAAAGTGTCAATTCAGCATAAGAAAAGCATCTGTCTGTGATAGGAAAGATTCCTACGTCTGATTTTATTCTCTGTTCTCAGGAGTATCCAAAACACTAATCATAACTATCTCTGTATAAGCTGACAGACCACAACAATATTTGTCTCAGTTGATTACTTATCTATGCTTTGTTCCTGGCTCTGCCTGTCTTTCTTTTGAGAGTTTGAGAAATTTTTTTTATTTTTTTTTTCCCCCTCCAAGATTTACATTCACCATTGGGGTTTTGGTTGTTTTTTTTATTTGTGGGGGATTTTTTCTAAAATAAGTCTGTCAGAGCCTGAGAGCAGACATGCAAACCCGACAAAGTGACAATTCAGAATAACTATGTGGTCCACAGACAGATGAACTAACAAGATGTGGCTTTGATATATTACATATAACCAACAGTTTAAGACCGATAGGAGAATTACTCTGGCAACAACCAAAACTCAGCCGTCCAATTTTCAAGATAAACCGCAGTTTACACACAAAATAAATTTTCACATAGTTTTGTGGTCTATTTTTTTTTTATTTTCTGCAGAGGAAGAGATATATCCAGAGATCATGTTTTTTGTTAATATTTGTGTTATTTAGTGCATGGCTTGATCGTTAAAGAGAGAGGGAAATGATACTCCAAAAGCCATCCCAAGCATTTTCTGCTTGGTCATGTCGGTGAGGACTTGCCCCAGATGAGAAACTGATGTTGGCTGGAATTGAGGTGCAGGCTCTATGTGGCCCTATTTCATCTACTGTTCACCTTGTTCCAAAACTCGGCATAAGTTTCTCTCTGCTGAATCCTTGCATTGTTTCTTACACATATTTTAAAACCTATATCCTGTGTTATTTGTCTACACTAGGATTGAGTCATTTATAACGAAAATTGCACCAATGGTATTTCAGCTCTTTTTTCTGTTTGCAAATTGCCTGTGAACAAATTGCAGAAGCCTCCAGCTGATTTATTATTCAAAAGTATTGACCATTCTTCATATGAGTAACTAATTGGATTTGCAAGCTCTTTGCAAATATTTCACTGAAGTTGTTGTACCTTCCCTGTTCTGCTGGTTAGTTTTAAGCTATATTATACTGCTTCTACTCTTTTATTGGGTCTCTTATGTATGGTAGACTCAAGATCATCTAACCTGAAAACTGCATCTAGCCACACAGATAAATTCTGAATTATGTACATGAACATCAAAATTCAAATCCACCACTCTTCAGAACTGGAATTCTCTTTCCATTTCAGAGCGTATTGCAGTAGTTGAGGTTAATACTGTATACCTGCTAACCTTCCTGTTGCAACATTTCCACGCTACCACAGAAAGCAGCTTCCAGAATTACAAGACTGTAGCCAAGGCAAAGTCACCTTAAAGTTCAAATGCATATTTGCTATTTCTATCCTGTACTATCTCTCACCTTTGTTTTCAACACCTAAATAAGCATGTGATTCATACGTAATTCATATCATTAAATGGGTCTTCTTCCTTCTGGATGATTAATGACTATGTTAATCAGACATTTCATTTCTTTCATTTAAATCTTTAGAAAGACTTAAATCCACATTTCAGTTTCCACAGCCAAGTTAACTTGGCTTTTCTCATCAGTATTTGCTAAAATCAGAAAGTTGTATTTCTGTCACATGCCTTAAAATCAGTGATTTTCATAACCAAACTGTAAACATCATGTTGTTCTCAGTGATTTGCTCTTCATAAAAGTGAAACTTTTCATAAAATGTCTTCATAGCACTCAAGTAAAAGTGACAGCTAACTTATTAAGAACCCAAACAGCTATTCTAGCCAAAATGAAGAAGAGATCATACATCTGAAAAGGAGATCAGCCATTATAGCCTGTGACAAAAGGTGAAGTTCTATTTCCTTCCCCAAGGGAAAAAAACCCACACCTCAGTCAGAGAAGTGCAAGCTGCTGCAGCTTCAAGCTACCTTTGCACTCTTCCAATCTAACATTATATGGGTTTCTTCAATGACCCAGAGATTTACTATCAAAGTCACCAGCATTAAGTTTCATGGGAGTGCACGGTATCTCAGGCAGAAGTAGCCTAGTTATACTCAAATCTTGGTATTTCAATTAAACCAACACTTCCCAAACTAATTCGTTTATACATTTCCTAAATATTTTTAAACTGTATTAAAGTCACACAATCTGTTCTACAGAAGTCTTCTTCATCTGTCCCATGGGACCAGCTCACAGCCCAGCATCCACAGCATTACAAATACCACTACTGACATCCCTCCAATGGCTTCTCTGAATTTCAAACCTCATTGACAGACTGTATTTTGGGAAAAGATGAATCCTCAGAAGACAACTACACAGCTTTCTTCTGCAGCACGTTATCTGTGGTGGGAGTCTGACTAGCAGGGATCCTGACCTCTTAGAGCAGATGTGTGCCAGACTGTTTTTTAATTTATCTGAAAGAGCTAGAGCAGGAATGCAAGGGGAAAAAAATTAGGCCTAACTCAGAATTAGTCCCACTGATAATTCCTGCAGTTCAGAGGACATATAACAGAGAAGAAAAATCATTTCTCCTTCTACATAAATACTTTTAAAGTCGCTGATGTCTGGAAGCATTCCTTGCACATGATCGCAGGCAGTCTGGGGAGCCCATAAAAATAGAACTGAGTCATGAATAATTTTCCAAATTCTACAAGGGCAATGAAGATGGAGAATTAGATTTAATAAGCAATACAATGAGGTTCCTTCATAGAACAATACCTCTACATTATGATTGATGACATCTAATACCAGCAGAATTAATGAAACCCAGTTTCTCATGCATTTCTATTCCTCGTTGCTACACAACATCAGACTCCCCACTCTGCCCCCACCGCAGCGGTACCCCATTTCCCCGTCCACAGACCATATGTGTCCCCCCGACACCCTTTTTACCCACGCAGCATCCTCTGATCCCACCAACAGACCGCATTTGCCAGCAGGAGAGAGCAAAGCTGGCTCGGGGCCGTGCAAGAGCCATTGCTGTGTGCGGGCACAACTGGACTCCGGCTGCAGCCTCGCTGCCTGGGGAGCCATCATTTCAAACTCTGCCACTGAATTGTCAAAACTTGCGAGAACTTTCCTGTCTTGAGACATTCCTCTGTGTCAAAAACAGATGAGAATTCAATGGTTACAGTCAGGAGGAAGGACAAGAGCTGATCAGGTGAGCCTTACTGCCTTAGAAAACCCTATTCAAAAAACAAAAAAACCAAACCAAACCACTAGACATTAACATTAAAAAATGTCAAAATCTTACAGCTCATTGTCCCAAATCTCAAACAACATTGCTAAACAGTGTGGATGTTAGAAACATGGTGAATTCACGACAATTTCAGACCAGAAAGACAAAAAACCCCCATGATTGAGTTGATCAAAATCAGAATAGCTGTATTGTGCTTGAAGTTATCCAACAGCTTCATAGCCAGCAGCTTATCGTGGAAATCATCACAGAATGGTTTAGGTTGGAAGGGACCTTAAAGATCATCTAGGTGCAACCCCCCCCTGCCATGGGCAGGGACACCTCCCACTAGCTCTGGTTGCTCAAAGCCCCATCCAGCCTGGCCTTGAACATTCCAGGGATGGGGCATCATCAGCTTCCCTGGACAAACTGTTCCAGTGCCTTACTACCCTCATGGTGAAAAATTTCTTCCTGAGATCTGATCTAAGTCTACCCTCTTTCAGTTTGAAACCATTACCCCTTGTCCTATCACTACTTGCCCCTGGAAAAAGTCCCTCTCCAGCTTTCCTGTAGGCCCCCTTTAAGTACTGGGAGGCTGCTATAATGTCTCCCTGGAGCTTTCTCTTCTCCAGGCTGAACAACCCCAACTCTCTCAGCCTGTCCTCACAGCAGAGAGGCTCCAGCCCTCTCATCATCTTCATGGCCCTCCTCTGGACCTGCTCCAACAGATCACATCTTTGTTATGTTGGGGGCTCCAGAGCTGGATGCGGTACTCCAGGTGGGGTCCCACAAGAGCGGAGTAGAGGTGCAGAATCCCCTCCCTCGCCCTGCTGGTCACGTTTCTTTTTGTGCAGCCCAAGATGCGGCTGTCCTTCTGGGCTGTGAGCGCACATTGCTGGCTCATGTTGAGCTTCTCATCCACCAACAGCCCCAAGTCCCTCTCCTCAGGGCTGCTCTCAGTCCATTCTCTGCCCAGCCTGTATTTGTGCATAGGATTGCCCATGCACTAAAAAAAAAAAAAACCGCCCCAAAATTGTGTTTCTATTACCTTTCCTTTTGAGGCTGTGGTCCACATATTTATTTTTCCTTTCTGCTACTGACATTATTCAAAACACAGGACAGGGGGGGGTGTGTGTGGAAATTCCATTTTAAAGTGTCATTTTTCCCAAAGAAATCAATTCAAGCAGGTGTTACATTCTCCCTGAAAGCAGCAAGAGTGGTGAGGTCACAGTACTATGTCAACACATCTGTTATGAAATCCACACCTACGAAACCGGCTCCCCACAGAACTCAAGGTCACCAGGAGGAAAATGCAGGGGACACCCAGACTGCAGACATAACCCAATCACGTTGTTCGACAGGAGCTGCGTATTCCCCATCAACGCGCAGTGTGGAAATACGTAAGCGTGAACGTAGAAGATTGTGTTGGGGCCCACTAAACACCAGCAGTTGACTTCTAGTGAGGGCCTGGGACCCTCTGCTCCTTCCTTCCCAAACACAGGCAGTAGGGCACATTTAAAGTAGGTTTCTATGAAAAACAGAGGTGTGGATTTGAATTTTGCCTTTGGATTTAGACCAACGCCTGCCCTTTCAACATGACACACATGGAATTAGTACCTGGTCATTCGGGCTAGGAAATCAAAACCATCACCACATTGCTTTTTGCTGGTGACCAGGTGTGATGAGTCCTGACATTACCAAGATGAGCCAGGACAGGCTTTTGACTTAACCATCACTTCCAGGGTAACTCTCTTTCCTAAATACATCATGTTTTCTCCCAATTTCATATTAATCAGATCTAAAACTCTTACATAAAATGATAATTAAAAAAACCCATACACACACACTACAAATAGTGCAGTATTAGAAGAGGCATACAAGTACAAGAAAAAAAAAAGCCATTTCCATGAATTAATATTTCCAGCACTCAGCTAGTTATTTTCTTTGCATGAAGGAAAATAACATTTGTCCACTTAATTTCTGTAGTAACTATATAGCAAAAAAAAATCTTTACTTAATGACATTTTTAAATCATTTAAGCTGCTATTTTATTACTACCTGACAATTTAATAGTAGATTTCTTAGGGAGTATTATTCCTATTTATACACAGTATGGTGAATACAGTTTTTAAAAAGCTTTTATTTCCCTATTGGTATTCATATTCTTGTGTGTTGATTTTCTTATGTGTTGATTTTTCTCTAACAGAAAATTAATAAAGGATTATTCCTTTTCAATTATAGTCTATATGGTAATGTGAAAATTGTAGGCTTGACACAACTAAAAAGCCGGCAGTAAAAGAAAGCTAAGCGTTGCAATAGTGAGAGCAGACAATACAAAGTCTTTAGATGAAAAGGAAGCATCTTATTCAATTTGGACTGGTTAATAATTACATGTCTTAATACATTCTCAAGACAGAAATTCCCACTGAAGATCTGCACCAGTATTAGGTTAGACAGCAACATAATAACCACTAGAAAAAAATAAAGAGCTTACAAGCCTGGATAACAACTTTGTAGATAAAAAAATTCTGTATGCATTGTATGGCTATATATTATTTCTGTTTCACTAGAAGTATGTTACTAACTTTTAGTTTTAAGTAGAACAAAGTGATTACATAGTTATAGCATAGTAAGGATTATTTTTTGATGAGATAAACATATTATTACCTGACAAACTTTGTGCGACAACAGCCATCTGGACAATTGTAAGGCTTCTCACGTCAGTTACAGAAACATTTCACATTTCTTCCAATCTCAGATAAAAACATTCCTTTAAAATATTGGTTTTCATACCTAGTAAACGGCATGAAAAAAACCTGAAGGACATGAGCAGCAAAGACACACATGAAATGCAGGTACGGTACCCAGCCACAGGGTGGGCTTTCACAGCTCCGCCCTGGAGCTTCCAACAGAGTTTGGGCATCAGGGTCCAGCTAGGCTAACAGTTCCTCCCCTTCCCATAGTGGAAAAGGAGGTTGGATTTCTGCAGCATGGCAGACAGAAACAACTAGTTGCACTGTTATTCTACTGCGGAGAAGAGTCATCATTGTCCTAGGAAGCACAGAATAAGCAGCTATCAAAATATATATACGTACACACACACACATTTATCTGAGTGCTAAGACAGCAACTGCTTTAGGGTCACTAAAATGCTTTGACTACTCATTGTTTAAGCAGCACAGCTAGGCAAATAAAGTTACCCTAATGAGTGCCAAATAATAACACAGAAGTTTCTATTAAAATTTTAGAGTATTGATCAGTTTGCTAGTTCCAATTTCCACAGTCATGTTCTGTCATGTACATGTATTATTCCCCAGACATTAGAAGAGATAGATCCCACTCCTATTGATTTCAAATCTGAGGCAAAACCCACTTGAAGTAAAGACAACAACTAAATTATGTAGAATACTTGTTGACGGTAACTGAATGAAATTAAAAAGCAGATATTCTAAAGAAATGTTATTTGGCTATTACATCAAAATTGTTTCTTTCTTCACTTCGTAAGTATGGGTCAATATTTTAACTTCAAGTTTTCTATCTTAATAACTAGCTATTACTGCATACTACACAGATTTTTTTAATATTTTTTACTGTAGCAGAATTACAGTAATTAACTTTGTACCAATTACCAGGGTGCATATTAATATTCATATACTTTTACAGAAAGAAGGATCTTGAAATCTCACAGCAGGGATGCTTAAAGTGATTCATTAATGTTCTGCACAGGTTTCTTTTTTAATTCATTAAGAAAATATTAACATAATCATGTGAAATTAATTTTCTTAAAAAGGTTGATATAAGCAAGGGATTAAGGGGACTGGTGCTAATATAAGAAACATGGCTTGCACCATGCTCTCGATCCCAGAGGCCAACTATCATATTTGAGGTATTACTTGCCAGTGTACTTGGATAATGAAGAAAGAATCAGAGATAGATCGGGCTAGTGGAGCTGAGGATTTCATTTTCACATGAAAAAGAAAGTCTCATGCATCCCCTTCCTTATATTTCTCTGTTTTGTGAAGAGATAGAGAAAAAACACATTACTCAACTTGAACAAGAGGCTGAAAGAAAATTATAAAATGAAGTGATAGGCTACAAATGAGAAAAGCTTCCAGGGAATAGAATACCTAATGGTAATAAAAGGTGAAGAGAAAGTTCAGAAAAGAGAAGGAAAAGTGATCCAAATAGAAAGGACTAGAGAGTGAAAGTTAAATAGCCTTTCCAAAAAAAGTTTCAAGGGAAAAAAAAATAAGCAATCTCAATAACAAATGGCAGGGAGAGAGCATTAGACCCCATTCATAGATTCACGTAAAAAGGCATTTAAGGCAGAAGAACATTAAGATATCTTGTGCTGTAACCCAAAGTACCTCTTGAGAATTCCTACTCTGGTGCACCCAGGGGAAAAAAAAAAAAAGAAAAAAGGAAAAAAAAAAAGAAAAAAAAAAGAGAAAAAGTGAGTTGCGGAGCCTCCACAGAGTGAGAATAATGTCACCAAGACAAACCCAGGAAAATGTGTGCTGTGAGCCATGTTGAGGCCTTTTGTCAATACTACATTACTTCTGGCATTGCTATTCCATTTTCCTCATGGTGACTATTCTTTCAAGTCAGCTTTTAGCTCTGTAACAAAACCGCGTTCAATAACACTCAAATGTGCTCCAGAGACAATAGAGAATTGGTTCTCTACTAAGAAAGGCAATGAAAGGTTTTTAATCTTCTTTGTGAGGACCGTATCAGAGAGTTAGTTTGTAACTGAAGAGTATTCAAGGAGCTCATTATAAAGATATATAATTCTCCCCCTCGGGGTCTGTTCCTCACATCTGATCTTTGTGTGGAATAGGCCCTGGTGGACCACAAGGCAGCTCCTCACAGGATGGTAAGTCTCTCACAAAGTGACATCTGGAGTTGGATATTACATTGTCGTTAATGACTTTTTGGCACTCAAGCCTGAGCTACTCCATCTTCGGTCCTACAAACTCTTCATGTATGAGGTTTCCTCCTGAATAGTTTTAGGGCTTCAGAATGCATAGGAGATGATAGTCCAATGATGCAGGGTGAGTTCAGATTATACAAATCTAGACCTGCAAAAGCATGTACAGTTTTGGGCTCCCCTTCCTCTCCAAAATACAACACTACGTCTCTGGTTTCCTTCAGCAAGTGATTGCTTGTCTGGAAGAGACAAGGCTGTGCAGAACGGGACATACCCACAGTCTGAGAGCACTTCAGTGCCACTGGCTGCCTGCTCAGAGTGACAGCAAAACTCCCAGAGATGCACACCTATGTCCTCATGAGCAAAGGAAGACACGGGCATTGGGTGACACACTGAGCGCTGCAGAAAGAAATACTCACAGAGGAAAATCTGAGTCCCTAATAAACCCAACTGGCCTTCATGACCTCAACACATGAGCTCTTTTATCCATTAAGCCTATTACCCAACTTCCAGCTCTACAAACTTCCCTACCCTTTCTCACAAAAGTACCATGTTCAATACTAAACTATTGGAAATAGGTACAAACCAATTATTTTTATAATAATTATCAAAGTTATATAGCACCTGGATCTCCGAACCAGAAAAGTGCACATGGACTTCACTAACTGGGACATCCTGAAAATTAATATTTTCTAGTGTTGGTTTGCATCCGTGATGTAACAGTTAAACTTTGGTACAAATTCCCAGTGCGTTCTATTATTTATTGTCACTGATCTTATTATTCTATGGCATATGTAGTCTAACTTTCACAAGTAAATTATATGTACATAAGTTCCACTGATTTATGACAGACATCAATTAATTCTTACATGTGCTCATATTATCCAAACTATTGATGTGAAAGGGTCATATCTCACTTTAAGCAGCAAATCTATACATATAGACAAGGAGTGCAGTAAAGTAAGGACCCATGGCAGGGGGAAAGGGACCAGAGGGAAGGGCACTGTTGGATGAATATACAATTGAGAGAAGAGAAAGACAGAGAATGGCTGGTGCATGTCATTGTCCCTGCTCCACATTAATGTAATTTTGAAAGCATTTTATGAGTGTTTTTATTTCACTTCTAAATATTGCTTTAAGTCTTCTACTTTAAAAGAAATTCTTTATTCTTAAATTTCAAAATTTCTTCTTTATTTATCAAGACGACAACATAATCACACACCCCTCTTAATTTAATCATTTTTTTCCTTAAAAAGCATTAATTTTAAACCAACACTTGTAGGTACCAAATCAGGCCTCCAGGTACTTCTCAAAATACTTTATAAGTTACTTTATTGAATTTTTTCCTTTTTCTTATTTCTGGCTCGATATTTCTGGTTATACCTGCTACTAAGTGAGATCATGAACCAGCTATTTTAGCTTCCTACCTTCCATAATTTTCTGTCACTTAGCATAAAGAAAACTATCTTTAACACAGGAAAAAGCATATTTGATTTTTTTCCCTAATTTGTTTTCCAAATCTATCCTAATAACAAAGGCTTCTTAAAAACCTCAACATTATTTCTCTTCTAAAGATTTTTTGCATCCAAGCCACTTACAGTAAAGCTACAGTTCTGAATGTTTTAGATTTATATGGATAATGTTCAGTTCAAACACATAACAAAGATCCTCATTCTTCTATTGACATCTCTGTTATTGATGGTTTCTGAATGAGGAAAGGGAATACACTCAAAATATACTCAAGGGCACCCTTCCATCTTTTTTCCACATGGTCTTTTCTTTTATAATGCTTTTTTCTTGCAACTTCACCTGCTTGCTGGTAGGAAAGTATTTTTACTGACATGAAAAATGTCCTCAACAAAGGAATGAGAACCACTTTCTGAAAGCTTTCAAGTTAATGCTGAAAGATCATCAACAGGAAAAGCTATGTAGATTACTTTTCCTCATTAATAAAAATCAGAAAAAGTTAGTAAGATCTGTACGTACCTCTTTTAAATGTTTTCTCATGAAAGTGGGTCATTTCTTTTTTTCTTTTTTTTTTTTTTAAAAAAGAACATTATATTCCCTCATTTTTATTAGCATCCTATTGCTTTTTGTCTCTTTGTTATAAAACTCAGACTTTTAGCTTCATCTAATAGCAATGTTAGCAGGATTGCCATCCTAATTCATGATTCATTAACTGTTACTACATAGAGATTTATTTCAAATTGCTTTTGAAGAACTAGACAGTTTAAAAGGAAAGAAGAAAAATAATAAACCAAAGTCCCACATCACATACAGAAAGGAAACATTTTCAAGTGGTCTTAAAGAACGAAGGTTCGCGTCCATTGCTGTGCTTGCCAGTGGGCCAGACAGCCACAGAGGTAATTTATTGTTAAGCCCTGAGCAGATCTAAACTTTTGTGTTACCTCTTTAAAGTCTCATGAGCAGTTTAATTATAACCATTCTATGAATAAAACTGAAGCAAGTCAAAGGAGAGCTGCAGTTTCAAGGACAGGTTACACAAAGCCAGCCTCACGCTGCAAGGCACCGCCGTAACAATAAGCACTTAAAAAAAAAACCAATCAAACCTTTCACGTATGTAGGCACACATACATGCATATAAGGAAGAATATGACTAAGAAAGGGCCCCGCTTTACAGAAGTTTATCAATATCCTGCAGTTATGCAACTACTGTAGTCTGTACCTGCAGAACTACAGAAACAAGCATAAAGATATAATTTCAGAGCTTATATACCATGTTCCTTGGCCACTGCCGAGAATGCTACTAGCAAAGGCAAGTAACAGCAGTGAAATGCCAAGGATTTGGACTTCAGTCACAGCACGCATTGCTCCCTAATGATCCTCACACTGTACAGGGCTCAAAGCGGTTTAGCATGCTTCATCCAGCACCGGAGAGTTATTGCATCCTTATCTCTCAGATTTTGAGAAATAAGACTTGTTTAGCAGTTCTGGGTTTTGATTTGTTTGTTTTTACAAAGGCAGCACAAGGTGAAGATGGTCGAGCCTTGTTAAAAAAATGAAAAAATATTGCATTTGTCAAAGTGTCCTTCGCTGGTTACTTGATGCACCTTGCAGAGCTTTGCAGGAGTCCCAGATGCCAAGCACAGTTGATTCCTGTGCTGCTGGTCTCAAGGTTTTGGGCTATCTCACCCCTCAAATTTTAAGTGACCATACTGAAGTGTTGGTATGAAAACAATGGTAGTGAAACTCAATTAGATATTCTTGTCATATAGAGTTTTCTGCATATCTTCTAAGCTGCTCATTTTCCTCATTTATCAGCACCAATGCTTGAAAAATTTTGCTCTCCCATTCATCAACACTTCTCTGACAAGCTTTTAGCCAACTCTCGTTTTGATCATCCTATTAAAAACAGCAAATCTGACTTGCATTTTTTATGTCAGCTAGATCTATTCCCTTAAGAGTCTGAACCATTCTTCTTTTCTAATTTGTTATCTAGGGTCAATGCTTCTTGTTCATTAAGTCTTTTATGAAATCATGGTTCAGTGTCTCCTTCACTGTCTCCGGAGTTTTTCCTCTTTGCTGCACTATTTTCTCCCTGCTTCTCTACTGCTTGCCATGGGTTTTCTGTGGGTTTTGGGGCTTGCCGTTTTGGTTTGTTTTGTTTTGTTTTTTTTTTTTAAATAGTGTGTTTCATCCCACATCTTTTATGTGATCCAAGCTGATATCAGCTGCAGACACAGCCACCTTGATATAGCTGAAAAGGTATTACACTGAAAAGATAATAATGAAAATTATACCAGAAAGGGCTCCACCTAACTACATAACATTTAATAAACCAGACTATCAAGGGCATGCAAAACCCACCCTGTTTCAGAATGCATTCATTCAATCATTCCTCTTCATCAGATATTACATGTGTTGACAAACACAATCCTTCATTTGTGAAGTCTTCTTCAGTTGTTACAAAATGAAATAAGGAACGTAAAACTGTAAGATGCTTTGAAATTGTTATCCTCTACCACTACAAGACAGATGCCCAGACCAGGACACTGGGGATAGGCTGACTCCTGCTCAGGTACTTCAAACGCATTTCAGAAGCGCCTGCGTACAAAGTCAGTTGGTATTACCTAGTGGATTCCTACTTGCATCCTGCTCTACTGTGAAATACAAGCCCCTGGTATCTACTATAACACACCTCCGTGTGCGTAAGTTCATAGCGTTGATTACAGAGAGAACTATTTGATTTATAATTGAACATTCTGTCTTAATGTTATAGAAAACAAGGGACTTTCTCCCCCAAAATATGAGATAATCAATAAATGAATACCAAAGGTAAAAGGTGAAATTCTATCAATGAACAGACATTGGTTCAGAGAAAATAAGAAATTCAAATCACAGCCTGGTTTTCAGTCCACAGAAGATCTTGCTTTTAAAAGCTGGAGGTGTGAATTAAGCATGCAGAAGAAAATACATAATGAAGAAGAGAGAGATACAGCTTTCTAAAACTGTAGATACGTACAGTAAGATGGCGACTTTTCCTAAGAGCAGATTATGGAGACTGGTGAAGTCTCACAGCTATCATGATGCACATCAAATAGATTACATCAAATTCATCAAATACATAATAGAATCATGATCCAGGAAAGTACTTTCTTGATTAAATATTCTTTGAAATGATGCTAATGACAAAGGTTTCTCAACATGCAGAAGTGTAGTAAAGGAGCAATTTGCTCATATGTCATCGTAGACAACCCAATTAAAACATCTATTTGATGTTCAGTGACAGACAAAAAGCTAAAGATATGAAGTTATATTAAAAATTAATGAAAACAGCCTTGAAAATATAGCATTTTTACTTAGATTTCAGGTGCACTCTGACATTGAGCTAGTGTCTGATTTTGGTTATCTTATTTCTAGAAACAGCACTGAAGAAGTTTTACTAGGTTAAAGGGTCCAAAGTAAAACAAAAAAAAAGCCACTAGAAGAAATAAAAGCACTAGAAACCAGGTGACAAACACACAAATACCAGGTACAGACATAAATAGGATACACATTTTTTCTCTCGCATGCCAAATAGAACTAGACAGAACAATACATCTAAAAATAATGAACGAGGATTTTTTTTTATATTGTATTTTTATATTGTGACTGTATAGAATAATGACCCAAAGAAGTTTCAAAAAAGTGATTTGATAATTTTAAGGATATTCAGTACATTAAGTACATCAAGTACATCATCCACAGTTAAACGAGCTTGGGCAGAGACGTGAACTACCACACATCTAAAAATGAACAACAGTGTAAATTAGTGCTTAGGCAGGCATGTCATTAGTGTTATTTGAACCTATCACTACAGGAATTGCAAAGCGTCAACCCAGAGGTAGGCAGATCTCATCATATGGGCATAATCGTTGCTTCCTGTAAGACACCCCACAGGCACCAATTTCACTCTTCTTCAAATATTCTGTGCCCCCCAGGACAGGGCAGTAACATATCTTCCTATTTCTATTGTATGTTACCACTGCTGAACGTTAACTATTATAAAGTACAGTATTATCTCACTCATCTTCCAGCCTGGACATATTTAGAAATTTTCTGTATGAGGTCCTGCATAGACCCCTTTTCCCTCTTTGGAATTTCTAGATAGGTTTTCATCCTAAACCACTTTGCACCTCAAAGGCAATAAACATCCCAGCTCCTGAGTGGACTCAGGAACTCCCACCTGCAAACTTACCCACTACACCATTTCTGTTACCCCCTGTTCCCTCAACATTGTAAATTCACGTTTCTGTAAATTCAGGTTGGTGGATCTAGGTTTGTTTGGGTTTTTTTGTATAAAACACGTGGCAATACAATCCACTGGAAACAAAAAGAAGTGAGAAGCTCGCTTGATCTCACCCAATGAATTGAACTGGAACTGCCACTTGAAAAATTTTTATTCTAGAAAGCTACAGTTCCCTCAAACGGCTACGTGAGATATGTATGCTCGAACTTCTAATTCTTTTATTTGCAGCCATCACCTTGAGCAGATAAATCCAAACATGCAGAGGGGCAGGTGGCTGTGCAGCTGCAGATGTCACTCTAAAATAAATACGAGCAGGCTAGATTTAGCGATGACCCACTAGGAAACAAATTAGAGATTATAAAGGTGGTTGTGGGCATTTTTAACAACCTGAATTGCATTTAAAAATCAGTAAAATCCTTATGCAGATATAGGCCACTTTGCAGCTGCAATAGAATAATTTCAAACCTATTTAAAACAATCTCAGAACATAACATTACCCCACTGTTCGTTTTCATGAAGTGCAGAGTGGCATTATGGTTTATAGCAAACCATTACAGATAACAGGACACAATTGCACTGCACATTGTCATTACTAGAGACACCACATTTTGCAGTGCCATTGCTCAGATTAACGTATATCAGCTTACCAGAGACACTAGGACAGTGGCAATTTCTTTTTTGCTATTTTTCCTTCCTGTTTGTTAGCCTCACAATTTGTTATCAAGACACTTTTCAGCTGTTTGCTTCTGAGCAGCTCATTCTTACAACATATGACATTACAAATAATTCAACTTCGCATTGCATTATTACATCAGTGTGCAATAGAGAAACAACACATGGTACATTGTAGGGTTATTAAATCATAGTGCTATCTCCACAGCTGCCATAGACATGCAAACAAACATAACTTATTTCCCACCCTCCCTTTTTTCATTTACCTTCAACACGTCCCTCCTCTTTCTGTTTTTTTGCTCTCTGTTGTCTTTCTAACATAGATAAACAATGAAATAAATAACTCCAGAAGAACATGTGTTACTTCTTATGGGTTACATTAATCTAAAGCAAAATTAATAGCAAAGCCCTCATTGACTTCACAGGTGCTGAGACAATTCTACTTGTCCCACAGACATGCTCAGTGATTAAATCACCAGAATTTCCAGTATCCTGAAACATCTCAAAATAAGTTTTCATCCTTGCAATGGCATCTAACCACTAGATCCTATCCTGAGTTACACTTGCTGTAAAACTTAAAGCAATTCCAGAGTCTACCCCATAGCTGGATTTTTTTTCTTTTTTAATGGAAAAGAAGGAGAGAGATTATCAACCGAAAACTGGTGCAGATTCTTTTGGGGTATGAGTCTATGTGACACAAACAGAGGAGTCCAAGATTGCTCCCATAATCAAGTTTGAGAACCAGAAACAACATAGTAGCAGTAGCCCATAATCCTACTAATTAACCACCCTGAAAGCGGAATATGCTAATCTGAGGGGAATACTGTGAATACAGTCACACGACTTGTATTTGATTGCTGATGAAAACAGTTTGCTTTCATCTGATATCTCCGCCTTTGTAAAAACATTTGAGTTTTCACTGGGTTCCTATGGACAAGTATTTCCATCACCAAAACCTGCAGCTTGTTAGCCTTTTTGCCTTTAATCACTTAAGAAAATTTGGAGGAAAGCATTGTTAATCCATGCCTAGATGTTCCCATAGATCAAGTTCAGGCAGACCAATATGGGAACAAACGGTGGACAGAAGTTTATTGGGTTTGGGGGTTTTTTTGTTTTGTGTTTCTTAGCTGTTGTGGGTTTTTGGGTTTTTTTTTGTCACCAGCCTTTTAAAGATTGGTGCTTACACAAAATAGTGACTTGTAGTTTTCACATGTCAGTCTAAAACATACCACAAAATGAAACCCTCTGAAGAAAGGAGACTGAACAAATGCACTGCAAGTGGCAGGTCACGAAAACTTGACCAGTTCTGACATATAGAATTTTTTTTTTTTCTCTTCCTAATCCTTTTGCCCAGCAGGATCCTTTGGGCTAAAGGGATTAAATTCAGTACTTTTGTAAAGGTCAAGAAGAACCATTTCTAAAATCTGTTCAACTTTCTTCTTTGCTTCTTTTGAATGGTGCACAAGAGAGAGCAACTGTATGGGCTCAAGCTTCCATTTAATATATTTTTGACATTTTGCTCCTCTGGTGATGGAAGGAAGGGTAGTCAGTTAACTTCACTGGAGGTCACAAAGGAAGAGATGCCAACAGAGCTCAGACCATTTCTTTAGAGCTGACATCAGTCTTCAGAATGTTTGGGAGGAAGCCACACAAAGTATTATTCTGTCATTTTATTTTATTTTTTAAAATCCTTCAGCGTTCCCTGATGGACCTAAGGTTCATAACGCTGTATTTCAATTTATTTGATAAAGCTAACTCTCAGTGCTACTAAAGATTATTTTAAAAGCTCCCTTAAAATATTAAGTAGCAGCTTGGGTCCTCCCTTAAAATATTAAATAGCATCTTGGGTCTGCATAACGAAAAAAAATTTATCACGTAATCACAGCACCATTGAATTGCAGAAATTAGAGATGGAAAGGAACATCCACCATGGATCTGCATCCATGCCAGTGAAGGATTGCCCTCTAGAGTACACTTTCTACTTCTTTTTCACATCTAATTTTAAATTGTCTTAAGTGATGAGTCTTTCACCACTTCTTATTCTTCTTTCTCTTCTACGTTCTAAATTTAGTGTCATGAAGCTTTATCATGGCATTCGGCCCACGTTTTATTTTTCTTAATTTCAACCCATTATTCTCAGTTATACCTCTCTGTTCCTCTCCATAGTAATTCTTCACCATCATTGGTCTTTACTGAGCAAGTATTTCAAGATAGTTATCACGTCCCCTGCTCTATTTGCATATCCAGTCTAAATATCTTGCACTCCTAATACTGCCTTATAAATCCAATCCGTCGAGTCACTTAATCTTTCTGGTTGCCTCCAAACTGTGCAAATCCCTGAGGTAGCAACAGGCAAAGGCAGGAATTTTGCCTTTGGACTCAGCCTTAAGCCACCAAAGCCAACCCTAGTGTTATCCTGCTAGCCTCCAGGAAAATTGCAAATTTTTTATTCACAGCTGTTCTCTAAGCCCCATGTTTTACCTTGTGACAGGGGAAGGTAGGATGGACGGCCTGCAGAGAAGTGCTATGAAATTGCAGCAAAGATAAAGGGGGAGAAGAAAGAATTTTGGTGGTATGGAAAGCAGTAATACGTAAGAGAGAAGACAGAAAGCAGAAAGGGGAATATGATCCTTCACTTGGATTTTTTTCATAGACAAGGTACAGGAGAAGCAACAAAAGATTGATATATTGGTTTTAATGGTTATTATTATAAGTAGGACCAAGTTCCCAATGGCAGAAAAGAAAAATAGCTGAGAGGTGATGCAGTAGTAGAAGGTGACAGAAGAGTAGAGGAAGCATGGACATCAGAAGCCCCTCACTAGCCAAAAGATAGCTGGTAAGCAACATAGTGAAGATCCCCTCTGAATCGTGGTAATCCTTTGATTTTCAACTAGACATTGATTAAATGAGATCGAATACCTTTCTGAAAGCAATTTTTATACATAGATATGAACCATTGTTGTACTGCTGTGCTGTATTTAAATAATTTGGCACTTGGTTTGCAGAAAAATATCCTGTTGGCTTTAAATAAACCATAAAGTAATATGCATTCCTTTTGTGAATGATTGATTTTGTGGCAAACCCAGCCATTAATCTAGTCATAGGTAAATAGGCTCTTTAGTGAATGAAGTGTTAGCATCTTTAATTAAAAATAAGTTTACATCATTGGTACTAGCACATTTTCTCAAGTATGCATTTCCTTTCTATTCAAATTTTTATTATTTTCACATGGATTCATTGTTCTTTGGAATGGAAAAAAGTCCAGTTAAATTGACTTAAAGCATTCATGTACATAATCAGATTTTAATCTCAAAAAAAAAATCAGGTTACTCTTGTGTACAAAAGATCACAGGAGCTGGCTTTGGGAAAGCAGGCGCTTGCACAGTCAGCAGGACTACTAGGGTAAGAAAAATAACTGCCTTAATTGAAAGAGAAAGAAGACAAATCAACTCAATGCACCAAGGCAGAAAACTCGCCAGCCTCAGGAAGTGTTTTGGATTTGGGTTTTTTTTCCCCTTTGGAGTGGCAAAACGCAGTATTTCTACATAGCTGTGAAGCTTGGAATCAGACTTGGTTGAGATTATAGCGTCAAAGGGATATTGTGCTTTAAAAATATCAATCTTAGAAACACTTACTGGTTAATTTTGTTACTCAATTTTGAAATCTCAACCTATACCCTCAGTAATACAGGTAACGCTTTTCCATCCTGTCTTTTCAAAGTAAAAGCACTGCAATGAATACTCTACTTTTTCTTTAGAGTCAATTAACACACTATTAGTTATCACACTAGACCCTTATTCCCAAGAACACTCACAAGACATTCCCAGTTTTCCCCAACCTCATCTTTTCCTCCCAACCTCTCCACACATTCCTGTGTCTTCCTCTACACAGATTCAGGTATTTAGGGCTAAGCTCCAGCTAAAATCAGGAAAATGGTTTGGCTGAAAATCAGCTTGACCCCTTTTCTTACAAGGTTTTTTAAACCAGACTGTGGGACACTATGTTCTGTCAGTGAAACCAACAGCTGAACTGAACAGCTTAGGGCTCAGGAGGGAAAACAAGGGAAATTAAGTTTTTCTACTACCTGCCAGACAATTGACTAGAGTTTTTAGAAAAGTCTCAGAGGTTTCCAGCAGGAACCACCACCACATCCTGAGCAGTAAGCTAGCAGGCTTAGAAGAGGTAAGGGGCAATGATCAAAATCGTAAAAACATTTCCTAAGTATCACATTATACTCCTTTAAATCTCTTAAGAACTTGGGAAATGGTAAAATTTGATGATCTCCATTTTAATCCAGTTCATGCTTCAATGTTAAGAGAATGGGTATTTATTTTTACTACAAATATTTTCAGGAAACACTTTTTATATTTTATATATGCAAGCATTAAGTCTTCTTGCCTGACAAGAGTATGTTGTAGAACTGGAGTGAATTTCAATATTGTCAGGTCTGATTTTTTCATTTTTAGACACAAAACTAACACAGATGACTCCCTCTATAAGTATTATTCATGTCACTGTGTAAATTTGAAAACTACAAACACCACCTCAGGGTGTTAGACAGCCTTCTCCCTTATCTGTCCTGAAAAAAAACATTTTGTAAAAGGCCAGAAATATCTCACAGCTATTTAATGCTTTTGGTCCCTGAACAATAGTGATTGATTTTGTTTGGTCTGGGAAACACAAATTATCCCATAATCATTTTATCCTGCCAGCCATGCTTCCATTGACTTGTTTGCATTTTAAGAAGAAAATGCAGTGATTGTAATGAAAAATGGAAAGGGCTGGAGGCAAATAAAAGAATTCTCTGCTGCTGAAAATGCATCTACTTTAATTGTCTACACAGACTAGGTTTGGATTTTCTATGAAAGAAAATGAATTAAAAAAATAAAAGTGCATTTTCCTTTAGACTTGCCTTGCAACTATCTGGGGCTTTATTTCCTCATTTTTCCTGCTATATGACAAAAGAACAGACAGACAACAGTGATGTCTGGGGTTTTTTTTGGTTTGGGTTTTTTTTTTTAAGATATAAAATTATTTGAAAAGATGAAAAGTGGAACCTATAATTCAAAGCTTCAGATTCTTAGAAGAAGCTTTGATTGAGACAATGTGATCAAAAGTTAAAGGGATCAGGCTAGGGCAAGGTACGCTGATGGCCATAGAAGCGGATACACCTCTTAGCTGGCAGGTTGGTGTGCTTTGCCAACAGGCTCAGGAGTCTAAAGACCAGGTCAAAACATCAAACCTCTGGTTGTTGAACCTTATCAGGGACTGTTGTCTTCTCTACCATGGAGCATGTTCATCCTCTTGGACCATAGAGGGTATTTTCTAAATTAACTCCTACCTATTGCAGTGAATTAGGGCATTGAAAACAGCGCTGACAACTTCTGGTCTCCCTGTACTATGGTATAACCATGCCCCCAACTTCTGAATTACATACCTTTAGTCTACTATATGGATTAGAAAGTTATTTGTAGCTTGTGCTGGAATAGGTGGTTTTGGCTACAGCCAGCTGGTGGGGATGATGGTCTCTCAGGCTAACATTCCAGGGAGGGAAGGAGAATCCCTGGTCAACCCTCATAAGGAGAACTCTTCTTCAGGAAAATCATCAGGGCATTTAACTCTCACCCCACCTTCAGGAATACATCCCTCTTCCAAACACATGAACAGGCAGTGAGCTACTGAAGGTATGAGAAGTGACACTAGCAGAGTGGGAGGAAAAAAGCATGCACAATTTCTGGTCAAGGTTGACAGTCAGGAAGAAAATCTGGGAGAAAGAAAGAGAAGGAGGGATAAGGAAAAAGAGAAAGACTGAAAAACAGCAAGCAAACTCTGCCATTCCATGTCACTACTGTCCTTCACAGAACGAATGGGACTGAAAGAAAGGAATAAAACTTCACGAAATCTATGGGAAGGTGAAAACAAAAGTGAAGCATTACAAGCAGAAAGCTCAGTGAAGACAACAAAATGCACAATTTGTTCCTGTATGGGTTAACAGACCTAAGTGTCAACATTTGAAATTTACATTTGGGTGACAGGCAAGGGATTGTAATGTGTCTGTGGAAATAAGATAGCCTGTCTTGAAACCATATATATGGTCTTCTCAAAATTGTAACCTGAAAACATTGGAATGAAAACAAAGTAGATTCCTCCCTTGTTTCTTCCAAAATTGTTCTCAAAGTTTCACACAACTTCACAAATAAGCAGTTCCTTGAAAAATATTTTTCAAGGAATTTATTACTAGGAATGGAAAAATTGCCTGCGTTCACCTAAACTCAGAGTCCTCTTCTGTGTGAGCACCTGCAACTGGGCTCTGCAGGTGCCTTGGGTATCAGTGGAGACACAAGCATGGAAAAACACCTGGCCAACATGAAGAAAAAGTTGAGAAAGTGTTGAGAGACAGCACATGAAAGACTACAGTGAACCAACAGGCTCATGACAGTAGCAGTCCTGTTGAACTCATGAGAACTGAGGAAAAAAAACCACCAAAACTGGCCATATCTGGACAAGTCCATCAGCATGCACTAGCATGAGCAGCAGGCTGCACAACATCCAGGACAATGTGGCATCTGCTCAGTGTGGCGCACACAGACTCCAGGAAGGTACACACACAGTTTACCCTGCAAAGAGCATTTGAGCAAACAGCCAGGAAGATGCAAGTTGTTGCTACAACTAGGCTGAACGTGTAAGTCAATGTGATGTGCTGTCTGCCTTTAATAACAGCTTTATTCTGTTAATAGTAGCTTAATAAAAGGTGTTCTAATAACATTTCTTCTGATCTACATCTTTACTCCCACCAAAACCCCCTAATAAGGGAAAACGGAATTTCCACCACTTATATTAAGTCCAGCTATAACCCTACTAGATTTTGATACCTTTGTAGTTCTCCAATTTCCTGTCAGCAGGATAACACACACAGCACTCCTGTGAAACACCAGAAGGTATACGCTTGCACTCAGTGCCAGTAATATATCATATTTAAGCAGCTTTGGTCAAAAGCAGAGATAGCCATTTACAAGGAATTATTGGATCTCAGCTCTCGAAGACTTCATAAATTGGAAGGAAGCAAAACTTTAAGTGCAATAAATCTATGTTTAATGTCAATACAAAACTCATTGCTGTGGTCAACAGCATTTCGGAGGAGTTTTAGGAGTTTCAGAAGCAAAACACTCCCTGGAAGTTCCATCAAATGTATGTCAAGTCAGCAGTTTTGAAATGCCATATTTGGGAAAATAGCAAATGGCTGTAGTCTATCGGATTCTGAATGAATCAACCCGACAGTGATGCAGCAGTGGCTGTGGCATCAGACAGCCCATTTTAAGCCAAGCCCCCTGCACTTTCCTTGTCCCGCTCCTACCAAGCACCAGACTCCAGGATAGTCTGAGCGCAAACACACGCTACCCATGCACTCTTAGCTGTTATATTTTTCAGCCTCTTAGACTACACAGGCAGCTATTAAGGAGAGGACAAATAACCCAGTGTTGAGGAAGGATCATCACACAGCTGCAATACAGATCCAACTCCTCACTGTAACCAGTCTGCAAAAAAAAAAAATATCAGGAAACAATGTTTTTTTGTTAAGGTTCTTTGGTTTTTCACCCCCATTTACCCCACATGCTGCACAGGCTCATCTTACCATCCAACTTTTAAGTACCACCATACTACACTTTCGCTAGTATAACAATCTAGAAATAAGCAGTTTCACTGTAATATACTCTTAAATCTTGGGGATACTCAGCTTCAGATCTCCTCCTTTAGGTATGCGCAAAGGCCTTTGAGGTAACAGGCAAGTTTGAAGATGGAACATCAGAAGGAACAGAAATAGCTCCAGTGACAATTCTTTAATCAGTCCCTTGCCTCTAGATCTGTGAAACACTGAAGTCACATCAGCACCCAAAATTGGAGTTCATTAGGTGGGAGGAATCCAAGTTCACGTTAGAATCCTGATAGCGTACCATTAGTTTCCTTTGAACCTTAGGATAAAGTTGACAGTGCAATTAATCTTTCACTAAAATGGAAGCTTTAGAAGAAACGCACGAAAACACAGAAGCATTTTGTTTTGGCGTTTCTTAAATCCAAATGTTTTAGTGTTCCTTCAAATTAAATTATTTGTATTAGTCTACTGAAATAAAGCAAAATGAAATTTGATCGAAACTCATCTGTATTTTCATATAATATTTGCCAAGTGATGTGTTTTTTTAAATTTTTTCAAGCATATTTCCTGTACAGTGATGGGCATAGTCATTTTACCCCCATTGTACACCAGGCAGTAACAGTCTAGGAATATGGAAGCTCTGAGCTCCAGAAGATACTTCCGTGAGACAGGGTAATACGATTATTAAATGCAATTCAATTTTTGAACCAACTGATAGTGTTCTCAGTTTCTAAATAAACTAATAGAGAGGAATTAATAAATCTGTAGATCTGACTTCAAAAAAAAAACCAAAAACCACAACAGACACACAGCTAAATCGTTCACATACACACAAAAAAACCAAATCCAGATACATTTTGCTCTCCCCTTCCCTCAAGCTTCCTGCAGAACAAGCCCCCAGGTAATAGCAGAATGAAGCGCACGTGTTTTTCTCTTTCTAGATCACATTGTTACCACGCCTCAGAATATTGAGAAACCTATTTAGGACAACATACACACATACCAGTAAAGCTCATTTAAAGCAAATCAAGAACTCTTCAAGCAGCCAATGTAAATAAACTACCATGACATCCGCACTGGGCTTTAAAACCCATCAGCACCTGTGCTGCTTGTGAGCGAGCTACACGCCGTGGGTCAGCTGCTGAAAACCCAGCATAGAGGCACGACAGTACCTGGGGTGCCATGAAGAGCACACAGTACCTCAGACCACAGAGCTGAGCTCCATTTAACACATCGTTTCCCATTGATAGGCTGCAGTGAAGAGATGAGAACACCTATTTAACTGCATTTGCAGCCTGTGAGAAAGTGGCCCAAATGAAAGCAACAAGAGAGACAAGAGACTTTTCATAAATGTCCTGCCAACAACTGCTATATTCCTGTCTCTCCTGGTTTGAGGACAGGATCCCTCTGATATATCCAACCTGCAAAGCGTCACACAGATATTCACCCAAAATCAAGATCAAAGCCTGTCAACAGAGCATGAAACATCTGATCTGTGTCTCAGGATAGCAGTGACCTCCTGCTTCCCAAGCTCTCCTATGCACACCCACAACCAGCACTATAGTTGACAAGACCAGACTATGGAAGATGCCAACTCTCTTATCAACTTAAGTTTAATGAAATTCCGCAACCCGACCCAAAGCAAAATTAGCCAGCTGGAGTCTAAGACTTGCCATACTCTCTGAAGCTGGTTTATTTAGTTTGCCCAAGAGTTTACCATTATTAATTTTAAATCCCCCCCTCAGTTATGTCCAGCATAACAGATCATGGATAGCCTTTCCCTCTCACCACTAGCAGGACTGAAACTACCCAAATTTTTTTTTTTTTTTTTAAAGTGTCTTTGGGGGTCATAGCCCTTTCTCCCAAAGGAAAAGCTACAAAGGGGAAAGTTCACTGTGCACCATCCTGATTCCTTGTCAACGTAAGTCTTGTAACTGCAGGTGACTTGCCCGCAATTTAAACAGACAAATGTTAAGTGCTGCTGCTTAATAAAGAGCTGTTAGCAGCTGGATAGTATAGAAGTTTCAGAAAATCTAAATAAATTGCTGTTACAGTTGCAATTTCTCCACTGAAAGTAGAGAGAATCCTTCCCCTTGCCCTAAACTTCTATTATCATGTCCCACAAGCTGTTCTGATGAGAAATGCCATGAACGCTACAGGTGGGTACTGAGCATTTCATTTAAGTTTATTAGAAACAAAATGGAAACAGATTGAAGCCCACTGCAATTAAGCTGCAGCCACCTCCATCCTCCGAGCTCCTCAATTGCTCCCGAGCAGCTCAGCACACAACTCGGCAGAGCACGGAGTCCAGCAAGGCAGAACCCCGGGGCCTAACAACTGAATTATTCACAATTTGCCCAGGAAGTCTCCAAATACAATACTTCTCAGCACGTACCTTTTCTAAGAATGACAAAGGTTATTTATGTTTCGCCTTGCATGCTGCAGAAGTTATCACCACCCTGCAGAGGCAAATAAAGTGAGGACTTCTGGAATGGGCACCACATTTGCACAATGGCATCAGAGCTCAGAAAGACCCTATGGTTTCTCGTACCCAACATCCTCCTATATTTTCCCTCTGATGACCAAATGCGTGTCTAATGTTTCGAGGATGTTCCTTAGGACACCATTATCAGAGACAGAGGAGGATCAAAACAGCCTGTGACTTCATAGCTACACAACTGTAAAGAGCTGCAGGAAAATAACATAATCGGGAAAGATATTAAGAGCAATATTGTACATCTGCCTGTCTCTTCAAGAAGTGTCTTTAAAGCCACTGATACCAAATTATTTGCTAGCTTACTGCTGCTGCAGTTTGCTATGGTTAAACAACTGCCTGTCTTGTAATCTAAACTGGATGAATATTCCCTGCTCCCAAGCCAAAGGGCACAAAACCAGCGGGAAGAAGCTGACAAACCAGAGGGCAGCGTACCCTGCTATGGTGCTGTGAGAGTTACTGCCTCTCACCTTTGCACCAGAAAGCAACTGTCCCATCGACCGGTGAAAAATAACCTACTTTTAGGGACAGCAAGATGTGAGGGGGGGAAAAAAAAATAAAGAAAAACACCAGACTAATGACTGGCTCACAAATACAGGGAAATAAAGTATTTTCAAGTATATCCAGTTTTAAAACACCGCATTAAAAATGGGTAAGAAACTTTCTACTAAGCAAGATTATTTTTTTTTAATTCTTAAATAACTGTGAGAATTTGTTAATACTTTCTAGCAAACTATCATGCCTATAGGCATCGACACAAAGATAAATTCCCATGTTTGCCCACTACTGTTCATCAAATCCAGCCATTTCAGTTCCCTTATGAGTTAAAGGAGTCAGGCTTGGAAGAGAAAGAAAAAAAATCCCACAAAAATTTCATACAAACACTTGAAAAAGATACAATATCAAAATTAAAGAGAACAGAGAAGTAAAGTTGCTGTAACCCACAACAGTTTTCACTGATCTAAGCTCCCAAGGGTTTAGCAGAACAGAAAAACAAAGTGGCAGAAGTAACAAACAAAAGCCATTAGTGATTATTGGTAATAATACAGGGGAACACACGCTGCCAAATCATATATTTTACAATGTTATTCTAATAAACAGACAATAAAAAGCATTGAAGTTTAGAGGTGGGACTGAATCCTGTCTGCAAATGTAAATGCCTTTTAGATGCCTCAGCTGTTCACAGCATTCATAACCGCACTGGTTTCCTCAAAAGTGACAGTAGGGAGCTGTAGCATGGAAGAGACGACCATCAAGAGCTATTAAATACAAAGATACCATATAATCTCCAGCTCAGAAAGTCCCTAAACTGCAGATTGCCAGAAGCTAGAAGAGTACATCAGAGCCACGGGTTTGATTTGTTCCAGCGCCCTCCTCCCAAGTATCTGCTGCTGTTGGCTGCCGAGGCTGAGCAGTGGGGACCAGGCAGACCTTTGCTCTGTCCCACTCCGACTCTTCCCACTTTCCGGACCAGCTGAAGGTTCAGGTTGTGAACGGTGCCCCCGCCAGCCCCAAAAACATCATGTAAAACTGAGGAAGCGGATAGAGATACTTTTACAAAGCGAAGTGCAAGTAAAGGGGGACAACTGTTATGGCCAAGAAGCAGAAGGTATGCCATGCCATAGACAAAGTACAGTAGAACTAGAAAAATTATAGTAAATTTTTTTTACTAAAAAACCTTTTTTACTGAAATACATATGTCCTTCCACAGGGAGGAAACCTGGACAAAATGTAATCCTTTCAAAGAAAGGGATATTAATGTGGAAATACCTGCCTGGGGGACACCAGAGGCATCTTTAATACAGTTAATACCTAACATTAATATCAGCCTTGGTTACTCGCGAGACCAACGTAAAGTTAACTTGTTTCAATAAAACTCTTACTGAGAATTCAAATGGGAACAGATTTATTGCGACCTCACAGTTGTGGTCTTGTAGAAGCACGCACCACAGATATACCGCTACTTATCTGGCTCAGGAGGGGCTGTTTTCAGAAGGATTTAAGGTATTTCAGCACATTTTTCTTAGCATAAAGAGGAATTTAGTCTGTGCAGAGCAAAAGCTAGGAAAAGCAGCCTGTGCATGAAAAGCTTGTCACAGCAAGAACATGATAGACAGGAGCACTTAGCTCTCAGCTTGGCTCGTACACTTCCAACAAATGCTCTCAGTAGAGCTTGATTCAAACTCCAGGAAAATCCTTCAGTCTCTCACCAGTCACTGGATAATGTCTTAAGGAGGATGAGGAAAAAGAAAATAATTCTTCACTTCAATTCCCATCCCTAAGCATCCTTCACAAGTGTGGAGAACACAGTGCTTCAGTGTTGTAAGTGAACAAGAGCTTCTCCAAGCCTAGAGCTGCTAAGTGATGTAGATAAGGAAGACAAATTTTAAGATTTCCATTAAATTGTTTCTTATTTCCCACCCAAATGCACATTTTTGACTTTAAGCTGCAGTGGCTGCTGCTAGCTGGAGACTACACACATGCACCAGGGATGAAACATTTTTCCCCTTCCAATTATAATGGCACCTTCCACATGTACAAGGAGAAAAGCTCCTGAAAAAGGTATTCTGCTTAGTAATACTTGATTTCCATAGAACTGCAAACACAAGATACCTGAATTATTAGTAGTATTTCCATAACTCAGGCTACTAAGTATTCATAATAAGCTGCTGCCCTGAGTAATTACCCACAAAAACCTCTGTTGCTGTGAGCAAAGTAAAATCCACCGTAAAGAAATACTAGTTGTTAACTTTAAGGTAAATAGAATTAAAATTAAAAAAACACCCACACCACACATACAGAAGTAAACACCAGTTGTTTTTCTTACCCTCCCCCCTGCCCTGTTTTTTCTAGCAATAAAAAGCTGTACTGGTGTATACAATGGGAAAGCACATTATTTCTATCAGAAAATGCAATAGAAATATGTCACCATCCACAGGAGAGAAAAATTACACCAAGCAACTTCCTAGGTGTTTGTAGGACAGGGGCCAGTGCCAATAGACTTGCCCCTTCACACAACAGCCAGGAGTGGAAATTGGGTTTTCTGCAGTCACAGGCAATGAGTTGAGAAAAACTTTGTTGCTTGCAAGGTGTCAGAAACCTTTTGTAATTGAAAAAGTCCTTTCTTACGATGGAATGCCAAAGCAACTCAGTACTGCTCTGTGCTCCTCCAGGTTCAACGCAGTTTGAGTCATAATCCCACACAACTATCCTAACTCAAGGATTAATTTAATGACTGCTTACATTTCATCATTTCATTAATTCCCTAGGGAGGGTAGGAACAGAAGAAAATAGTTACTGATAATTAAGAGTTATCCAGCACTGGAAAAGGCTAGCAGCCCCCATAAATTAAAAAAAAAAACCCACACAAAATACACACACCATAAAACACACACACCAAAAACTACCAAGATGCAACATAGCAAATATCCTGCCTGATATAACTAAAGTAACATGAACCACAGCTGCTGAGTGGGAGAGGAGGAGGAAACTACGGCAGAAAGCAAGAGACTGATAATGGTGCCTGTGTCCGGCTCATCCTCAAAGCAAGCAGCAAAAGCACAATACCCTTTTGGAAGGCAGACAGAGGAACATTATATCACTAGGTGCTCGGAGGAAAAAAAAACCTCTTTGCACCAAATCCACCCAATTGATGCTGAACTTCTATTGATCGGAGCAGCTGTGAAATGCTTCAAGTGCAGGTGTAATGCTGAGACATCCTGGCAGCTCACCCTTTTAAATGAATCCACACAGAAGTACAGCAAGGTACAGCCTAGTCTTGCACAGGCGTTACAACCACAGCCTACAGTAATGGGCACAACAGAGAACAGGCGGTAACGACAACCTCCTTAGAGCCGAGCAGTATCATCCAGTTACATACATATCTATAGGACACAGTATGATGGGAACTGGAGAACCAGAGTGACAAAGCCAAATCAAAGCTCACAGCAACCTATCCAGTCTATCCAGTCTAAGACAGGCTCTTCTTTAACATGATTTTTCTCTAAAAGAATTTTGCTGTTACTCTTAAGAAATAAGAGCTTTCTTTTTCCCCCCACAGAAAGTCTGCCGGCACGGTGCTGCTCCCTAGTTGAGCCACAGCTTGTTTACTTTGTGGCGCCCCAGCCATGTTTAGTTTTCCTTTCTTCTGTCCAACTACTTGGATTTCCTCTACATGAAGAGAATGATCCCTAACTAGGGTCTTCTCTCAACTTAGAGTTGAGACATTGTCAAGGCACGTACTAGTAAGCAGGAACTGAGAAGCGTTTCTGGATCCTACACATTAGACTCAACTTATATTCGTTACTGGTCACATATTCACTCACACATAGGCAAAAAAAAAAACCCAAATCCAGCAACATCCAAACTCAATTTCAGCTTGTTGAGCAAGCACAGCCGATAACCAGATACTTGGGGTGGAGAATGGGAGGTTTCCATCCCAGGAGAGATTGAATGCTCTTGAAGCAGAGCAGGCAATGAGATTGAATTGGTGTTGGGCAGCCAAGGAAACACCAGTGAATATGAATAGGCAGAGTTTTACAGTCAGCTGAAAAACACTAAGCCAGAACCTGATTTAACAAGAACTCCTTAATCAATAAGCTTTTCATTAGTCAGCCAAGTTTTTGACTAATACTTTTATATGCAAGCTGAACAACTCCAAACACTCCCCAACACAAAATAAACGAAGAGAAAATTTGTATGAGTCATTATTCACAAAGAGTCTCCACTTCATATATTTTACATAAAACTTGTGGTTTACAGCTTGGAGAATCTCCTGCATCTGGAAAGTTCAAAAGGTTTTTACTGAATTATTTTAATCTCAAAATCACAAAGCCATCTCAATTGCTATAGTCAAGACCTTAAAAATTCAATTATTGCTTAGTAAAGGCAATTGGCTAACTATAGCAGGATGAAGCTTGATTTTTTTTTTAAACCAAAATTTCCTTTGACTTAAGTAGAAAGGTAGAAGAGAGAAAGTATTCATGAACTGACTCAAATTCCAGTAGATTTTCATTTCCAGATGGCTGAATGATCCTCTCTAGAGTCACAGTAACTCAGACCGAGACACTTAACTGATTTCTCCCACTTTCCAATATTTCAAAGGTAACCTCAAAAATTCCTCACATGGAACTAGCAGCTCAAGAGTGAGAGCTACTCTACTGCAGGTAACGGGCCACTGGGGATTCAAACAGCAAAAGTGAAAAAAAAAAAAAAGAACAAGAGGGGAAAAAAGATTTATTATTTTAAACTGTAAATGCAAGAGAAATAGAGAGAGATGTAGGGAGTGCAGGGAAAGCTATGGAGGTTTGTCGCAAGAACACTTAGAGCCAAGATGAAGATACTTAAGAAGGTATTAATCAAATATCAGTTCTTCCCTTCTGCAGTTAACTTTTCAGAATGTTGTTGCGTAGTTTTGGGGGGCTTTTTGCATCTTGACACAAAAAAGTTACCAAATGTGTATCCTTTTATCTACAATAAATTTAGGATTTTAGCAGCAAAGTTTCACTGACATTTGAATCCTATTGTTTATTGTATTGGGAACTACCAATAAAGACCTGAATCCAGCTTATAATGTGTAAAACTAACAGCATATTTGCACTTAAAAGATTAAAGTACCTTGGCCATTATTGTACAATAGAAGGGAGAAAAAGAACATCTCATACTCTAGACAGTTTTTTTATGTCTACCAGCTGCTTCACGGTGATTGTAGAAGAGGGTTATAGCTGAAGAGTTTAAGATACACACAGAGACACACACAAATTGCTTTAAGATTAGCACCATGATCTGTGGAGCCAATACAAAGATGACAAACACAGGTGGCACAATGGGATTAAGTACAGGCAGGTACAGTGTATCAGATCCATCCACATGTGGAAAAGATTTGATGCCATGAAATATAAATGGCTTCAGAGGAAGTCCAATTTGAAAATAAGAAGTTACAGACAGAAATAGCATTAAAACGAGTGTTGATGCAGAACATCTGTCTGCATTCACTATATAATCAGGACAGGTGCACGCTGCCAAAACAACCATGAGAACAGAAGTTGAAGATAATGCATCAATAGAGGCAGGAAGCAAACCTACAGCTACCCGAAGATATGAAAGCCATATATTATCCCTCTATTGCATTTACCTTTCAATTTGAACAGAAAGTACAGCCTCATGTTTTTTAGCTATTTGTCCTACGTGTAATTTTTATTTTCCACTGATTTCCTGTTGTAAGCATACTTTGTGTGAAATAGCATGCAATAGCAAATAATATGCATGCCCATTTTACTGCCCCGAATTGGATTTCTGGGACATTTCTTCTGATAGACCAGTTTTTACTTTATTCCATCATGATTTCACCTTATCTCCTCTCAGTCTTCATTTTGTTTCAAGGAGAAACTCATCCTTATGCCGGAAAGCCAGCATATGATATATCCAACATTAAAAGCTCACTGAAGCTTCATTTGGAGCACATAGTTTGCAGCACACAGACGAGTTTCACCTTCAATAAACACTGAAGATTTCTGGCCAAATAAGGGAGAATGCAATGTGCCGGTATTCAACATGTTTTCTTCAAAACGGAATCAATGCTTCGTTTCTGAAGTGTTTTGTGGCCATATCCTATTCCTGACTTTCAATATCCCTTGAGCTTTCTCAAACAGCACAATAGCTGAGGTTATGACATTGTCTGTCACCCAGCTCCTGTCACAGAGTCAAAGGTGCTGGCAATGTAAATTTGGCTCTCATTGACTATTAGACCCTTTTTCAGGATAAAAGTACAGACAGCTTTATACCTCCAAACTTTTATGTCATGTAAATCACAATATAATCACCTACCAATTGCTTGCTCTGTCACAAACACAATATACTTTTTACACTTAACCCAGCCCCCTCAGAAACTGACTCTAAATTTAAACTCTTTCGAGAAATACAGGGTTTTTTGTGTTTGTAATTTTAAATAAGATTTCTGTGTATAGGGGAATATCTAAAACACCTACCTCCCTAAAACGAAGTGCGATCACAAGACGAATTGGCAGACTATATGCTTTTCTTTAGCCTAAAAATATTTGGAGGAGAGTAGTGAATAAGTCTATCCCAGAATGTCTTATATGTGGTCATAGGTGAAAGGAAATTACTCCCGACTGAAACAGGCCCATATTTTTCAAATTGTTTAGAATCACAGAATTGTTTGAGTTGGAAGAGACCACTAAAGGTCATCTAGTTCAAACCTCCCTGCAATGAGCAGAGACATCTTCAACTAGATCAAGTTGCTCAGAGCCCCGTCCAACCTGACCTTGAATGTTTCCAGGGACAGGGCATCTACCACCTCTCCAGGAAACCTGTGACAGTGTCTCACCACCCTCATAGTAAAGAATTTCTTCCTTATATCTAGTCTAAATCGACCTGGTTTAGTTTAAAGCCATTACCCCTTGTCCTATCACAACAGACCCTGCTAAAAAGTTTGTCCCCATCTTTCCTGTAGGTCCCTTTTAAGGACTATAAGGTCTCCTGGGAGCCTTCTCCAGGCTGAACAACCCCAGCTCTCTCAGCCTGTCCTCATAGCAGAGGTGCTTCAGCCCTCTGGTCATCTTTGTGACCCTTCTCTGGACCCGTTCCAACAGGTCCATGCCTTTCATGTGCTGGGGGCTCCAGAGATGGATGCAGTACTCCAGGTGGGGTCTCACCAGAGGGGAGTAGAGGGGCAGAATTGCCTCCCTCAACCTTCTGGCCACGCTGCTTTTGGTGTAGTCCAGGGTACGCTTGGACTTCTGGGCTGCGAGTGCACGTTGTTGGTTCATGTCCAGCTTTTCATCCACCAGTATCCCCAAGTCCTTCTTGGCAGAGCTGCTCATTTCTCAAAGCCTTAATAGTGAAGTCAGTAATTAGGATAAGTCACATACCAGACTGTCTTAGGGACGGGGGAAAAAAAAAATATAGCATCAACTTTTACTGTTATCAGAGCTGACTGCTTTATCCATCCTGTTCTTGTTTATCTCCCTGCTCAAAACCATTGCATCCATGGAGGTGTTACGTAGGGCCAAGCAGCAGCCAACCTCTCAAGCGAACAGATATCCCCACCTCCATGGGATACTGCAGGCTACGCCCCTGCCCTGCTCTCCTCTAAGACACATGCATCCCCCGCTTCCCCATGACATCCCAGTGGCTTCTTCAGACCATCCAGGCTTACCTCACCCAGGGATTCAGCTGGGATTTTCCAATTTAAAAGGTATTTTTGTTTTTGAATATACAACAGTTATTTCCAAGCCTTGCCAAGCTGTTTCCTTTTTCTCCTCAACAAGAGGCAACACCTCTAATCATGATGTATGAACTGCAAACACAGTCCACTATGATGAGCTTCTACTAAACTTCAGGCTTATTAAATAACTCCTGCCTCTTAAGTCAATTACATTCAACTGCAGATACATCTTTCTCGGGGTTTTTCATTTCACTGAGGTTTGGTTTTTTTCTTTTTCTACTTTCTCACTATTTTAATTTGATATGTAGCTTGACATCCTTTGTCATTCCCTTAGACCAGAGGGGGCATCTACAGACTTGCAAACTGAAAATGAATTTTATTAGGCTCAACAGGGAAAAAGCATCATAGGATTCATCATAGTTTTGCATCAGAGAGACTAATTGACAGCAGACTACAGACATTACATGGTTCCAATTTCACAATTCCCACCACAGTTCTGCAACTACTTCTTTCTTTTTTTCTTGGAAAGCAGAAAATAATCATTAAAAGCAGCACCAATTGTCAAAAGGAGGGAATTATGCATTTATATGAATCAATCTATTGGAAATATCTGTGCTAAAACACAGCAATTTCTTGCAATGCAATAATGACTATGGTAGGAAACAGGAAAGAAGGGGTTCTTTAGTATTTGCAAAAGAATAATTGTTACTTAGTTTAAATATAAAACACGTGTAAATATACACAGGTCAGAATTTACCAACCATGTACAACCATTAAGTTTAGTGGCAGGAAAGACACTGGGATTGAATCTCAGACATTTGAGTACAGTTTAGTTGTAAGTAGGAGGTTAGACACAATCATGGGAGTTTGGTTTTGTTTTGTTTTTTACACTGGCCTGTTTCCTTATCTCTGCTCTGTCTGGTTTGGAAATAATATCCTCTTCCATGAGTAAATGCATTAGTTCCTCCTGAAAGACTTCCTGTTCCATATTCATCTCACGCACACCAAATCACCTAATATGCAATGACAGCTGCCAAACTGCTCTTTCTTCTCCAAAAGATGAGACCTGTCTTCCATTTCAATCTGTTAACCTCACAGTCACAGCACTCCTAATTATCCACAAATTCTGGATCGTCTCTCACATCAGCTAGATAATGCAGTCGCTTGTAACCACAGCTCTCCTCGGCAATTCTCAGCCATCCGACCAGTCCCAGCAGATGTGCTGGGTCTGTTCCTCTTAGTTTCTGCTGAAGACATCAAGTGCAAGTCATGCTGAAGACATGCAAGACAAGTGCTGAAAAATTGCTATCCAACTACTGTCCAGCCAACATTAAAAACTATTTTCTGGTGGTTTAAGGGGTCCAGGAGGGAGGGAGGGTGGTTGGTTGTTTTGGCTTTTTTTGGTGTGGTTAGGGAGGGCGTTTTGCCTTTTTTAAAAAAACCTTTTTCTCGCAACATCAAAAATATTAACATGCCAGTTTCCTGCACATATCAGGACATTCTCAACATCGAGAATTTTAATGCAATTTAGAAGAGTCTGTAACTCAAAGATGAGGGTGGGAAGAGCAGAGAGTATAGATAAGAAAACATATGGAATACAAGCATGTAGCACTGACACAAAACCTAGGCTTTTTTTTTTTTTTTAATAACCCAATTGAGTTGATAATTTGCCAACTTTGTATTTTTGGGACTAAATCATATATAGTGATACATGTCACAAATAGAGTCCTTCCCGTGCAAAAACACTTCAAATAGAATAAAATAATTGCAAGTCACCTGCATTGCTAACAGATGAAAACCAGGAAACAGGTAGAGTTCGATTGAATGGGACTTTGGTTTTTTGGTAATTTTGAATTGTCAGTGTGATTGTAACGCATATTTAGTTTGCAGTGCTTGTTGTTCTATGTTAACATTACACTTCCAGGAATGCTAATGTAACATAGATGCAAGCTGGATATAAATATTTATGATGCTGTAGGAAATACACTATACTATTTTCATTACTATCTGCTAGGAGCAATGTATTGTACAGAGGAAGGACACCTTGTCCTTGAAAGCATGCGGAATAGAATCATAGAATCACTTGGGTTGGAAGAGACCTTCAAGATCATCGAGTCCAACCATAAACCTACACTGCCAAAACCACCCCTAAACCATGTCCCTCAGCACCACGTCTACCCATCTTTTAAATACCTCCAGGGATGGTGATTCCACCACCTCCCTGGGCAGCCTGTTCCAATGCCTGACAACCCTTTCAGTAAAGAAGTTTTTCCTAATATCCAACCTAAACCTCCCCTGGCACAACTTGAGGCCATTTCCTCTTGTCCTGAATAGTCACATTGGGAGATGAACCAAGCAAGACTTAGGTATTACATAGCACAAAGTGATACAACCATCACTAGGCTTCCAAGAAGGACCTTGCCTTTCACTGCCAACACCTTCCGGAAAGGTCTGAGAGATACTTCTACAGCCTGCAGCTATTATGTACAGGGTCTCACTAACACAATGCCAGAGACACAAGTATCGCAGCAGATCTAAAACCTACTGACAATGGTCTTCTATCAAAATGGTTCATCAAATCACGCCACTGCAGCTGTAACCAACAAGGTATAAACCAAACAATTTCTCACGCATCAAATGATGAGTTGGTGCCGCCTTCATGGAGGGACTTGGTCACACAGACAAACAACCCAATGCTAAATCACCTCACAACAAATTATGGCCTTTCAGGGATGACAGGTTTCAAGTGAGGAACATTTGCTGTTACTCTGTCATTAACTGTCAAAAAGTCTACGTAATGCTTAAGAGGCCATGTGTCTTTAAATCCAAAGAAGCAAGTAGAGTGTGAAGGGCTGGAGAAGTTTCAACATGAAATCTCCACAAAGGGAAAGAAAGGAGAGCACAAGGACCACGTTGACTATTAGCAGATGGTCTTAGGAAAAAAAAAAGTGCATAGTATTACAAAAAATATTTAGGATTCTCCTTTTTTCTAGCAGGTGTTTTTTTTTCCTCTACATCTGCCACCAATACAAATATCACACTTGGAATGACAGCACATAAATATGTGCTTTGAGGTTTTATTGTTTCTCAGCAGCATGAAATGTCAATACCATTTACGCGTTTATCCTGGACTGAAGTGATCACTTACCATATCTTACACAGACGACAATTTAATTGAAAAAAACAAAACCCAACCAACCTTCACAGAAATTCCTTTTAAGGCCTGAAAGGCTCCACACAAAGTTGGGATTTTAGGCTATTTCCACTGTTGCAGAAACCAACAGGTGCTGCCTTCAGGAAGCATTTGACCAGTTACACAGCCATGACGGCAAAGCCAATCCTATTCTTCCAAGTACCTTTCAGCAACTCCTAGACAGGGTTTACCCACACAGAACAGTAATAACCAGCAAGGACAGAAGCACACGAGAAGGTGCTGGAAAACACATCATTTCAAAGAGAGGTCTCCAGCTCCATGCAAATGAGGACAACTGCAATAGCTGTAATGCCACCACTAGGTACAGCAACATATCCAAGTGTTCAAGACGCTTGCCCAATTATTTTAAAAGGGAATTTTACTCATTCAAGCTGCAAGTGTATTAACAATCAATTAACAAAATAATAATATAATCAGGAACATCTGTAGCTGGCTACATTATATTTGATGGTGCCTGAAGGAGAAAAACCAATAAATTGATTAAACATTAGCTGTAGGAAGTTGGCTTTTTTTTTTCCTTCACCATAGAGTTGTTTGTTTTTTTTTTTAAGCCTTACAGACTTTAGCATGAATTTTATTTGCCATAATTTTGTTCAGGAAAAAAGGAATGCTAAACGTATGAGCAAACTGGACAGATACAGGAGGTAGCATTAATAGCACTTAACCTCAGCATTGTCTTAAGATGGCAGACTTTATTTCAAGTCTCTTGTATCTCATGCCACTTAATATTTCACAGCAACTTTTTTCCATACTTCAGCACCTGTCGTAAACAGTATTGACATAAAAAGCCAAATGAAAATTAATTTTTACCCTTCTCTGTTGCAGCATGTATTTGATATGCAGCCCTCAATCAGCCAGTGTGGCTTTTCTTGTTTGGATCAGATTAAGCAAAGCATTCCTTTTTTACAATTTGTTTAAGCCAAAATTGAACTAAAATACATCTTTTTGTCAGACAAGCTGTGATCCTGTGTGGGCAAATGCAACTGCAAAGGTTGGTGATGTGTCTCCGTGTAAAGGTTGATTAGATGAGTTTTTTGTGTGCTCTCAACTTGAATAGTCTCTCTTCAGAGAACTCTGCTCAAGCTATCTATTAGTGATGGTTAAATGAGCAACAATTTCAAGTATACAGAAAACAGATACACTTAAGGCACAGAAATTCTGTGTGTGCAATGCTCGACATCAAACACAGCAACGGAGGTTATCCAGAGCCGATAAAGCTTGGCTGAAGCTGTGGAAGGAGAAAGGGAGACTCTCCTGCTCCAGCTACTGCAGAGACACTGAAGAGCAATCCAACCTTCCTGCTTGAGGCATTGGGGCATTGCAGATGGTCCCTTCAGAAACAGGCATCAAATTTTACAGATCATGCTTTGGAAGCAGATTTTGCACCACTATGCTTTAATTGTAAGATTTAACACACAGCATATATCTGCTGCAGGGATTTCTGGTCACAGAGCTTTATATTTACTCTTTGCTTCAGTGATTTCAGAATATAATCAAACTCCTGGTCTACGAAATCCAAGAACTGAGGTCCCAGAACATCTGTGCAACCTTTCTACTCTGTGTCCCCTTTATCAAGCTGATCTTCCAAGCATGATACTGATGCCCCTTACCATATATGAAATACCATAGAGTATTGCTTGACAGTTATTGTGGTCCTCAGAGTTTTCATGGTCCATAAAATAGAAAGGATGAGCAGCGGGAAAATAAATGTGATGTACCAGGATTAAAAAAAAAAATCAAATCACCTGCAGAAATGTGGCACTGAGAATTAGGAAATAAACCCTACAGCTCTCCTTTTAAAACAGGGTTTCTATTTTTTTTTATACTTGTATATTTTCAGGAAAAAAGTCATAAATGGCATAGTGATTTATATTCCACATGAATAAAAATGGTTCTCTATAGAAGTCTAAATTTCAAAGATACCCCAACTAGACAGAGGAAACTTCTAGGGAATAAAAGGGACAATTTCGCATATATTTGTCACATGAAGGGTGCAGAACATGAGGAAGAGTAAGATCAGGCATAACGGCAATACATGTCATTAATTCTAATAATTAATGTAGCATTACCGCATTTGTTTTTCTGTCTTGAGGTGCTGGGAAAAGAAGTATCTGGGTAAAATCTACCACCCCTATTCCCCAGTAAAAGCTCAGTTTCACAAAAATTATCATTTTCTCAGAGAGAATTTCCTTCACTATTGAAACAAATAGGGGGCACTAACTTCACAGCTACACTGACTGAGAGCAGAAAAAAAAAAAGAAAAAGAAAAGAGGAGCTTGGACTTCACAGCACAGACACTGAGCTCAAATTTAAGCCTCACTGCAGGCTCATCCCAAGAAGCATTCTGAAATTAGAAATAGTACCTGGTGAATCACACTGAGGAACCAGACATCACTCCTCCCTCAAGTCCCCTCTGTTAGCAGCTGTTTAATCGTGACCACGTTATTCCATGAGAATGGACATATTTGGGAGTCAGTTTTTGCCTCCAGCTCAGGAGGACTGCAGTTCTCAGATGCAAATATCCCCCCTTCTCTCTAAGGCACGGGCTTCCTTCCAAGACTGAAAACTCGTCATTTGGTGGTTTTGGCCAAGACCCTGGAGTACACGATCCACCTCAGCGTGCACAGAAGCAGGGGTGGCCACAAGCAACCCAAGACATCCTTGCCCAGCCAGCAGCCTTCACCCCTGCTCAGAACCAGCTGAAGGTGTTTCATCGAGAGCTCTCACGCATTTGCAAGTTAAACAGTCAGTGTTTCTCCAATACTGAACAAAGAGACAGAGATTGAAGTACAAGAATATCCTGACAGACAGAAATTCTCTTAATTTGCACTAGCTTTACTGATTTGAAAATGCTGGTTATGATTTCACCATTAAAGCCAAGTTCAGTTTTGCTTTCTGCTACCATGCTACATAAAAAGAACACAGTTTGTTCTCCCAGAACTGTAGCATAAATATCAGAAAGAATAAAAAAAATAGAAATCTACAGTTAAATCCAGAGGGGATTGTGAAATTAAGTGCAATGACTAAGAGAAAGTAGATGACATTTTCCTGTTCATTCTTTCTAGAGGTAAAACACATCAAACCCAACCAAAATTACGTTGTTGTTTGTCAGTATAAACCAGAACCAACAAGGTGTGCTCAGAGCAACTGAGCATAAAACCAATGCTGGTGTGAGCAGTAGTGGACTGTCGTGCTGTGTGGTGGCTCAGACCACCACAAAGCAGCCCAAGACCACTTCAACGCAGTTGTTGTTTGGGAAGGAGACCGGGTAATTGTATTTGCATACTGTGGCGCACACCTCAAAGCTCCAAAGCTGTTTGAAAGGAGAGCAGAAAGTACAGTAATGAAACTGGAGACCGAGAAACTCATGGGGTACAGGCTTTTCAGAAGTGCAGTGTGATGTATGTTTACAGAAGCCTCAAATGCCCTTTTTCATAACTCTGTTTATAGCTCATCTGTGTGCAGTAAGTCTTGACCAGAATTGGTCTTTGACACAGACTGTAAAACACAAATCTTAAAAGGACCCAATGGAAAATAAAAGTCAGTATCATGACAAAATGGATGATTTCTGATGTAATCTCTTTCCACTTGTGCCTTCCATATAAAGGAGATACGGAAAATGTTTCCCGCTATAGAAATTAAGAATTCTGCTTCAATAAAAACACATCTGGCTGCTATGATGTTCAAGTAAGAGCTTATTAGTATTATTGCTGTTGTGATTACTATAGCTGCTCCCAAATGAACACACAGTTCTCCTTTTTGAAGGAGATCTTCCTCAGCTGCCCATTTATTTGTCAAGCAGAGAGGCAGTCATTAGAAGAGATGGTAGCGACATCCCAGCAATATACCAACATATTAGCAAGAAGACAAGCTGAATCCAGCAAAGGTGCTGCTGAACTATGTAGAGATAAATAGGTATTTTATGTTCGAGATATTTTGACACCAACGTAGACTGATGAAAAAGGCATAAAAAAAGTCATCTTCTACAGCTAACAACTTCCATGACAGAGGAAGCTTGAATAGGAGAGGAAATACAAGTAATTTGTTTTCTGGGCTGTCAAGCCCTTTGCCTTGACCCAACAACAAACCTATTGATCTACTTCAAAGCACAAAGGGAATGGTAACTGTCATGATACAAACCAGATTTAAAAATAAAAATAGAAAAGAAAAACAGCTTGTTTATACTCTGACAATTGCGTGTGCTGCCATTCCTCCTCCATCATTTCACAGGCATTCACAAGGGAGATGCAACATACCTGTCCCCATGTGGCAGTGCTCTCCTGGGTGTCGCTCAGAATTCCCTCTCCTGTGTCCCACAAGCCCTCCTGTCCCTGCTTCCTCAAGGAGGACAGCAGTGAGAAAACATGATAGTGCAGTTCGCCATTTACGCAAATTACCCAAGGGAAATTTTCAGCCCCTTGGAGGATAAATGCTACAAGGAGGTGATGGTGCATGCTGTGAGCTCAGCCACGTGTCTTCATGTACAACTCAATCCTTTCTGGATATCTCCCAGTAATGGGGGAGCCATGTTTTCTCTGCACTGCCAGCAAGCAGCACATCCACTTCATTTTCACTCCCCATCCCTCCGGGCTGGGATAGCCACAACTTTCAGCCGAATCCAGATGTCTTCTTCCATCTGGCTTCCTGCAATACAGGCCAACTCGGCCAATGTTCTCTCACCACCTGTCAGTATTGCAGTAGTAACTTCCCTAGACCTTCTCCAAGTCCATCTTCCTGAATAGCAGCAGAAAAACCGCTCCATCCAACCCACTGGAAACATCCTTGCTGGCTACCCTACCTGACACATAAGGGTGGCTCCTACCCTGCCCAGTGCCCTTTGGGTGGTCCCATGCCACCTGTAAGAGCCAGCAGATGTGACCAGAGAAGTCCTCCAGTGGGAGGACCAGTTTCCAGCAGCCACAGTACATGATGTGAAGAGTCACAGTTCAGAGCAAACTGAGGAGATAAACAGCTGATGGTCCCAGAACAGGGCTCAGTTACCATTTTCAGCATTTAACACACAATCGGTGGTTTCAAGTTGCAAGTATATTAAAGTGTCCATCTTCTGAAACTCCTATAAGAGGCTGAGATAGAGTTGCAAGATTCAGATTTAGTAGAGAACTTTAGTGACAAAATCTAAATTAGGATTCGCATTAGGGGTACATGATCCCCACACATACCTGCTTCCTAACAGCACGTGGTCTCCACATGCTCCGTCCTTAATAGTCAATTGTGATTTTTCAGTAAATATTCAGGTGATCAAGATCAGAAAAACTGAGTTTAAGGAGAAATTAATTATTCTGCATGTTGGTCCAATTCAGCAAACAGTATCAGTTAAACCCAGCAATTTTGGAGTGTTGTTTGATTGCTGTGATCATAATTTTTTTTTTTTTTTTTTAATATTCAATGTGATTTGGTACTTAAGAGCAAATCACCTTGCTTAAAGAAACATCAAAATGTTGAACTAAGATTTCACGCTACCTGGCATTTTTGCTCCAAGAATTGTATTGGAAAAAGAAAGAAGTCAAAATAAGAGAATGCTTTACTCTCAAGTTTTTTTGGATCAGTCCAAGTTTGATTCATTAAATAGCCTGAAAAGTTTCTCTCTCATTTCAACCTGGCTCATTCCTCTCCCCGACTATCGTTTTGACTGTGAAACAAAGATATATTTCCCAGCTGTATTAATCAGATATTGGGGATATTCCATTATTATAGCACAGCTATAGAGACAGTCCTCTTGGGTTTTCTTTTAACAGAAATGAAGTTAAATCAATACTAAGCATATTTCCCAGAAGTCAAATTCCCTAGAATTAAAAAGAGGATGGATGAAAGAGTATTATGCCAGGTAACGCTGCAAAACACCAGGTCATGTAGGGCAAAAAAATATGTTTTTCCACACCAGTTAGAGCTGCCTCTTTGAGCAGATAGACAACTGTTCAAAACCTGAAACTTTCAGTGGTAAGCAGAGCACAAAATGGTGATAAAAGAGCCTATTTCTTCCCCACACCAGTTTAATCTTTTTCTGACACCAGTGGAGACATCTGGATGAGCAGGTTGCACGTTAAGGTGTCCATCACTAAATACTGGACCAAGTCTGCTGGACTGATTGCATTTTTAGAAGGATACTAAAGGATACACAGCCCCAGTGACAAGACACAGTACTATCCGTACACAGGATGTGGAGTCTTCTTCCTTTTGAGTCCTCAGCCTCACATAGTTCATACCCCAAACAACCATATAAGCCTTAAGCAGGTCATTTGGCAACCATTAGCCAATATACCAGGAGAAAGGTCTAAGAGAGTACAACCCCATATACTTTTTTTAAAATAAGAAACTGCTCACAATATTGTTCTTGATTTCACAAGAGTACTTCCACAGAATATAAATTTTCATTTACCTTCAGTTCATGCAGTGAAGAAAATACTGCTCCCTCCAGAAAAACTTGCAAGTACATGCTAAAAATTTAGCATCAGCAAAAATACGCATTGAAGCATAAAATAAACACATTTTAAAACTTTGTTTTCAAAAGCCCAATTTCACTTAACTGAAATAAGATTTAATTTACATTTTTTCTTTGAAATTGAAAGTGTCAGTATAGAGGACTGAAACATACCCAGACAAGTAAAAGTTCCAGTACACCTATTAAGGTGGTTTTGCTAAACGGATATGAATGATGTAGTAACACACGCAAGTTAGATAAAAATTTCATAAAGGCTTGTATCTCAAAAGGGGTTTATAACTTTTAGTATAGACAGTGACAGGAGTGGTATGCAAAACATGAATTCTTTACAGCAAAAAAATAGGTTGCTTTTTTTCCCTACAAAATATTTAGTCATCTGTTATGATGGGGGTTTTTAACATGCTTCTCACTTTATTAAAAAAATCCACAGCTACAGTAGGCACTATTTCATCACTAAAAGTGGCAAAACAGCCTTGGATATAAATTTCATTTCCAGATGTACACAATTTTCAGATATGACTGCTTTTATGCTCCGTGTCAACAGTCTACAAGTAAAATGAATTTATTGCTTCCTTCAGGACAGCAGTTGTACCTCCCTGGTTTGCTTGCAGCTCTAAAGGAGAATGTTTTTCCCACTTGGCTAAACCGTAATCTGTCAGACACTACCTGTATGTGGAAACTGAGCTCTAATTAGGGAATCTCATGTTACTAAGTGTTACTGAGGTTTCCCTAAAAGGTCAAAAGCAAAAAAAAAAAAATGTTCCTCTATTAGGATGGGATTCTATATGGTCTTTAGTATTATTTTTCATGAGGGCTGAGCCTTTCAAACTTCTGTGTATTTCCTTTTTCTGCTACAAAAGCATAGTTGATAGAGAGGTGATTTGCTAATAGTATCTGAAAAATAGCTACCGAGCTGCTTGAAGCTTAGCAAGCTCAGAAAATATTGTCTGAAATTCCCCTGTAATAAAGAGATGATATTTTATCTTTTGTTCTTTGATTCTCTGATCCAAAGCAACGGTTCCACAAATTAGAGGAAACAGTCTGGATGGCACCCTTTGAAAAACTGACAGAAAATTTTAGCTTCAGATTAATTATTTCCACTAGGTTACATTCTTAAATCAGACAAAATTCAATGAAACTTGCAGAATCTCTTTAAGAAATGGCTTACCTTGAAATACTCATAGTTGTGTTAAAAATAAAAGTTCATTTGGATAAGCACTAACATTTAAAAGTGTTTAACCCATAGTACAGTAGGCTAAAAAAGAGCAAACATTTCAAGGAAGTGACCTGTAGACACACAACATTTTCAACCAGCCTTATTCGTTAATCGTATCCTGTATTACAATTACCAAGACTGTACCAACGATCATACTAATTTCAGGCATAATTCTCATTCCCAAGTACAACCTTGAAGCCAGATATAAGGACGGAGAAGTAAAGAGATGTTACATTTAATGGAAATTCCTATGTCTGGAGAAAAAAAATCTACAGAATGGATCTGAGCTGCAAATAGATGCAGAAGAAAGAGACGACAACATGCAAAGAAGAAAAGACTTCCAAGTTTTCCCTGCACGTTGTCTGTTCTTTTATTCCTTTCTTACTATTTAAATGTGTGCTATTATGTCAGCCATTTCTGATTAAGTCCTAAGTGAGGCACAGAGTCTCAAACAGTATAATCACATGACAAAAAAGTGCATCACAAAACTAATAAGAATATATTGCACATATTTAATAAATTACTATACACACTCACCTCCATGTGTATCAGTTACACATAGGAGTACGTGTACATGGGGGTTTTATTTCCATATTCAGATATTGCTCAGGAACAGATTAACAGAGAGCACAAAACAAGCCATAACCAACATTTCCTTTTTATTGATGAATGTGTCCTGTAAGGTGGGAAATGCCCAAAATAGGTTAAAAACTGATTGTACTTAAAAGAATTAAATGATTCATTCAATTACATTTTTACATCCCTCTGTGTAATTGAACAGTTTTTATCACCTTTCTCCTGAAAAAAAAACTTAATTGAAACAAAATAAATTTCTGCCTATTTTTACAAAATATGTGTTGTTATGTCTCAGCAATCCTCTCCCATTTAACTCTGCAATACAGCTGTATAACGGTCGGTTTGGTTTAGCATTTTACTTCTGAAGTACTTCACACACCACATGAGGCAGCAGCCACGAGAGAGGTCCAGACTACAGATAGAAATGCAAAATCTTGAATAAATCCCCTGTAATGAGAAATTTGAGGGACTTTGCTGCTGTTATTATGGGGAAAGGAGGCAAAGCCATTTTACAAGCCTGCAGAGGACTTCAGTTCCCATCAGTCCAAGTGCCATCAGCCCCACTTTAGCAAACCATTAACGTGCCAACAGGAAAACAGAGGAAATTATTCCACCCCCCCCACCCCAATCTTTCCCAAGAGATAATATTTCTTTCCAGTGTCCACCCCAGGCAGTATGGCGAAGCACAGTCAGAGTAAAAGGGATAATTTGCCATCATAATTCAGCCGCTTGCCTGCTGGCTCACATTCTTCAGAAAGGCTTATCCCTGCCTGTCCCTGACCCGCACAGCACTCCAGAAACCCACAGCCGTTACCTCCGTGCATCTTTGCAGAGGATCCACTTCAGCCGCACAGTAACTGAAATGGGTTGGGCGACTCATTCACACACATCCCTCTTTATTGACTGGGTCCAAACAAGCTGATGGCCCTAACGCTCACTTACACTAAACCCAATTAGCCTGAAATTTCATTTACTCTAAACCCACAATATCACCCTGGCAACGTAAAGGGGCATTAAAATGAGTCACAGCATAATCCATTCATCCTTTACGATGCCAGAGGAGCATAAAGTGGCCTAAGTGCAGACAAGATCGTAGCCAAATGACTTCTGCCATTGATTTCATCAAAGTAGAATTCGACATGATTTTAGCATTTATCAAACGGAGCTCGAAACCCAACTCAGCTGTGCAGGTGTCAGTGCAACCGCCAGTTCAGCTCAGCTAGGGACGCACACAAGGTATCTGAACGTCTGTGGGCATTTCATTTAAAAAGCCCAAAAAGATGTGCTGGAGAAGACACAATTCAGAGGGTGGATATGGAACATATTGCAACTCAAGTCCCTCTATGGCAGACTAAGATGGACACTAAAAACAGAAGGACCCAAGGCATTCAGTTGCTCCTGACTTTAATTTCTTGACAAGCTTTCAGCTACCATTATTACATTAATTATTAGGCAGCTAAACACTTTACTTCGTATCACAATATGCTATATTTTTGAACCTCTGTTTTTTTATTCCCTTATTCGTTCCCTGACAGTGACTGGAGCACAAATAAGACCAAGAGGCCCTTGGCAAAAGCACTCTTGGGTCTATTCTCATTGTACACCTAAATCAGGCCTATGTTGCTCTAAGCTGTAAACAGTTCTCATGTACCAAGCAGCAGATAAATCAGAAGATACTGTCAGTCTTTACCTATTCGAAAAGCCTGTTGGTTAATAGCAGTTTTTCCCAATTTTAGCTTGTGTCCACTTGTGACCCTCTGGTACATCACAAAGTCGCTACTTGACTTTTTTTTTGGTCCATGTTCCCCTCGCCACACTTCTTTTTTTTTTTTGCTAACCCAGCTGTCAGCATCCTTAGCAAACCCACGGATGGAAGAAGCATAAACTAATCCAGCATTCTCCTAGTTTTGACTCCTGGGAAGCAGAACCGAGGTAGGTAAGCAGAGGGATGAAACCCTGTGGCTACTGAAGGCCACGATCTCTGCCCAGTTCTACCCATTTGGGCTCGCAGCCAAATACTATTGTGGTTTCTATCCTGTTTGCATAAATTCATAGCCAAAACAATGCTTGTAGTCTAGGCACGTGCAATTTTTGATTTGAGATTAGGGTGACTACACTAAAACTAGATCTGAAACTCAGTTTCTGTTGTCCTTAATACCCCAAACCACTGGTTTTTCTGACCCCTGCTTGGAATCCTGTCTACGATACTAATTGGCACAGGTAAACTCACTTCAAATGCTCTGGAGATAAAATGAAATGCATATAAATGAAGAGTACACATCAGTAAGGTGTGTTTCACAAGGTATAGTGCCACGCATAATAGCATTTGCCTCTCAGTTATTTTAAGTGGACAACAACTATATCATACCGGAGGATTCAAACGCATTCTAAAAATAAATTTGCCCTGAGTGTTTGCAATGCAACATCTCCGAGACTGCTGGAGAAAAAGTAACTGTTTTCATGCATCAGTCCTGCAGACAATTTAATGAGCAAAGTTGTGCTATCTTCGTTTTCAGAGTGTATTCGAATCATTCCTCTTTCCTGTTCGCCTATTACGGCTGATGTAACATGATTTATTACAACTACCGTGTCTGCAAAGAATAAGCAGAATGTGTCTGGCTTCTGGTTGGACCAGAACAAACATTTTGAATGACATTCAATTAATATCAAGCTCAATCTTATTATTGAATATCATGTATTTTCACTAAAAAACAGTAAGCTTGGGTCAAATGCATACTGCTTGCAAACTGAAGCCAGTGCCTGAATCATAGTTATTCAGAAATAAGCAACTAATGAAAAATTAGGGTTTTATATAATACACATAGTAAAAAAATTTACTATCTTCTCAGAAATAAATAAATTCATAACGTCTTAGGATTTCCTTATAAGCTTCTGTTATTTATGAAAGAAAAAGCAAACCAGATTTCCCCCCCCCCGCTTTTAGAAGTTTGGGAAAGGATTTGTTTATCCACTTTCCAAAAGGAAAAAGAACCATTCATTCATTAAGAAACATCGTCCATTCATTTGGAAGTAAGCTTTCTACATAGAATTCAAGTAAATAATTTGGGTTTTATTAAAAGGGGGAAAAAAAAAAAGCAACATTTCATGTTAGATGGCTACACTCTCTATCCAGTAAAATGAGCTTAAATGATTAGCAGCAGGAGTACACAAATAAGACCTGTAATATTAAATCCCTGAAATAATCATCAGCCCAGACCATATCCAATATTTCATTTATGCCATTTTCACCTTCACCCTTTCTTTATCAATTTTCTCATTAGACGTTTGGAAATAACACACATACCTTAACTTCTTTTCACACAAACATGCCTGTTAAGAGCCCCAGTAAAGAACAAGCTTTGCAAGTCACCTCATTTTGTTCCTGTTATTACAACCAGCATCACATAGCCCCATTGCAACCTCCAGTTTTCACTTCTCATACTCCTATTTGAGGGCATTTCAATAATAATTTTTCTAAATCCTGCCTACATGCATTCCTAGCCAGTTTAATCGCTTTGTTCAATGCCAACATTATCCTTTAATTTAAAAATCTCACATCCGTTTATGCTCTTTTAATCACATTCTATATGCAGTGGTGAAAACGTACAGTCAGGCACAAAAAAATTACCCTGCTCCAGGTGCAATCTTGCAAGTTTTACTTGGATAGATGTGAAACACTAGATGTCCAGAGCCACATGCTGTATATGTTCTCATAGATGCCTCACCAGTCCTCAGGCACATCCCAAAGCCTCGTGGAAATACCTGTCCTAATTCAACCTCCATTTGCATTTATCATCACTTTGGTGTCTAGTTTGCTTCTGGTAGAGCTCCCAACTTAGACCAGCAAGTATTTCACCATTCCTTCAATGCACGTGGCTTTGCGTTTTATGCTGCTGAATTTGATCCTTCAGTCTTGGATCTCTTCTCCAAGGTCTTTCATTTCTTGTGTAAGAGACACTTTTTGCCATTCAATCATTCTTTTTAGCTTGGATCTGCCAGGAAGTTTCATTGGCCCAAGCTGTTGGGGTTTTTTTTGGTGCCAAGGTTATTTCATTACCAAGGGAAGAGAAAAAAGAAAAAAAAGATGTGCTATTCAAAGAGAGGATTAACTTCAGTTCATTTAAGCAGTTGTTACCGACTCAGTTAAGACAATTCCTTTGAGCAGTACTGAGTGTGATGCAGCCCTCAAAATAAAAAGTATCACTTCCACATACATTTAGATAATTTAAACAAAGGTTATATCCTGAAGGGCAACACCAATATCTAAGAATCAAAATAATTAGTGGCCTCCCATTTGCAGAAAACTCAAATATACAGTATTAATAACAGACAAATTACAAGGCATATTTTACATGCGCCATTAAACGGGTAGGATTAAGTTTGCACAAAATGTAATTGCCTTTTGATGTGAATAAAGCAAAAAAAGCCCAATCAGATGCAGCACAATCTAATTTATGACACAGCCCTAGAATTTTTTGGTGATTAGTGTCACAACATCACAAGTCTAATATATTACAGTGTTAAGAGGTACACAGCCCTGTTGTAAATCGTTTCCCTTTTCTCTCCTGTACATCTGAGGTGACAGAATGAAGGTAAATTTCTTCCTGACCATTTAGACAGCTCATTATTTCCCCAGAATATTCCTGTGCCATCACTAATCTCTGCAGTCTATCATCATTAATTTAAAAATATCAATTTGCTACAATCAATGTTAAACAGCACATTTTGTTTTCTAATTTTTCAATATTTTTGAGGGCAAATTCTCAGCTGAATTCTAGAAAGACTGAAAAACTGCAAACACCCTCAAAATGCGAGGGTAATACACATTTATGGGCTAGTTTCTCAGTTAATGCACGTTGGATTTTCTGCGGTACTGTATAGGTTACACTAAGGGTAGGGTTAGCTCTCACTGAAGAGGAGGGACACAAGAGCCACTCTTCTCTTGATATAGCCTTAAGAAACAATAATCATCTTCATATTATAGTTAAAAGAAGTCGCTACCCAGAAGTATCTCCCAAACAGACTGTGCAATTCTAGCATACTTGTATCGTGAGCATCATTTCTGGACCTCTGCAGAGATGTAAATAGAGATTTAGACATCAGTGAGGAAGGCAAACGAGCGCTACCAAACAGAAGTACCCACAAAGCCATGAACAGAGCGTCTTTCAAAGGTCCAGAATTAGATCAATAAATTGACTTAGAAAAAAAGTCAAGTCTCAAGATGTCCCAGACATTCACGCAGAACATTAAAGAAACCACCAAGAAAGCTAACCAGAAATGTCTGTCCATGAACGATCATTTTGTATCAATTCAAGATTGCAGTGAAGTCAGTAGGGAACTTCCCAGTGATATTGATGAGAATGCAAGTGTTTTTCTCCTCCCTTTTATCATCAAGGGAGTAGAAAGGAGAATAGCCCATCTGAGAAAGTGATATTAAATTAGTTGCCTTCCCCACTATTAAAATAATGCACTGTATGTGTAACAGTAGATCACATCACAGCAAGTCATATAAATTATTAGAAGGACAAAAAGACAAAAATACAAGACAGTAACTCAGTACATCAGTCAAGAAAGGGCAGCATAGTTGCAAAACAGCCTGGTCACCTAGAAATACCATGAAAATAACTTTTTTTTTGATTAAATTAACAAAGTAGGGCTAAATACATATGGGCGCTAGAGCCAGCCTAGAGGGGGTAGGAGGGAAGTGTATTTTCAAGTATTTAAAAAAAAGAAAAAAGAAACCATATGTGTTCACTAGATTGTAAGTCTATGTCACCAATAATAATTCTGCCACTAGTTATCTGTGCTCTTTAGCGCCCAGCTCTGGTATCATTTCTCGTATAATAACGCCGCTGAGAAAGTGATCGGGATCTCCATGAAAAACCAAAGCTACACTGCAGTAACAGCTGTCCTATTGAAGCAGCAGAAAGCTGGGTGACACATAAGGGCATCTTCTGGTCTTGAAAAGTCCCAGAGGTCAGTTTTCAATGAATGTGTGCCACTGGTTAAGGTGTTAGGTAGCTATTCACACCAGAAAAAGCTTTTTATCCCCAAGAGGCTGTTGTAGAGCCCGTGTCACAGCCAGTGGAGTCACAGTGGTACCAGCGAGTCCTGTATGAAGCCCTGGAGCACACAAGGCATTTTCACTGCAAACAAACTGCATCACATTATATCCATCTGAAATTTAAATTTCAGATTCCCTCCTTTAAAAAAAAAAAAAAAAAGGAGAGGATTCTTTGGTTACCCAGCATCTGAGCACTGTATTTTCGTATTGAGGAGCATTGCACATATAGTTTGTCACACAAGATACTTGAGTTTCCAGTGACATGTAGGCAACAAGTCTTCAGATATCACAGTGACTGCAGCAGCAATCAAATCATCACAAAATGGTACCAACATTTGCAGGATCAGCCCTCGCTATCAGTAGCACAAGCTCCTTTCAAGAGGAATGCCTGGCAGACTAACGATGTTGTTTGGGGTTGCATGAGGGAGCAGAGGACAGGACAGATGAAGCTGACAGTATCAAACAACAAGTGCTGCTCAAACAGGAGGGCGGGTTTGCACAGCTGTATTGAAAAAAAAACACAAGACTGTTGCACAAATGACAACTGAAGACAGAAGGGCAAAAATAAGAGTTGAAAAAGCAACATCAGCACAACTTGACTGGATCCTGGGAAAGGTGCAGTTTTTGTCAAAGAAACTGTTTTGACCCTGGTTGGTTCAGGCTTGGTTTTTTTATGAACTCATGAGGAAGGCTGCTAAGATACTGTATATGAAAATGCACACCAAAGATTTGCATTGACTTGCTACAGCACAATGTGTCTCTGCAGACAAAAATAATGAAAACAAAACTAACAGTTTTACTAAGCATTTTTATAACAATAACAAGAAAAAATAAGAATAAACCACAGTTTTACTGAGGCAAATGAGAGACCATGACGAGAGCAAACAAGAAAATAGGGTCAGAGTGACTGAACCTTCGCTGGAGTCTTGGAGAATGCTATGCAGCAAGAGAAACATTAAAATAACAAACCAACCACCGAAGCAGTCTGAGAGCTCAGGGCCCAAGCCACAGGGAGCACTGTCACAATTTTAAATACCACACACAACCAGCGAAGACATCTAAGCCTCAAAATAAACCATTTCCAGATTTCTTCTGTTTTCCCCATCTACAGTAGGACAAATGCTGCAAACTAGCTCAAACACAAAGTTGCGCAGTAAAAACATTTCAAAGACAGAAACGGCAAACAACTTCCCCATATCCTCTGCTGGAAGGTACTCAGGAGAATAGCAATGATTTTTAAGTGTAGTAGGCGAATTATAAATATTCAGAAGTATGCATTATGTAACACCTTCCTTTTATCATTTGAAGAGCTGTGATTGCCTGGGAAATTAGGCAGCAGGATTGGCGCAGTACCTGGGAGAGATGATGCAGAGGTATGTAAAAACTGCATATCCAACTATGGAAGGATTCCTTTTGCTTCTGAACGCAAAAGTGGGTTTTTAAAAAAAATAAAAATCATCTTCTTCATTACACAACAAGCTAAGTTCAGCTAAACTCCTTCCTTCTCCCCCTTGACCCAAGGATCACTACTGTTCTTTGTAATCCAAATTCAATCGTCAGTCTGTTCAGCAACGTAGCCTTGACTGCATCAGCATTTCTCAGCATAACTAGGAGCAGAATTTTTGTTAGAAAAAATAGACGAAGTTGTTTACAAAAGATTTCTTTGTACATTCAAATTTAGGTTTTCCTACATTTAGAAATATCAAGAGACTTTGCTTTCTGAAACCGGAGGCATTTGCTTACAAGTGCACTCGGTCACCTTTCCAAGACAAATGCTGAGCCCTAATTCTCAAGCAGCTTCATGAGCGTTTCCCCACCACCGCTCCCCACTGCAAAACAAGCTGATCAACCCGCTGTACAGTTACCGATCTGGCATAGAAGAACAGCTACTGCCCCACACTGCTGAGAGAGACAGGGATGCCACATGCGGACACCGAGTCCAGGGACACTTCCACAAGCTACAGCCTCAGCTCTGGGCTTCACGTTGGCCAGCCTCAGATGCACACTGCTTCAAGTGGCATAAAGCAGGGAACAGTTACTGTCTGCATTTCCCAGTAATTAACAGAGGCACATAAACAGTTCAAAATAATTCCTATTAAGGAAAAATGGTGTTTTTTTCCATTAATCAGCTGATTCAGCTCATTGCAAAGAATTGCACTCTTGAACTGTATGGGCTAGGTACCGATGAGGTCAGCTCAGGGCCTGACCCAGCTTTTCCTAAAGTCTGCTTAATTCAGTGGAAACTCAGGTAACTTCTGTGCCAGAGATAGTATCACTTTCTGTTTAGGAACATCTTTTCTCTCAAGATCTCCACACAGAGAAATTGGGTTTTAATGTTCCCTTTTTGATGCAGAAAAAGAAAAGCTGCCAGCTCACAGACACCTAAGCACACTTCCAGCACAGAGCATTCACTTATTCATCAGCCTCTGGGCAGCATAAGAATTATGCCTCCTGACTGCTTCCAAATTGGATTCATAATTTCCCTGCAAAAGACGTCGCATGTTTCTCGATACTGGATATGGCAGATAGAGTGAAGACATTTTGTAAAATTGACCAATTTTTTTTTTTATTGGCATGCAGTATAATCAGCTTACTCACACATCAAGCAGAACTTCTATTAGGCAGAGCCTTGCAGGCTTTCAAAATATCTTCAGAAAAGAAATCTGTCCATCAAAAGTAGTAATAACGTATGTCTGCTTTAAGCCATGAAGTCCCCAAAAGGCTCAGTGGGTACAAAGGCACGTACCACCACCTGCGAAACTCTAGTGTGATGCAAAATTCCTGCTCCAAGCCCAGGCACAAAAGCGTTCTTTGTATTGCACACAGTCCACGTGAAGCACGGAAGAGGAAAAGGATGACCATGATTTTTCAGCTTTTAAATATGCTCCTAGTCCTTGTGTAAAGAATTCAGCCTAGAAGAGTTGCAACAGAAGAGGCTATTCATCCAAGGTTATACAAAGAGGTTTATCAATTTCAGGACTCATGGAGATTTTAATTCCTTATACTGAATAACTCTGGAAGCCATGAACAGTTTCACCAGTGGTACTGAGTCAATATGTGAGGGAGGGCATTCATTAGGACTTAAGTTATCAAACTCAGGACCTTGAACTCCTGTAGGTCTGTTTAATTTCACTGACAGTGTAAAAAATTAAATTAGTTAATGCAACCTGCATGTTGAAGAACTATTACAGATTTAATTAGGTGAGGAGACCATATAAACCCTGTTTTACCTATACTACTCTTGCCCGATTGAAAATTCCTCCTAGACAGAAAAGCTTAATTCTTTTGGATAACATTGTTCTCCAAGTTGAACTTTCTTTTTCCTGAGCAGTTGCTTTAGTGGTCTACAAGGTTCTCCTTGCCCGAGAGTGCTCATAGGCACCATCATAAATACATGAACTATTTTGGCTGGTAAAGGTCAACCCACGGCTAATGGAATTTCTTGAGAAGGTGTGCTGAATCCTGTTGTGAAGAAAAGCAGTAACAACTATTGCCCAAACCAGTTTGGATTTAACAGGTGCAGCTTAGTTTAAAAAACCCTCATTCTAGATACAAGAAGTCTGTCACATACTACCTCAATTCCATAGACTTCCTTTACTCACTGCAGGGGGATTACCTGAACAGTCTGATGTAACTCATGGTTCATATTTGTCAGGTCTAAATAAACTATCCAGTGTATTGACTGCATAATTGAGGGCAAAAGCATCATACAAAATTTTCCTATTTGAATTTTATTCAAATTCATAAATGCCATTTACAAATGTAAATCTTGGCTGTTTAGGAAATATCAGAATATACAGCAGATGTTATAAGCTTTAAATGGGCAGATTTCCCACATTGATTGTGCATTGAAATATTCAATAATCAGCTGTATGGTATAATACGCACTTACCTTCCAGACCAGAAACAGCTGATGGCAAATATTATAAGCTATCTTGTTCTCAAGAGGGAAGGGGTAGAGGGCGTCAAATTAGAACAAAGGGAAATAACCTGGAAGGAGCCACATCTGCTTTGCTTCCCTGTAAGAAAATGCACTGGGGTAATGGAGAAAGGAAAACTGCATCCAAGGAGCTAGTGTTGGCTTTTAACAAAGTGTAAGTTTTAGGTTCAAAGAAGCCTAGAAGAAGGTGTTTACTGAGCAACAGAAACAATTTGCCAGCAGGTATCAGCAAGCAAAGAGGAAGCAGCAGTACAAGCTAACGTGGTTTCTACAACAAGCAGCAGGAGTCCCCACTAGCAGAACAGGGAAACTGTGCACAGGTACTTCATTTCGGTCATACCTCCTGCGCTTTGTCAAACGACTAGAGATCACTTATTCCATAGAATCCTCTGCAAAACCTCTGTTTCCTTCCCTTCAATTGCTACATGTCCCTGAAGAATAAAAATATAAAGTGTAGTAACCGGAAACTGAAACTGTGCTGAGAGCAGGGCTGAGTGATAAGCAAGTCCCAGAGATCAATACTGCCGCTGCGGGTGCCATTCCCAAGTTGTCGCACCAGGGAGAGAGAGCATTAATCTGCGCCCAGCAAACCTGCCTGCGGAGCTGCAGACAGAGATTATGACTAGACCCATGATAGCTCAAAAAAAAGTTAGGGGGGAAAAAAAAAAAAAGTCACACAGCTCCAAAATACAAGGTTCAATCCAGTTGCTCACAATTAGATACTCAGCCAGGGCTGAGAAGAAAGAAAGGGCATATAGGTTTTAAATAGTGCCCTTGCAGAATTGAAACACCTGAACCATATTGCTTGAAACACTAAGTTTGAGGTACTAAAACAGAAGAGCACTTCCCCCATCCTCCTCCCCATTAAATAAAAGAAGGAGAAAAAGGAAAAAAAAAAAAAAAAAAAAGGGGAGACTCAAGCATGAGCCTCTAAATCCAGGGTTTCCTTGGCACCTAACCAAGACCAGCTCCTTTGCTGCAAAGGTGCTTGGAACAGCCTGCTGCCCTCATTAGTATATTCCATTTAGGTATCTAAACATGCATTTAGAGACCTATCTTTAAGCCCTAACCTCCCTGGGATATAAAAATGAGTAATTTGGATTTTGAAAGACGTCTGTGGCACTTCAGCCAAAAAGAACAGCAAATTGCAGCTCGATGTGAAGAAGGAAGCCTCATATGCCTCAGGGCAGGGCTTGTAACAGCAGTGCTGACAAACCTTCAGAAAAAGTAGCATTAACAGGGGCTGGTAGAGTCTCCTGTAAAAACACATTCTTATGCAATGGCATCTTTTTATTTGCTAGTAGAGTCTATGTCCCCTGAATATACAGCACTATATACAGTTACTATATACAGCAACCTTTAAAGCATATGCACAACCTTTAATGAGGTGCACTGAGAAGAAAGACAGCAGCAGAGCAAATTAGAAAAAATTCCATATAAATATGAATTTATTAAACATCAGAGTAAAAGCATTCTGAGACTGAAATATTAGGGAGGAGTTATTAGAGCCTTGTTCTTCCCAAATTACTTTGCTGAGGATGTCTAAATACTAAGCTAAAACAAAACCTGTTTATAAAAGTGCAAAGATAATGCTTCAAGATAATTTTTCTTATTAAATTGATTATTTTTATCTATGCCTCTAAGAGCAATAAATGCTTCCTATCTTGCACAGTAGCCATATTTTGTTCTGCAACTGAAGGTGCAAGAACTGAGTGCCCCCTAAACCACAGCTGATAATAATTAGTCCTCCAGTGTTCAATTAATCCCTTGACACCTTAAAAAAAGGTAAGGTGAGGCACTGTCCATTTATGAAGGCGGGCAGCGTCAAAAGAAACAGTGTCCAGAATAGGCTTTGGTCAATGCCAGGCTTACTGCATTTGCCACAAGAGGGTGAAGTAATAAAAGATACTTAAAATATTTTATTTTTTTCGTATCCCATAGTTCTTTACAACTCCTAAGCACACGCACAAGGATCCAGACAAATCTCAAACTGCAGGATGCCCAGCTGCACAGGTTGCCTGTAGCCCTGCGAGTTGATTGTTAAAGGATTGTAGCCCTCACAGCTTGTGCATTTATCTCCAAAACCACACAGCTGAAGAACATTTCAGTTCTTGGAGAAAATGTTGTTTCTAAGGCTCACTCACCTTGAAATGAATAGGTAAATCAAGATCCACACTGAAACAGCTTTCTGGAGGACAGGTGTGAGAAATGCAGTTTATTGCATCTAACAAGGGCTCTGCTGAATTGCTGTAATTGCTGCTTAGTCAGGTCAGTGTTGAAGTACAAGAGTCACAGAAGTCTGAGTTTTACTTGTTACTTCCTCCTTGACACCTTAATATTCAGTAAAATGCAGATACTGTGCTTAGAACTATCAATAATAATGCAGATCTGAGTTAAACTTACTTACACATTCAAATAAATGCCATTTACAGGATTTCCTCACACCAGCACCACCATCTGCACAGACACATTGGCTCAGGTCTGCGCACCAGGCTACCACTGACAGGACAACACTCCGGAAGCTCATTCCCTTTTATTTTCATCTCTTTGAAGAAATGAAACGTAAAAGACCCACTACATGACATTTCTGTGGCAGAACCCCTAAGAAGTCCTAGAAGACCCTCAGAACCCATAGTACATAACCACTGAGGAGTATAAACACAGCAGCCTCGCAGAGAATCCAACCCCAAATGCTTTGCTATTGCTTTAAGGTACTTTTTGTTCTCTCAGATAGTTGGTGAGGGGAGAAGGTGGAGTGGTTTACTCCCTCTTTGCCAGCAACATTCCAGATCTTGCATTATGTTTTGTATATTTTTGTCTTGATTATTCAGGCTTAGACGGCGGTACAAACAAAACTACTGTAGAGGGAACTGCAATACAATGAAAGCTTACAGCAGGTTTGTATGAAAATCAGCAGTTGTTTTCAGTGTGCTGCAACACAAAAATTATTTTTTTGGCTACAACTAACTTGTCCTCGTAGTGAAAATATTATTTGAGAAAAAAAAAAACCCAGCTTTCATCAGTAGCAATTAATATTACAATAAAATTTTGAAAGATCTAGTACTAATCAGCAAAAGTCTTTAGTTAAAGCAAAGATAAAATAACTTTGAAAAAATAGGCAGAAGTCCGGCCTCAATTATTTTATAGTTTCTGTCAACAGAAGTAAGAAATCCTGTGGGAGGACAGAAAGCAGCAGGTGATTTAAAGGGTGTAATATCCCTTATTTTGTCCAAGAAAAGCATTTTATTAGTTTTGCTATTGAGCAATTTTTAGAGGTGAGAGGAAAGGAACAGAAATGAATTGATGTAATAGTTCTGAAAGAAAAATCAAGTTTAATAACAACCAGATGTAATGTATGAACAGACACAAGAAAAGCCTTCAAGATGATAGTTCTGTGTCAGCTCTTGACAAGACATGGTTGGAAGATTATATATTGCATTTTGCATCAGCTTCTGTTAAGTGGTTACAGTGAAATTGTGTTGTTCCCCCTTGTCTCTTTCTAACATGCCACTGTTAAATGGAAGGAGCTTTTTTCTTTTTTTCTTTTTTTTAAAAGCTTACTTAACTGTGCTAAAAAGTAGCATTATACCTGGGGAAACATCAGCTCCTCCACTGCTTTTACTTACAATAACCTGTATTTCTCTTTTTTGGTTAAGACCAGCAAAAGCAGTAACTATTCGCACAAAGAATATATGGGATTTAATACAATGAAATAGTTTAGTTGCTACTGCTACACAGAAGCCAGTGGAAAAGTTTAAATGCTACTTTAATAGGTCAACTGCCAAGAACCAACAACCCACACACCCCCACTTCCCCCTTATTTCACCTATTTTCTTGCTCTCTTTTGGTCATTTGATGTATAAACTACAACTTGGACTCCTGGTCAGGGCAAGAGGGCAGAGATAAATAGATACAAGAGAAAATACAGAGGGGAGTCCATGTGCTGGCTGTATCTCACAACTAGGAACTCAAAAAGCAGAGAAATTCACAAAGGAATGCCCTAACTCCAGTTGCTTGGATCAGGTCCAGAGATCAAGGGATTTTTCTAGGCTTCTTAACTGAATCCAGACCCTCATTGTACAGCCTGGAAGTTCCCCACCTCCTAGGTCTCTTGGCTCAATAGTTTTCTTCACAACTTATTTGTTTATTATATAGTTGTGAGCTGTTCTGGCATTCTTGATAAAGCACTTAGTTCCAGTATGCTAAGTTTTGTATCTCATTTGTCCTTGCTCTAACAATTAAATCACTAACAAATATACAGCCTTCTTTAATCCAGTTTTAAGGTATATAAACACAGGTAAGTGCCAAGACAGACATTTTACAAATAGACAAGGTACCTCTGCATAAGCTCCCAGTAGAAGACACATCCTCCACCTCATAGCAAGCAGCATCCTTTACTTCCCCTTACCAAAGGGGATCATTGGAGGATCAGCCACAAATCTTAGAGAGCACTTTGGGTCAGTTCCTACTCACAGGTCAGACACTGCTCCTCCAAACCTCCTCTCCTGCAATGAGGTTTGGCCACCTGCTCCACCCCATCCTTCCCAAGACACAGGTGATACCAATTTTCCATGGCACCCAGTAATTAGCCTTAGTGGGTTCCAGCTGCCTCTGGGGCTGGACTTAAAGGGTCTCCTCACATGCTCGTGTTATTATATATTTAACCTAGGAGTACTATATATTCCTACAGCATCCAATACTTGTTATATGATGACAGCAACTATTGCTGTCATAAACAGATAAAATAAGCTGCACTACCCAGTACTTTTAGTTGAACTCAGTAAATATTTCAGATCCCACAAAGTTGTTGTGAAATAATACAGAGCAAATCCTTCAGATTCAAATATTTCTCTGATAAGTCATCTAAATAAAGGATCACGGAAAAAAGCTACCGAAAATATTATCTGCACTTAGCAAGTACAAAAAGAAGATGCAACCAAAAGGAACGTAGTTCATCTGCTTACAAAAAAAAGACTCATGATAGGCAAGCACCATGTCACTGAAAGCTGAGCTGAGTAGCAAATACTGACCAACTAAAGAAGAAACCTTCTCAGCCTGTAAATACTAAATGACCAAGGCTTCTGGTTTATGTGGTTCATGATGAACAGTGGAAGACAGTGGATTAAATGGCACTCACAGTCCTCATTTGAAATTTTTCATGCAGAAAAAAAATAATGACTGCCCTTTATGTTAGGTAAAATAACATGGCATAAGCATAAGTCACTCATTACAAGATGCCACAGCTGTTTCCTACAACTGAGAGCAGAGCACTACGTGTGCAACATAATGGATATGGTTAGATGGTGGGGTTGCATTTCACATTGGTTACCTGAACATCCAAAAGCTGCTGACCAGTCTGAAACAGAATGGTAGAACCAGCAACTTCATTCCTTTTCTATCTCATTGTTGTGTGCTTGATGGTATACTGTCATTAACAAAGAGTATCTTCATGCCTACCATACAGGAGGATAGAAAGACTTGCTGATGTCCTTAAAAACAGCTTAAATTAAACTTTTTACAGGAGATGAAGGAACAAGTCCTTTGCTCTGTTCTCCTCTGTGTGCTTGGAATGGATATCACTTAATTTCACGCATTTGGGGAAAAAAAAAATGTAATTAGTAGTCTGTAAATGGTGTGTACTTTGGAGCTTTTAATATGCCTAGAGAAGCAGCTTTGGCTATTCTTGTTGAACAAGCACTACTCATTCAGCTCTCCTGAGCAACATGCCAGTATTGCAAACCTGAGGAGTTCAACAATCTTAAGCCAGAAGTTTCAGAACCATGAGATTTCAATTAAAAATTAAGATTTTTTGCTCTTTGCCTTCTGAGTCATATTTTCACCTTCAAGGTTCAGTCAATGCCTACTTGCAAGTTTCTTCTTCACAATCCCAAGAGCTTAATGGAAGCTCAAATTCTCTTACAATTGCCAAAAACTGGAAACTGAGACCTTAAGCAGGACGTTAAACAATGTAACAAAGAGAGAAGTTGTGAAGTCTAAGCAATTCATGTTTCCAAAACAGACATATACCTAAACTTTTGGAAGTTCTTAATGATTCAAAATTCATGGCTAACACAGGTATCTCAAAGCTACTCGCAGGCTTATTGTTCTTGCTGCAGGCTTTGAGATCCCCACTGAACATAACTGGGAATTTATGTGTTGACTGACACCAGAAGCTGATCTCAAAGTTCACCAGAAAGAGAGGCTATCTTCAGTAAAACTTCTGTTCAGAGCTAAGAACCTTGGAAGTGCCCGTTTTTACCCATAAAGCGGGATCTAAATACATCTGCACCTTGACCCTGTTTGTCTTGCAATATTTGAGCTTCCTTTGATAACATCAAGTTCCAGCACTTCAGAAATACATTTCTCAGTCCTTGTGGGTTCTTGCTTTGGTGACAAGCTTTTTCCTTTGATCCCAGTGTAAGAGTTTTCTCTGGCATGCTCTTTGCTCCCACCTTTTTCTTGTCTCCTTCCAAGAACTGAACATTTTTAGTTCTCCCATTAGATTTTACCTTTTGTGTATTTTGCTTTATTGGAACTGGCAACATGGTGCTATTTAAACACAGCTCCATCTGTCAGAGTCAAGTCCTGCAGGTAGGGTGTCATGTTTGATTTCATGTTATCATTTGTTGTGTAGTCAGAGCTAAAGAAAAAAAAAGTATACTATAAAACAGTTACTTTTATACATTCCTTTGAGAGCTCTTTTACTGTTGTTGTGCGACCTACTTGTGTCCTTATGAATACAGCTGCTTCTACGCTACCAGATAGAAAACAGAAGGGGTGTGCTCAGTCTGGCTTTGTTCATTGTGTTTTCCTTCTGCTTTCCATGTTGACTGCATGTCCTACACATGTACTGAATTTTATGCCAGCATTATAGCTGATGGAAAATATCATAGGCCTAAATAAAGCTGACATTTTGGAGAGCGAGTATTCAGATTTGAAAATGAAGGTACTTATCTTTCATCGCTTGGCTCCAGCGCTGCTGTCTGGTATGAGGTTACATCCGACACTGGAAGAAGAGATACGGTGGACTTTTACCCAGGCATGATAACAGTTGTACTTCAGTCGGTGCTTCCCAGCCAAAAGAGAACTAGATGGGAAGCAATGCCTAATGAAAACATCATTTGCTGGAGCCTTTCTGGTGCACATATCAAATAGACCTGGTGAATACAATTATTTCCTTCCCAGTCTCCTAGACTGACATTGCTTCTTCTGACCCTTTTTCTTCTCAAAAACACAAAACCTCTAATAACCTCACAAATACGATGCTGACTATAGTCTGGAGACATTTATGACAGCATATATAGAAATCTTCACAACACATTGGAGTGCTTGTCTTCTCTTTATATTTCACAAATGATATGTACATCTCACTTTGCAGGTCTCACTGATCACATTTCCTTGGGAAAAGCATTACACACACATTTTAATTTTGCTTTATATTTGGCACTGCCTCAACAGTGTTTTTCTTCAGCCATCTAGAAATGGCTATTCCAGTGTAAGAGGTTTCCTGATTTTCTTTTTCCTCCCTTAAGCAGTTCTGAGTTCATTTGTTTTTTCCAAATGACAGCATTAATGTTTCTAGCCTAACAATTTCTAAAGAAAGACAGACCTGCAATATATACTGCCTGTACAGCTTCAACAAACGTAATGGTGTCCCGAAGCAGAAAGCACTGTCAGCGTCTCTCATGCCCTCCCCCTTTGAAAAACATCTCAGTGGAGAGCGATCAAGTGCCGACAGACAATCCACATTGCAATAGCAAGAAATTAAACCACGAAAGCATTCCCCGAGGAGCAGTAATGTGTTTCCTCTCAATATTAGGGACGGGTTCAAGTGCCACAAGATGGGCTCTTACTTTATGGAGGATCTGATGCCGTGGGAGTAACTGGCACTAAAAGTGGTGACGATGCCCCTCAGGCTGTCTGCTAGCAGCCATGGGGAGAGGCAGGGCAGCTTTCCTGCCACAGAGATCCAGCAGAGCTTGTTCGGAGGAGCTGTGAAAGGAAGCTGTTAATGGAAACACGGGGAAGTGGGTTGCAGCTGGAGGGCTGGAAGGGCTGAGCTGCAGCCTCGTTAAAACACTTGCAGATGGCCGTGCCACCAGCTGTTCCAGGTGCCTGCTTCAGCCATGCAAGCCCAGCCTGGCTCTCCACTTTTAACAGCAAACAGCTGGAGAAAGGCCACGTCTTAAACAATCAGAACTCCTCTGCTCAGTAAATGTGAGGCATAAAGCTGAGGGCTCACATCGACATCAGCCCAGATGACCCAGTGCTAGGCTGCTATTGTAAGATCTGTCCTTTCAGTGCAAATAAAGCGCTGTGTCAAGGGGAGGAATCAGTTAAGCCCTCTGCTATTAGCTCTGTTGTCATTGTAAGCACTTTTCCAGCTTGTGCCGCTGGAAGCAGCTATTTCAAATCATCCACAAATTTTCCTAGAGCAGATATGGCCAGAATCGCCACTCTCAGTGGAACGTAAACCAGAAAAGCAGATGCACAGAGTGGCCAGAACATGGGACATGCACACAAACTCTCATTAATGGCTATACTGAACTGTGGTTTTGGAGAGCAGTGGTGTGCTCAACATTGTGCAAATAGCACAAAGAAATTATGCTCACAATGTAAAACAAGAGGCAAAGTTACAAATGGATATCTCCCATCTTCACCTGAGACCAGTCCTTCTATTTAAACCTCCAGATCAGAGCAATCCAAGGCCGAACAATTGCACCAGAATTACACTAGCGCTGGCCTTGCCAAGGAAGGCTGCTGGGATTCCTGGGACTGCGTTTTCTGCTCTACTAAGCTAATGCACAGCCATCTTCCTTCTTGGTTAGTTGGTGGTTCTCCTGCGCACACGGAAGGACTTGTGGACAGCCGGAAAGCCCTCACCGTGCAGCAAGCAGCTACCAGAACTGCACTGGTCATAATGGCCCCGTGGCCCAAGCCTGGCCTGCAGTGATTCCTGTGTCGAAAAACAAAAGGAGACAACAGCAAACTCTGGGTCATGTACAGCTCATGCAACGAGCACTCACGCTGATAGCACAACACTGGAATTAGAGATATCTTTTGTTTTGTTTGTCTTCCTTGTATTTACAGCTGCAAACATCAAAGCCTGAATCACACGCAGACCAACAAGCACATTGAAGTACCAGGATATGCTAGAACAGCTGCTGCCTGATCAGGAGAATCATCCTTCAGGGTCATTGTCATTAACAATTCTGTAATTTATGTTGATGGCAATGCAGGGAAACAAAACCAACTACTGTTCAGGCACTAGTAGTCCTCAGCTGGAAAGCTTGTCTTTCTCCAGGAGTTGTATATAGCCCCCTCCAGTTTAGGGGAGGATGGAAAAAATGGAAGATGAGAGCTGGAAATCAGCTACCTGAGCAGGAGTACAGCCCGCATTGACATCGGTAGTTTGTAGGCTACAGTAAATTCCTGTTTGATGGGTTTAGTGTCTAATACAGTAGCTCATGAACAAATGCACGTTGCAATGGTTTGGCCAGCTCCTGTAGGCTTTAAGTTGGACCATTTATTTAATGGATCAACAGTTCGTTTTCTGTTACTTGAGAAACGGTTTGTGCGCAGCTCCCCTAGTAGCCCACCTGAGAGAATACCCCTGCCGGGCACTTAGTACGTGGCCCAGTTTATACAGATGACAAAGTGGGGCTTTTCATTCTGCCACCTTCCCATTTACAAATGAAGATGACATCTCGTGCGTGGTCAGGTGCTTCCTTTCTGCTCTGCTGGCCACAGACAGGCTCAGAGCACCTGCCCTGTCCTCGGGGAGAGCTGAGCTAAGGACATCACCAATGCAGACCTGGTCTGAGCACCCACAATCCCACCTGCTCCTCAACCATCCAGATTACCTAGGCTAATGCTCAAGTTTGCCTTGAAGCACCAGCACCACTCAGGCTCTTTTTCAGCAGACATTAGAAGCTTGATCTAACCTTTTGCCTGCTTTTAAATAACTTGGTTGGCAGTTGAATCAGGATTTGGTCTCAGACGTTTGTCTGTAGCGATGTGTGAGCTGACATGCCTGATGTCACTCAAGAAGGCTGTGGCAGACTTGGGATTTGACACGAAACAGCCTGAGCACCTTCACTACAGTGCGTGATTCTGCTTGCAGTGCCGCAGCTACAGACTGCGACTTCTCACCAGGGGACTAATTCCCCGCAGGGATTGTACCAAACACTAACAGAGGGTTTCTGTTTAAGAATTGCTGTCTGATCTTCATCCTTACCTTTCTTTTATTCAGCCTTATCTTCTTGCTTTTGTCTCACTGTAAGTCATCTTTTCCCATATTGTTATTTATAGCCTCTAATAATCCAGACACCTCTATTTCCAGGCAGTGATGAGCTCTTCCTCACAAATATATTTTGTCTCCTCTTTGTGTGCAGCTCTTGACGCTATACTGCCTAACCAACATGGATTAAAATAACCAGAAAAGCCCTAGCATTTTTATCAGACAGACAACTCTGGGAGAGCTTCAGATGCCCTATGATTCACATACAGATTTTGAACAACTTAAGACTCCTTCCCAGGCTTCTGAAATAAAAGAAGCTGCAGCTCATCCACTCATTTCTCAGTTTGGAGTGGATGGAGGTGATGTGCCCTACTTATAGGTAAAACAGATGTAAGTAGGTCTGTCAGAGTAAAACGGAGTCAATGGATCTAAGTCTAATTTTAGATATGAAGCAGTCAAAACAGGAGATATATGTCCTTCTTACTCCACAGTCATTTTCTTTCCAGATTCCTCTCTATATCTAACCTATCTGAAAATCATCTCTACACTAAGGCAGAGGATACTGCTGGTAAAAAGATTTATATTCCTTTAATCTTACATTTTCCTCCCTTTTCACTTACCTGAGCACACAGGCAGTTTTATTTTTTTTCTTTCTTTCATACATATGTGCCAAAACTCAACCATATCAGACTGCTTAGCTGTTGCACAGAGTTACAGTGAATTTTATTTTCTGCCCAGGGCTTGTTGTTCATAAGGTCTTTGATTTCCAGTTAAAGTCCTTACCTCAAATTTTCCGTGCATTCTCCCACAACCTCAGCATGGAAGTAGAAAAAGCACCTCCAAGCAATTAGTCATTGCAAATAATAACATGATTAAGGATGGAAAAGGTGCTTAAAATAGAGGGACGAGTTGGCTGCTTTCACATGGAGCCTATTCAGCAAAGTTAATAACAGTGCACGTTATATCCTGCTGTCTGTGCTTCAAATGTAGGAACACTGGGTCAGAGTCAGATACAAAGTTAGAAGTTAAGTTCAGAAAGGGAATGGGAGGAAAAATAGAAGTGTTCACTGAATGTGGGGAGCTGCTTCTTAGGTTTCCTCCTGAGATCTGTAAAGTTAGACCCCAGATTTGATAACGCAGTAAAAATCTGTTCTCTGGAAATACCCACATTTTTAAGGTTAACAAGAGCCAGAAGGATATCTCAGACCTGCAATTGATTTCCAATTGGACAGTAGTTTGGTATTCAGCATTTTTCTAATCCTGAAAGAAAAAAATAAAGATGAGGTAGAAAATGTGGAAGCCTTTCACAAATTATCGCAAGTTATAGAAATAAAGTTGTCTGTTCTGTACAGGAAGAAGCATACAATTAGATGACTGACATCATGTGTACAAAATAAATTAGCTGGGTGTTAGATCCTTCATTCTTTTCTATGGGAATCCTTTCCTATTCCTCCTGTACCAGAATGATTTTCTAGCTACTGATAAAAAAGTGCAGTGGATGCAGAGAATTATTCAAACGCCATTTTATCATGTAACCCATGGTGACAGTGGGCTGCGCTGTGACAAGAAGCAGCAGGACCAGCCTGCAGTCCACAAACATGCAATGTTTCAGGAGGAAGAATAAAAAATTGAACCTACAAGATGCTTTTTTCTCAAAACTGTGTATTTCTTCTTTATTTTTTCTTTGAGTGTCTTTCTAGAGAACTGTAAATTAAAAAACTTCAGGTGCAGCAGCACTTTGGTCTAGCATGTAGAGCTTACTCACTGACCCAGTGAAGCCTACACTTTTATTTTTTCTGTCTACCTTGTAGATATAGTCTCTATTGGTTTAAATAATAAGTGCACTGTGTTGCTACTCTTGCACTGAAATCTTAAATATTTTTTTAGATAGGAATTCTACTATAATATCTTATATAACAATAATTATTATCATATCTTTTTTGATGACTGCTGATTGGTCCACCTGTCAGGATGTACAGACAGATTGTTCTTGTTTCATTTGAAATAAGTGTTTCACAACTCTCAGGAGAGCAGAATCTTACAGAATACACCAAAATTTTGCAAAAACCCCAAACTGAATTACTGTGGGAAAAGACTGGAAAAGACTAATAGAGAATAGCTGCTGAAGTAAAAGAGAAAACAACAAAAACCATTGCTTATATAAAAAACTTAATTTCTTCCATTACTAGGAAAATATTAAATGCTGTGGATTTCATAATTAGTGGTGTTCATAAATGCAGCAATATTTATCCTGCACAAAAACCTGAATTTAGGCAGTGATGAGATGCTGAAAAGATTCTTTCTCAAAATATGAAAGAATGAGATCACTAGAGTTAAAAGCCAAATGCTTTTGGGTGAATGGCATTACTCCATGAAGTGAAGCTTGAATGTTAGTGGAGAACTCCCATTATTGCAACTGTTCACTAAGATGTTCACTTCATTAACTCCACTGAATACCCATTAGTCATACTGCCATATAAGAAGTGATTGACTTAAACATTACACCTGTCAGTTTGACAAGTTAAAACCAAATCTTCTTATGTTTCTATACCAGGGTTTAGCAGCAATGGCTTGCTGCTGCCATAAGGCCCACAATCACCAGACAAGTCCACAGGGAAAGGGCAGGTCTGAGGTCAAGCCAGGCAGCCAAGCCAACACTGAAAGCTCTTAGCCTGTGCTACCACATACATGCCACATATCGCTCAATACTAAGCCACTTAAAAACATCTTATCCATTATTTTTAGGATTATATTAGTTTATATTATGTTCATTATCTCAAAGTAGATTAAATTCTTAACTAAAGAGCACTTTAATTGCAAAGAAGGAGGAAAGTCAGTATCATTCTTTGAGAGCCGTGACTGTGACTCCTTGTGCATTAGACAGAATCACACACACCTCTTGAATATTCCATGCATCACAGACATGCCATAAAAGAAAAAAGAAATCTCAGATTCCTTGAGACTACAGTGTAAGTATGTTTGTCTGGGCTATAGGAAATCATAGAATCATAGAATGGTTTAGGTTACGTTAAAGAACATCTGGTTCCAACCCCCCTGCCGTGGGCAGGGTCACCTCCCACTAGACCAGGTTGTTCAAAGCCCCATCCAACCTGGCTTTGAAGAATTCCAGGGATGGGGCATCCACAGCTTCCCTGGGCAACTAGTGCCAGTGTGTTGCCACCCTCAGAGTGAAGAATTTCTTCCTGTCAGATGATCTAAGTCGATCCTCTTTCAGTTTAAAACCGTTACCCTGCGTTCTATCACTACACTCCAACAGGTCCATGTCCTTCTGCTGGGGGCCCCAAAGCTGGATGCAGTACTCCAGGTGGCGTCTCACAAGAGTGGAGTAGAGGGGCAGAATCACCTCCCTCGACCTTCTGGCCATGCTGCTGTGGATGCAGCCCAGAATGCAGTCCAGGATGCTGTTGGCTTTCTTCGCTGCGTGCGCACATTACTGGCTCATGTTGATCTTCTCATCCACCAACAAGCCCAAGTCCCTCTCCTCAGGGCTGCTCTCAATCCATTCTCTGCCCAGCCTGTATTTGTGCATGGCATTGCCCTAACCCATGGGCAGCACCTTGCACTTGGCTTTGTTGAACTTCATGAGGTTGGCACAGGCCCACCTCTCAAGCCTGTCCAAGTCCCTCCAGATGGCATCGCTTCTCTCCAGCATGTTGACCGCACCACATAGCTTGATGTCGTTGGCAAACTTGCTGAGGGTGCACTCAATCCCACTGTCTGTGTTGCTGACTAAGATGTTAAACAGTACTGGTCCCAGTACCAACCCCTGCAGAATGCCACTCCTTACTGATTGCCACTTGGACATTGAGCCATTCACCACAGCTCTTGAGTGTGACCATACAGCCAATTCCTTATCTACTTAGTGGTCCGTCCATCGAATCCATGTCTCTCCAATTTACAGACAAGGATGTAATGGAGGACAGTATAAAATGCTTTGCACAAGTCGAGGTAGATGTATTGCCATCACAGAAGGTCACCAAGCTTGTCAGGCACAATTTGACCTTTGTGAAGCCATGTTGGCTGTCCCCATTTTCCTCCTTATTTTCCATGTGCGTTAGCATGGTTTCCAGGAGGATCTGCTCCATGATCTCGCTGGGCAAAGAGGTGAGACCGACCAGCCTGTAGTTCCTTGGGTCTTCTTTTTTCCCTTTTTAATAATGGGGGCTATGTTTTTGCTTTTCCAGTCAGTGGGAATACAGGATTAATTTTCTGCTGTGCTGTTCTCCCACTCACCACAGATAAATGTCTTAGCTCAGAACATCATGACAGCTCTGGGAGACATCAGACAACTTTAGAAACCCGTCCTGAGAATGCCTGCCCAAAATAGGATTGTCCAAACTTACACAGTTTAAGGTAGGGCTGGCTTTCACTTTTAACAAATCAGGGTTGTTTTGACGGGAAGCAGGAGTTGCTTTTTAAGAAAATCTAATAACTCAAAATAAAAAATTCTGAAGCAGCTCCAATTCCTACACAGCATAACTCACAGTCTAAACGGGCAAGACCAATGAAGAACAGTAGAATGAAATAATTATTCCTTGACAGGAGGAAAACAGAGAGGTAAAGTGACTTGCGAAGTATAAATCTTCTGGGTAACCATCTAGTTAGGACCTTACTCAGAAGGCTATTCAAGCTTTTTTAAATGCATTCGTCTTACTTTCTGCTCCATATAAACACTAGACAGCTGCTTGCATTTTCATAAGTGTGAATCTTTAATTCTTCTTCTGTCATCTGTTTTAAACAGCAGAGTATGATTTTGCTGTGATAAAGTCCTGGAATCATAATATATAAATCTGTTTGTGATTTGTAAATGTCAGTACATATGGTACTCGGGCATTTGATTACTGACTGCCTCAAGCATATAAACTAGCATATTAAAACCTTAGCATTCTTGTCAGAATTAACTCATCTTAATGCTTCTAAAAACATCTCTCCCATGCCAAAGTAATTTCTTTCAAGGCTTTTTAAATATTCTTGCATTTAAGCTACTCCACTTGTCCTTGTAAATGGCAGAATTTGTTTCAAAAAGACCCAGCTGACAACAAAATCACAGGGCCACGTGCTCAACATATTTAACTTCTTTAATTTTGAGGGACAAATATGAAACAAGCAGAAGTCTAAAAGTCTTCAAAGAAACCCCAAAGTCATATACCAGCATTGCATGCAACTCCCACGTCTGTGAATATAAATAGGTATTCAAGCTAAAGCTGTGAAGGAAAAAGAAAACTCCTTCCTTCCCACCTGACAAAATTTTAAATATTCACAAAAATGTAACAAACAAATATCTTCTAGTCTCTGCTGGCAAAAGAACTTCTCTGTCCTTAGTTATCCATCTCTTGCTTGTCTTGTTTGATGAAGCCCCCTCTCATCCTTCTTACTCAGATTCTTCTCTGTGGAATTCACCTTTGCCTGCTTGCTGCTATCACTGAATGGGTTCTCTAGCAAATCTCTTTTTGGTTCAGTACAGGCAAAAAATAAACATCATCTTCAGCTCCACAAGCTTCCAATTTAAAGTAACTTCCGTGTACCTTTTTTTACTTTCTGTGTATTCAAAAATTGGCACTTCAAGCACCCTGCACTGCCACAAAGAGATGCAGAGCAGTGCAAGCTTCAGCGCCTCCATTTCAGAGGTACAAACACAGAGACAGCTAAAGCACTTTCCCTATTAAGACCTGTTCTACTCCATGCGTTCCACTCTGTTCTCTCCTTACAGTGCTCGAAGACACACATTATAAATTTACATAGCGTAATATAAAACGATTACAACTATAAAACACGGGTATGTACTATATTTTAAACATAAGGCTTGATTTCTCTTTTTCTTGTCTAATCAGGACTACTTTTTGCATATTAGGGTTTAAACCTATTTTTCTCAAAGCTAATTCAGTAGTAGGAAGATTAAGCAATAACTGATGAAAGTGAAAACATACTTTGAACCTAAATGATGTAATATTTCCAGTAAAACAATCACTCTTGGATGAATGCAAAAGAATTATTCAATAAACTGCATTACAAAGTTGAAAAAAACCCAAACCTATAACTGCCAGAAAGTAACCCCTTGTTTTATTTTGTGGGGTTCTTTTCTTGGTCATGAAGTTTGATTCTGAGCAAGGCAACCCCTTTTCCATCTAATTTATAACTGACAGCATGACACTCCTCTGGAGAAGCCTGCCTACTGAGTATTCTCTTGGATTTTATTTTAAGGGTATTGGCTGTTTTTTTCTAACTGAAAGCAAGAGATAGCTCACAGTATATTTTTAACCAGTTGCCTAAAATTCTGCAATTTGTAGAAACCTCACTGGATCCCAGAAGACAATAGTAACAGTCCCTCATACTTCCTTTCAATTAAATGAAAAAGCTGCAGGAATCCTACTATTCTGCCATGGGATAGTGGAAGGCTTCTGTGGTCAGTGCAGTATGTAATTAGAGAAAAACATTACTTTGGAGTACATTGTCAGCACCCTGCAGGGGGAATTAGATGTTCACAGCTGCCAGTATGCCTAATTTCTCATATGCTGCGTGGCAAGTTTACTCCACTGTGGCTTGAGACTGAACAATGAACAAGAGTGAATTTATATGTGCATATCTTTATTCTGTTTTTCTGATTAAATTAGAAGTATAAATTGCAGTGTGATGTAATACCAATGGACAAATCCATGCGTATGTTCAATTGGCTTGTAGAAGTGTATCATCTCTTTGAAAACAAACCATAGTAAGTGTTAAAGCAATAGCTAAGGATTTGAGAGATATAGTCATACTTGTCTATCCAGCGATGCACTCAATTTTCCACAGGAGTCTGAGGAATTAAAAGTCTATTGCAGACAGGCTTGTTTCTTGCCACTTTGCGTGCCTCAGTTCTGCTTCAATAAAATGAATATAATGCGAGATCCTTGGTCTACAGGACCTACTGAGCATTGCAGTATGTCCACGGCTGCGATGGTATCTTCCTAGGTAGAGAAAGAGAAAATTTTTCACACCTGGTAAGGAGACCTCTGCACACTCCCACGTGAAACTCTTGTAATATCTCTCTTCCTTGGTTGTCATAGCAAAGGGCACAAGTTCAGTTTGGACAAACTGAACTTAAATAGGAGGAGGAGGTGGGAAGCTGAGGTGTGAATCAGAGGTGGCTGCTCTGAAAATTAATATTGAAGCGTTGCAAAGTCAGCTAGTAAAACCAGTGATATTTCACTGTTCCCTCATGGATGCAATCACTGCACAGTAAGGCCAAGCTTTGCCTTCCCCTTAAAACAAGGAACTGTTGCACGTGCCCCAACAAGGTATGTAAATTACACCAAGGTTCCAGAAATGAGGAAAACTACCTCCAACTTAGTGCTTGCACTCCCAAAGAACGGAGCACAGAGAACCGCATAGTATGTAGCCAGCTGTGTGCTAACTGTCCCGCACAGAAAAGCTGGAACAAGCACTTCCAAAGAAAGTGCAGCAACAACGAGCATTAAACACCCACAGAGATTTAGATTCAGTCCCAGTCCATGGGGACGGTTGGTTTGCACCTAAAAGTAATACTAAATCACGGTATAAGAAAAGGACTAGGACTGAGTTTCTATAACCTAAATGCTTTTTGTAATGCAAAATTGGCTGACTGGGCCCAGTTGAGAGTCTCACTCCATTAGTAAGGAAGTGCTGATTATTTTGCTCCCCTTTTTTCTTTCTGAAGCTAGCACAGCCCTGGGAAAGGCCCACACTGGGATGAAATAAACACAGAAACTTTTTTCTCTGAAATTCAGAAAGATTATTATTTTCAAAAAGAAGTTCTCAGGTATTTTGTTTGTCTGAAAATTAAATAAATATGATTGAAAGTAAAGAAAAACATACTTTTGCACTTAATTTCTATTTGTACAATACCCATTTACAACACGTCATTAGGAAATTAAATTAGTTGTTCAACCTTGCCAATGAAATTCTACACTTGTGCACCCTGTGATTATAGCAATTTCAAATTAATGACATACTGATTCATGGTTATTAACAATTTAACAGTTATGTGATTAGCATTTTCAACTAAGTAATACAATTCATGAAGCTGATGAAGGCAGCGGTACTCTCCACTGTGCACGTGCTGTATCTGCAAGCTTGAGTAATCGCCTGCAACACTTGAGGAGTTACAGGTTAAGGAATTAGCCTCTGGGCCACTTGCCTCATGTTGGGGATTTAAACCATATACTAGACCTTTTAGTGAGGACTTTTTAAAATTGTCACAGATTTATAATATATGGATCCCTAGTTGTTACAGCTTGATGCACATAAAGCACAAAAAAAGATACAGACACAGCAATAAAAGAAAGCACTTATAATATGTATATCACCACTTAGCCAAAATTTTAAATCCCTTAAAATCCAAATAACCCCAGGGGGCTGGATCTCGTCTGTTTGTTGTATTACAGAAAACCTACAGTATCATCTGTTTCATGTTATGTATTCTTTGTTAGTTCATTAAGGGATAACGTACACGGTGCCTCCAACAATAAATCGGGGGAATTAATCCTCGCTGCCTACGAGTTTCTTTTCAAACATTACAACAGTAAAATTCCCAAGAGTTAATATCTCGTTTCAATACCAAGTACTCAGTTTCTAAGACTTCACAAATCCATGACCCCTAATGTATGTACTATCAACTTATGTATTTTCTTACTACTCTCATACCATATCAAAGCAAATTTTTTGGTGACGTGTATGCCATGAACTGGGTTATGGAAAGTTAATCTGATCATGTCAGCCATTTTTATAGACAGCCAAAACCAGGCAAAGAAATACTAGCTCTGCTTCCTAGACTAGACAGAGACTGATGACTACAGCATATGCTGCACTGAAAAAAACCAGTAGGACTTTCAGAGAGGATCTCTAATCAAATGGAGCTCATTAGGGGCTACATACTTACTTCAGATTTCATCAGTGATCTTTCTGTGTTTACACTGGACTTTACTTACCCATTATTTGCACCAGTAGAGCCAGTACAGGTGAGGTCCATTCACATGAAATGACCATTTCAACATAAATACCAGGAATAGTCAGAGATATTGATCTTTGATTTAGCCCTGCCCCCATGTGGTCTGTTACGTAGATGTCTTTTATTAAAAGTACCACTACCGAATACTCAGTAACATCAAGATATTTCTTGCCACCTTCTATTCCTATTATCAGTTTTCCCCATGCCTTTGTTCTAGTTTCAGCTTGGTCTACCTGCCACTTCTGCTCCTTTCCATTTCTCATTCTGTTTCAAATCTTTCTGTGACTAACAATTTCTAAGTAGATCCACACAAATCTTCCCATTTGTCTGTGATTTGTCTGTGACGTATGACTAAGTCACTGCATTTTGATAAGACTCAGGTTTGGATGATCAGTGTTATCTGAGACAGCACTACAGCACAGGACAGTTATAACACTGTACTGGAATGAGAAGTGGGACAAATTCTCAAGTCTGTTTCTGTGGATGAGCTCTGCTCTCAGGAATCACTTTCTTCCCCACGTACGACCAATATAAAGCCGAGCAACAGTAATCTGACTAGTCTGGGAAATTCTGAATAATACTGGCCTGTAAAACTGAAAGTCTCCCACTTCGCACATTCTGTTGTCCCGATCTGCAGATTTTCACCAAAATCCAAATGGTGTTCGAAGTCATAGCATGAAGCAGATGGGTACATTGTCCTGCATCAAGACACTGTCTCTCCTTGCTCTCAGAGATCTTGCCAGATAGCACACTCCCCAGCTTCTTGCTTTTCTACCACATGAGACTCCACGGGGAAATGAAGAGAAGGTTGCAAGATCTGTTTATACCAGCACAGAAGGTGGAGACATACTTGTCCAAGGGATCCACAGCTGAGGAGAGAAAGGAAGTTATAGGCACATGAGAAACAGAGCAAGTAAACACCATTTGTCTGTCTTACATCCCAGCATACAGACACAGCCACCAATGAAATTCACAGCATTTTACAGTGAAATAGAAAAATTATTGACACATACGTAAAAAAAATGTATTCATATTTGAAACTCAAGGTTAGACTACGCAAAGATTGCTCTTGTAGTGGAATTTATAGACCCTGAATCACAACACTTGTTGTTACAAGTGGACGTTTTCAGAAGACATAAAAGCAAATGGGACAAGGGAGCACTCGTTATAAAAGCCTGGAGAGGCTCTATGTCATGATACTTGTTTTACATTCTAGTAGATTAGACCCCTGTGTATAATAGAATATTGTAGTTGGAAAAAAACAGTTGTTCACTTAAAAACTCTACATCTTTGATACATACTGCCGAGTTAGAATTGATATCTGAAGGTACTTTCTTCCCTAGCTGTTACACTAGATGTTTCCAGATAATGCCCATCCTTGGCTGAGTATTACTACACATCTTGATGGCAAAAACACTTCTGAGAAGGTCTGATCTAAGAGAAGACTTTCCAAATCTGCGACAGCATGACGTCCCCTACCGTGTTTCTGCACTCAGAAAGAACAGCGAGAAAAGAACCTCAGGGCCGTAGATGCAGCTCTTTGAAGGCTGGGGCTGCATTAACTGCTTGAAATTGTCCTCTAGTGTGGATACAAGCAGAAAGAAGCTTCAGAAATGGTTTAAGGTTGGCAAAATTAACAGAATCCAAGAATATGGTTTTATAGCTAGAAATAGAGGGCAACACTACTAATAAGGGGTATTTCCAAGCTGGTTCCTTATATGCTTTAAAAAAAAAAAACCTTAGAACATGTGTTAATTCATGTTTTCTTTTGTGTTCATTAGTTGGTAGAAAATAAGAGAATAAAATAACTTTGATGTTCCAAATTCTCCTTTTAACCTTATTTTTCAGATTCATATCAGCTGGAAAACTGGTGTTTCTTCTTAATGCTACGGTGTAGGAAGCATCCTTAGTAGTTAGCAACATCTTATTTTGCCCAAAAATTTTTCACCTTCCAGCAGCAAGTGAATTGGCACTGTGACTATCATTTTATTAGAGAACAGGTTTTTGTGTTTGCAGAATAGATAACTGGTTAGACTGAAGTTTAACAAAGAGGGCTTCTGCTGATATACCCTAGTCCTGTTCTTTTCTTCACAAACTCATCTGGCAAAATATTGCATGCTCTTACTTACTGAACTCCAGTACGCTGCAACTCCTGAAGTTCAGTACAGTTTCCCTACATTCAAAGACTGCATTCAGGCTTTTTTAACCCATTTTAAAGCATTTTGATGTCATCATCTCTGAAGAGAGCACACTTAACTAGATCCCAGTCATATACCAACTGTACTTCTAAATAATGGTAAAATGTGCTCATCAAATTTATTTTTTTTTCCTCAGAAAATGCAGAACCTTTTTCCAGAAACCTACCTGCAAACCACATTCCTGCCACATTTGGTGTGGCTGATCACCAAACAGAGGTCAATCTTTCCTTTTTGCTAGCAACACGCCTTTTTTTCCTGATACCTTTGTAGTCCCATGCCCACGGATCAATTTGCTGGAGGGTTTCCACATCTCCTGATTCTACTTTGTATCTCTGTAGAAAGACTCTGCTCTCCATCCTTTGGTCCAGCTACTTCACACTGTTCTATCTCCAGAGGGCTCTTATGGTTAAGGATCCATGGATATGGTTCTCTTCAGGTTCCATCTCTTCAGGAACATCAAAACTTCATGTTGGCTTGAAACCAGAAAAGCAGAACATTTTCCCACATCAGATAGGGTATATTCCCTTTCCCTTAAAGAAGTAGGCTGTGTAATGTCCCTACAAACTCTAGTACCAATCAGAAATAGTTATAAATAAGTACTTATGACTATAGATGCTGGCTTCTGACAATAAACTACTTAATCATGAGCTAATGGCTCTATTAGAGTCAGTTTTTCCAGTGCCAGAGTCTGCTGGCTCAAGCTGCCCTCTATGCCCTTGTGTTAATTACTTTGACTAACTACAGGAGCAACTTATTAAATTTACTGATTGCACTGTCCATAAACCAATATTTTCTAATTCTTCTACATCAATAACCAGAGTACTGCTCTCTTTAGCACTGATAATTTTTCATTGGCTTATATTGTCTTTGTTCAAATTCAGTGAAATTTCTCTCTGTTTACAGGGCCAACAGCACACTAAGATTCAGTGGTTAAGTTATTCACATGTTTCTTTATAGCCCTCTCCAAGGGGCAATGTTTCCTCCAACTCCAAGGTTTTAACATTTAGCAATCAGTAAAATAGACAAACATTAGCTACGTTTGATATTTAGCTATATGGGACTTTCAAAATATCTACCTTATTCCATTTACATCTTCTTCCTGCCACTGAACTATTCTGACAATTTGCAGAGATGCTGTAACAATTCAGGCATTATTAACAGTGCCATTTTCAATTTCTTTCAAAAACAAGTTAATGTCATTATCATCACTGGGTATCAGTATCCCCCTTGATCTGTCAATTATGAAAGAAAAAACACTAGTGAAAAAGTCAGACACATTGTCAGTTACTAATTTTAATGCTAGTATCTATTAGTCTGCATATGTGTATCAGGAAATAAATTCTTTCAGTCTGCTGCTTCTACGTTGTATTTTTCATCCTCTCCCATTGCTAGCTAATTTCTAAAATTCCTTCTTATTGTCTTCAATTAACCACAGGTTATTGCATTTTGATCTTCCAAGACCACAAATTTAAATATTCTCCATGTTTAGCATGCCTTGAAGCAGACTAAAAGTGTCACCTTTCTGCCAGGTGCATTAAACTTTGTTCTCTCAGGTCCAGAGTTGGTGACTACCTTTCTCCACTTTTAATTAGTACAATTACTTATCTCTGTGCTTCACCAGTTACTGCCGGTAGAATCCAGAGAAGGGAGCGATACAGTATTGCTTCTATTACTGCAAGGTAACAAAGGCGAGGTTTCACATTTATTTGAGAGACAATCTGAAATGGAACAGAAGTCTAATTTCTGGTGTCTCTAATGCATTATCTTCCCTACATGTAATTCCCTTTAGCTCTTAAGATAGTCATCTTGAGTAAGAGTCTATGTGGCAGCGCAACATAGACTGCTCAGTACAGGAGGATTAAGGGGTCATTAAACACCTTGGTACCCAGTTCTGGAGGGAACACAGCTTAATTAGGATAAGGACCCAAGGCTTTCTAAGGTACAGTAACTTCCCCAGACTGTTTTATAACGTTGCAGTATTGCCTAGAATTTCAGCAGAGCTCCAGTCCTCTCTCTAACAGCCTTTGCAGCTCAATTCCCCCCCATGTATCATGCCACATATTTTGCAAAGGAGCTTTCAGAAGGCAGTACCTGATTGTAGCCAAGCTGAGAGACCATTTCCATGGCCAAATGAGAGATTCTTAAGAGTCATTTGCCTGTATTTGGAACAAGGAATGTAAAGAAGAGGAAGAAAAGGAGGAGTTTATGCCTTTCTCCATATGATAAAAATCACATACATTTTAATAAGTTATAAGGTTATTTATATTGGAAATGTTTATACTGTATTCCAACCATGGGAGCCATTGTAGAAGAATAAAACCAATGAGTAATTTACTACATTGCAGTTTTGTCAGTGAGCTGCTATTTTAGCAGGTACTGGAATATGATAGCTACCCCGTATCATCATGCAGCACAGAGTTTTGTGAGTCCATGGTGTTCTGGAAGTAAGCCAGGCAATAAAATAATGAGGGATTTGGGCGTAAGTCAGAAATAAATCATCCTGAATATTAAAGAGGAAAGAAAGAAAAAGAAATATAATTGCCCCAGCCAGAATAAAAATCACAATGTTTTAGAAATTACTGGTCATTTTTCTACTACTGCAGCTAGATAGATATTGAAGAACCTAAATCCAAATGGCCTTATTTTCAGAGATTCTGAGCATTCGTTCACGCAGCTGGAGTGGTTTCTGCTCAGTTTATATGCTATTTCTTTCCTTGTAAAAGAAATAATTTCCCACGCTTATGTCTGTCACCTCTCACAGTGTTATGACTACAAGCAGTCAAAACCTTACGAGGAAACAGATTTTGGTTGGAAAAAGACGATTAGTAAAATAAAAAATGCATATTTCATGGTGAAGGCTCAGTTTTTGTAAACGTTATAAAGCTTTCCTTCTGGGAACCTAGGTCAGGCTTTTCAACGTTGGAGCAGATCCAACTTGCAAACATTTATAGGCCTTCACCCAAAGAACCAGAAGCCTTATGAATCCCACTGTGAACCAAATAATTCAGGGTCAAGGCAGTGCTTGGTATTTAATGTCTAGTTTCTCTGTCACAAAACTGTGATCTTGAAAATTACAAGCTTTCCACTCCAAGACAGTGATATTAAACAAAATTCCAAAATCTCAGTCCTACCAAGACTCTTATTTGCAATTGTGTAGTCATTGTGTAGTACAACTATTCAGATGTACTGATGTTTTTTGGAGAGATGTTTTCCCTAAAATGAGAAGAATCACATAGCTTTTGGTTATAACCTCTTGGAGATCACAGGGAACATATTTCATTTTGCAAAATAAAATTTGCAGGGTATCGGTTATAAGCCTTTTTCCTCATGATTCTGGATTTCAACTCTGGACCAGACATTAAAAAAAAAAAAAATTGTGGAAAGGAAGTTAAGACTAACAGCCAGCTTTAGACAGCAAGATCCTCAGGAACCGCTGTTTCTTCATATTTCTGTAAAGGTTCTTGGGACCTCTTAATTGGATGCATAAAAATAATAATTAATATGTCAGAGCAGAGTTAGAGGACTCCCAAGGCACATGTGTAAGCTGATTTTTAAGGAGCATGAGTTAAAAATTTGTGTCTTTGTATCTATTTTTCCTTTAAAGAGAAATCATCTTTTTAACAATCCATATTCAAAAGGGTGAATGACGTGTTACGGAAATTATTGATTTATATATATTCTATCCATATTCCTTAAGTAAACCCTTCCACTTAATCCTGTTTCAAGAACGGGGAAAAAACTTTTCTTGGTTTAATGCCAACCAGTACTGAGCAACGTTAGGACAACTATAAGAAAAAGCAGAAAAACTACTACGTCGTCGCCCAATCTGCTTTGCTCAAAAGAATGAAAAGCCCATATCCTAACTTCCCTTCCAGACACTTTCTAAAGCTTGCTCTGCTTTACCTCCTCAACTGTTTGATCAAAACTATTTGCTCAGAAAAAGCAAAGGTTACTGACTTCCAAAACCTTCTTTCTACAAATCGATCAATAACGCCTCCAATGACAGCTCATCTCTCATTCCCAACACTGTATTTGCATTTACATCCACTGAGAGCAATTGGAGAAACAGGGACCCTGCTGATTTTGTAAACTTCCCAGGACATGTGCTAGAGGGAAAAGTGTGTGGGTGGGTGGATACCTGTACATCAGAGATCTCCAAAAACACAAGATTAAAAAAATAGCTAATATATAACCTAAGCCGGAGAAAAGAATGCCTTTTATGTAAGTTTTGTCAAAAAAGGCCTCAGAATGCATTTCTAAAAGTGGTTTAAAATGTTATCTGTGGATTTCTTTTTTCCTCCTTCTCAGTAGTCAGCATTGATTGGCCGGGCTTTATATAGCACTGTGCATGCAAACTAGTTACAAAACTGTTGTTAGCACTAGAAAATCACCTGCCGTTAAGCTGCATACTGTGGATGCAAATTTAGCATGCTCATAAATGGAAAGCTTGAGAGGAGTACAGAATGTCCTACAACTACAGCGCAGAATACTAATCAGTTTGAAATATATTTAGACTGGATGAGCTGGGATTAATAATGTCAGAGAGATAATAGATCTTTCTTCTTTAGATAATCAATCCAAGTATTACTTTATTACTGTTTTATAGCTGCATGCTGGCCTATCTGAAACAAATGGGTGGTTCTGAAGTTTCCTAGTGAAGAGCTTTGCCCACATTTCGAGATCTCTCATCTCACGCAACGTTTGTGGTCCCAGATGGAAGATGAAAGCCTAAGAGGGCAAAAATAGTCCAGGGTGGGATTTTCAAAGGTCGGCTCAGGGCATTGGCTGAGACTCAGAAAGCCCTTTTCTTCCCCCTACCCACATCAGGGCAGGAGAGCTCCTCACCGACTTACCCAGGGTTGCTCTTCCTCACCACCCCAGCACTGCCAAATTCCCCACTGAACATCCACATGGCTTCGGCAGGAAAGGCTAAGAGGAAGGGCACCTCCAGAATCCAGTGGTTACAGTGCTTTCTTGGGAAAAGGAGATACAGACATAAAACACATCTTTGCATGCAAAGGGCAATCTGCTAAGCCAAGCTTCCTGATACGTACAGCCCATGCATGAGGTCACATACAGCTCATGCCCTCTTTTCTTCCTCAACTGGAAACTGAGGTCACATAGTAAGAGAAGGTCTGAGGTACTGGGTGGTACAAAACAAAACAGCTGTGCTAGCTCCCGTGAATCAACCTGAACTACAGCATTCTTGGCTCAAAATGTTGAAATCCAGCTCCACCACCTTATCCCATATTTTAGCGACATGCTCCTCACATAATCCGGCTCTAACACTTGTCTTATCCCACAGAAAACCAGTGCAACTCATTAAACATGAATGCTACTCCGCAAGGCAGAAAGTAGAGTCTATTGTTGGGGCTTTTTTCTGAGAGTGATTTCTGTAGGTTTAGGAAGCAAAATGATCTCAATAATAGGACCAGAAGATCACCGGAGATGGCAGAAGGGAAGCAGAGGAAGATACATTTTGGACTAAGAGGGTAACTTAGCAGTCTCATGAAACCTTCCCACAAATCCTTTTTTAGGTCTGAGTCCAAGACTAAAGACACCCCACTTAGTGTCCACCCAGGGTTAGGCAGCTCTCTAAGCGACTTGCTTGTACTTTAAGGTCCCCCCTTCATGTGCTTAACTCAGCATTCCTGAATCTCCTGCAGGCACCAGGCTACACATTTTAACAGTAGCTTTGCCACTCCTGGGACCCAAATCTCTATAGACATTTAGGTGGATGCCTCCCACCGTTTTCAATTAAGTCAGGAGCTTAAATACCTCTAAAAATTTGATCCTGCAAGTCCTCTTTTTGTAGCCTCAGCCCTTCAGGTTTTAGTTCCTATGCTAGGAACTATCATTTTCAGTTACAAAAGGCTTACATTTAGATCTTACAGATGGCATAAATACAATATTTCAGTTTCTGAGAAGCGATTTTGAAATATGAGATAAATATGCCACAGCTCCTATGCAGCATGGTTTCCAACTTATTTTACTGCTGACTATCAGCCTAAAATGAGATTTTATACAACCCAACCTAAAAATGGAAGTTTATCATAGAACTGCTGATAGACTCTTTGTAATATGTTATATGCTAATGCTTTCAAAAGTCCTAACCTGCAATCTAATTTAAAAAAAAAAAAAAAGAAACAGAGAAGAATGAAACATGACCACTAATACAGTCTTTTCACTGTGAAAAGATCTTAGGGTATTTCCACATATATGCATTACCCAAGGGTAATTCACCTTTCAGTTGCTAGTAAAAAAGTGCTATCTTCATAAAAAAAATTGCCTCAAGGAACTTGACAAAAGTTGAACTCTTCCATTAATGAGATTTTAATGAGCTACCCAGTGAAGATGAGGAAATTACACAAGGGTTATTTTTTTTCCTGTTCTACAGCTACAGTTGTATCACAATGGACTAAATGCATCTCCACAAATAACGTCTATTGTTCTTCATAGTTTTGCAGTAGGGCTAAATTAGACCTAATATTTTTTGTTGCAATGCTATTGTGCTAGTTGTAAAAACACCTTTATGTTTTCCCCTCAAGAGCAAGAAAACTTCATAACTCCAAACTGACTGAAAGTCAACGAAGTAGATGCATCTTCAGATGCTGTGTTGGCATAACAACCTCAATGCAGATTCTCTCTCTTCCTGAAAAATTTCAACAACAAAAGCTTTGTCTTGACTTTGCATTTAGTTACAACGTTTTGGCTTTTTGTTCCAGAAATCAAAAGGGACCTGCTTCTTACCTCCTTCCACCTCTGCTATCCCAAACTGTCAGCGTATTTTGTCTTTTTGCTCTCCTCTGAGACTGGACATTGGTAGGTTCAGCACACTTTGATGCATGGATCAGAGATGGCATGAAGAATCCTCATTCTTCCATGGTCTGGCCAATGGGTCTTGGTATCAGGATTATGATCATACAGATTTGGGTTCACAAAAAAATTTTCCTTAATACGGACTGACAAGGACCTCAGGATTGTGAGGCAGGAAGGCCAGAAACACATAAAGAAAATTCTCTCCAGCACAGGGGTTGAAACCCAGCACATTTATTCCCTTCCTAATACAAGAATAGGACACTGGAGCTACCTGGTCTCTACCAGATAAGCCAGTAAAATATTTCACCCCAGATAAAGTCTTTCAGCTTAGGATAGGGGTCAAGTAGCAGCCTGAGGAACAGGAAAAATCAGATTTGATGCAATAATGGGTTCTTGGAGCCTTTGTGAAAGCCAGGCTTGAATCGTACAACCCTAACTGTATCAATCATATAACCTTAACTTATCAGATGGCACGAAGCACAAGATTTGCTAACTGCATTGTCAATGTTACTGTGTTGCATTTAACTCAAAAACATCTAAAAGCTCTGTTAATGTCCCTTTTTTCTGGAACAAAACCAAAATCTTCCTGTAGTGAAGCATAAGTAGAATTGAACATGTCTGACTAGAGAATTTTTTTTCTCTTTATTCATGCCTTTTGATAAAGCTCATTTCTCTTAGCTATATTTACTACGTTTGTGAAAATAATCAGGCTACTGAGAATGGAAATGAGCAGGAATGAAAATCATAGGTTTAAGAGAATTTTTATGCAGCTATACAGTATTATTCAGCTCTGCAATACTTATACACTGGAAACATTATTTTCATTTTGAAATGTTTTTGTCACATACTGATAAGGTTGTTACATTTGCATTATTAAATCTTTTCAAGAAAAAAAAAATGGATATAAGTAAAGAGAAAGTTATACCAGGGTATTTCTGGGTATTGAGAAATGTCTGATTCTGAAAATAGGTACTTTATTTGGGTTTTTTGTTAAATAAAAGAAAAAATATTTTTTTTGAATGATCAGCTGGTATCAGCAAAAGTACTGACTGAATATTATTAGGATGTAAATCAATAAGAACAGATGTAGAAAAGTGTTATCATACATGTGTTAGAGATAATTTGCCATTGAAAAATCCATGAACACTGGGAAGGCATCTGACATGCTGAAATATCAGGATTAAGACAGCAAATGCATTCTACAAAAATGTCATTTGAGAAAAAAAGACAAAAAAAATTTTTAAATGTCTTCTTTGCTCTACTGTTAGTACACCTGTTTCACACAAGCTCGCATGAGCTCATGACCTCGCACTGTTTCTCATTCATGTCTTTCATGTAACAAGACACTACAACATCTGTAAAAAAGGTGACTCTGCCTGTTAAGTACGAAATTTGAAGCTGAGTAGACCTCCATGTCTCATTGATATTGAAGTCTGTAGTATCGCAGAGGATAAGGAGATGAAAAACTCAGCTCTGTTCAACTCCTCAGCAGAGTGCACCAGGCTTCACTTCCGCAAAGTGTTTAAGCACATACTGAAATGTATTAATGTCAGTGGGAACTTAAACTTGTGCTTAAACTGGCTTGAATTGGGATGAACTCAACAAGGCTTAGGAGTGGAGGAAGGATGGTCCATTAAGAACTGAACAGCTGAAGTCAATTTAACGGTAATTTACCAGTTCCTGCTGTCCCTCAGTAAACTTACACTGAAGTGAAACATAGGCAGTATATCAACACAGAAAATGCCTGTTTCATACTGTCTTCTGCCTATCTCAAAAAACCCAAACCATCAACTGATGTCATTTGTCACCCTCTGTTCTACTTCATAGGTCTGTGTTTATAATTTAAAACAGCTCAAAAGGATTGAAGGCTCAGGATAGCTTAATCTCAAAAATTTCAGGTAATACTGGTGATCTAGATTTTCTGATGTTGACTTCAAGTCATTATCACTATTTTGGATATTTACTTACATGTGAACTCCTTTGGATGCTTATTCTGCACCATGAAGGTCTCCTTGCCATAGTATCCTTGGACTTTCCAGGTAGTACATCAAGTGCTGTCACTAGCATTCCTCTTCTCCAGCTCATTCTGTCCACACCTTCTCCCGCAGAAGGAAGATAGGCGTATATGGGAATGGGCTTCTGTGGGTATTCCTGCTGACTGTAAGACACACAATAAGAAATAATTCTTATCTGGCACCTATCACATCCCTCTTAAAATCTAATGGGAATCTCAACAATCACCTCAGAGTAGGAAAAGAAGTAATTTTCTATTATATTTAAAAATCAAGAAATAAGGAGAAAGCAACTTTTCTTTAATCTAAACTATTTTTAGATAGCTACAGCTTTTACATACTTTTAATCCCAGATCCTCGTGTGTCCTGCCTTAGCAATTCTTTAAAATAAAGAAATGTTACCATGAAAGTAAAAGAACCCCACATATTAATTACACAGATAATTTGTGAGGAAATTGAATTGCTTTGATCAGTGATGGGGGAAAAAACAATACACAATACGGTATTTGTTCAGAACAAATATAAAAATAAAAGCCAAAAACAAGCAAGAGCAACATTTCTCTGAACTCATAGATTGCTTGTTTTAATTAGAAACTAACAAGCAAACGCAGCTGAAGCTGACCGTCTCAAAGGGATCAGAAAGGACTTCTTCAGATCTCGTCAGAGAATACTTACAATTGCAAATCAGATCGTGGAACAAGCACAGAGGAGTCACAGTAGCCTCCTCCAGTCTGAATAAAATCCAGCTCTGTGACAGCACTGAAGCTATTTTAGGTATCCTGCTTTAACAACCTCTCTTACAACAAAGGCAACGATAAAGGAGGTTTAGCTACTAATTTTTACTAAGTATCTTAATATGTAACTTTTAGTGAAGTTTAGAAATAAGGCAAGTGTTATTTACCTCATTTTACTGAAGTTGTGGCACACGGAGCAGCAGCATGTTACCCGAGGTCAGGAGGGTTGGCAGCAGAGCTGGGAGAGCAGTTCCCAGCTGAGGGCAATATTCAGCAGTCCCCTAATCCAGAAAGCAATCAGAAACAGAGGCACCGCTGCCCCCTGGGAACCCATTTGCCCTGAAGGGCTATTTGCGCCTCTGAAAACACCCTTGATCAGTTAATCTGCAGGTCATGCAGTAAGGAATCAGAACCAAATAGCACAGTTAAAGTTCTTACCCTGAGCACCTAAGTAAAGAAAACAACAAACCTCTTTCACTGCACCTCCATTTTGCCTTTATAGCCATCTATAGATGCACCTTCTTCACCATTCTCCACCTCATTTGGTGTAGGTGCATTATTCAAGACACCAATAAAATCCAAGTGTGGAAATAATTTTTCATAAACTACATAAAATCATCCCCTCTTTAAGATGCCACTATGTTTCCAGTGTTTGGTTTCTCCACTCCCACACACATTAAAGATAGCCTAAAATGGCACAGGGACTCTGTTGGGTATGATTTATTGCCTTGATTTATTGAACTGAGCAATGACAGAGCTCCCGCTTGACAAGTTTTCGTTTCTTCATGGCAAGTAATTAGCCTTCATATTGCCAAAGGGCTCTTCAGCTGCCCTGTCAATGCTGTTCCAACCTAATGAAAATACAGCGTCTTATCATAGTAAGACATTTACATTATTCACATATTGCTTTCCAGTGGCCTCTCATTAGCTCCAGCCTGTTTAACTTTGCTGGTTTATTTGCTGCAACAGAAAAGAAAAAATATGATGCTCAAGGAGGAAAGCACTCATCCAGCTGCAATCTTGCCTTGCTGCTGGGTCAAAACAAGGTCTTCTGACACCCCCATGCCAATGATTTTAAAGAGAGCATGTGAGGATATATACCCCAGCACACATTTTTGGGATGTATTTACTCTTTAGCCTTCACAGAGCTGCAGCTTGTCATTACGCACAGTCCCAAATAACAGGTAGCGTTATAATCCACACCTCATCACAGTCTTAATCTCTCTCCTACTTCTTCCTCCTGACAGGTAGTTTGCAGCTATCTGATCCTGATACCGAACTCATCTCCTGCCAAGCTGCCAGTGCTTTAGCCAGCAAACAAAATCTATAACCACATCCCTGCCTGTTCCCTAAGTACCTGGGGATAGGATAACTGCCAGTGGTTCGACAGCCTTGCTAACTCTTTCAGGCTGGGACCAAGCCCTGCGGGCAGACAGCCCAGCTGGGACAGAAGAGGAGCCGTGAGGGCATGCTGTCCAAGCCACAGCGCTGCCACATCTATACAGAGGAAGACGGTTTGCTAAGTAATCCCTTCAAACCCCACAAATGGGGCTTTGTCCAATGTGGTATTAACATAGAATCATAGAATC
>VZSF01006559.1:0-65195 GCA_013398295.1 Chionis minor
GCCCCTCTCCCTTCTGTGTGTGCCTATGGGGAAGTTTTTGGTTGTTTGGCCATAGGCTGGGTATCCACTGCAGACTGCCCTTGGAACCCACTATCTAACTCTTTCTCAGCCTTCCTTGTTAGTCAGCCTCCTCATCACCTCCTGCAGTTCAGCCACCTGCTGCAGGAGGTCCTCCACCTGCACACAACTTTTGCAGGGAGGTCTGCCACTTATCCCTGTCTCAGGAGAAAAGTCTCAGCACTTCCTGCAGTCAGAAGGAAGTCTCCCTCTCCCTTCAGCAGCTGTGTCTGGGTGGAGGCATTAGCCACCACTGAGGCAGCTGACACAGACCCCCCAGCCAGAGCTGCAGCCTTCACCCTCAGACAAGTGCCCACCATTCTGCCTTGAGGGCCAGATAGGATGAGCGCCCTTGACCTGTTCAGATGGTAGTCAATAGACTAAGTAAAAACAGGTTGGTGCACCAGAGACATAAGAGCAGCTACAACTTTGAGCTTCATCTTATATTATATCCCACATCAATCACGTCATGTTGTTCAATCCACCTACAGATATGTAGCCTGAATTAACTTGAAGCAGCAATGAACACCAAATATATTCATAGTGAAAAAACATTGGATGAGACTAGACTGATTGCAAAGGTTTCAGCAGGTCAGCTCTAATGAAGCAGTTCAGCCATCGCATTCCCTATTTTTGACCTATACTCCCAGTATATTTTAGAGAGTATTAAATTCTGGTGAGGCATTTTAATTGAGAAAGTTAATCTGTTCTTACAGCATTAGAAAGGTCGAATGCTTCACAACAGTTCACTTTGCCCTGCAATAATATTCTAATCAATTTTTTCTTATCTCAGCTCTGCATAAGGTTTGTACCCCTAATAGTATTCAGTTTACAAACATGTCAATGATACTTCCTTCCCCTTCCCCCACCAGCCACAGAAATATCTTAATTTCTAAGATGATGCATTCTGCCCCTCCACAGGCATATTATATATGGTTTCTCTTTTTCTTCCACTGTCCAAATACACCTCATTTGCACATGTAAATATTTGAAGGACCTAAAGTTTCGTCTGGCAGATCCAAGACATTGATGTTCCTTTTTAAATTTTTTTTAAACGAGTACTTTTTATTATCAATACATTAGAAACTCTGCAAATAGGCTTTTTTAAGACCTAAAAATACTGAGAGTTAGTGCCTCTGCAAGTGTAAATCAGCATATTTCCTTTGATAAAACTGTGTTAGTTAACAATAGCCAGGATCCCATCTCGACTGTCTTGTCTCTAAAGCAGATAAAAGTAGTGCTGAACTCTGAGGTACGAGCCAGTACCAAAGAGATTTCAAAGACTGACTGCTTATGTTTCCCCAAGTTAAATTCAGATTGAAGCCACCCACGACACTTTAAAGAGCGTTCTTTTTTCGTAGCATAGTAAGCACTTGACTTATGTGCTTGAAAAAATTGCATGGGGAATAGTCCAAGGGATACAGTTCTGTTTTGCAAAGGTATCAAGGATCAGTAATTATATGCCCTTACTCCGAAGCATACAGGATACTCAATGCAGAAGTGAACACAGCTCTGAGGAGTCATTTAAGAAAAAAAAATGAACCTGTCAAACTAAACATCATAATCCTGTGGCATCTGTTCATAAAGTGAAATGTTGTTGAAAACCACAGCTTTTGTTATTCTACCAGATAAGATTCTGGCACATAAAACTGCTGCAAATACTCAAGATTATCTTATGCACATACTGGATCACACAACAGGTTAAGGCACTTAGACCATTAATGAGTTGGTGCCTTTTTCTGTAATTAACACACCTGATTTTTATTCTAGGCTGCATGGGAAACAGTCTTTTGCTTTGCAGAGTCCTTCAGTAACATCCTTCACCCAACATCCTTAGGATAATGTTGGGTTACTTCCTCAGTAAATAATGACAGAGAACATGGATTTTCTGTGCTCAGTGAGAAGAGGCACAGTATTACTGTGTATTTTCTCTGCTAGCTGTGTTCCAGCAGCCTCCTAACAAGAAACAGAACACATGAAAAGGCATGTGCCCTACTCATAAAAAGCCTGTTTGCAGGCAGTCTGTGCACCCAGTCCCATGCATGAACTGACAGTGCGAGCGAAGCTCCCTGCCCTCAAATTCCCTTCTCCGATTCAGGCTGGAGGCCGGCTGTAGCACTGTGTCCAGCAGCACCCCTGCTGCTGCTCCCACCACAGTCATAACTGCAAATTCAATAAAAACTCAGTTGGTTTTAGCTCGGATGTATCAACAGCAAACACCTAACCTTATCGCAATTTGTACAGAAGTGCAATACAAGACCATGAGAAAGTAATTTTTATGTTTTGTAGACAACTGAAATGGGACTCAAGACAATGAAAGGTAGTCTTTCTTCTTTGCACTGTCTCCAGCTTTGTGAGCTACAGTCTAGCTCAATTATCTGCAGATGATATAAAGGCTACCGCTGAAGAACTACAGATCAGTTATCAAAAAATCATCACCTGAATACACAGAATGCCTGTTAGGTTTGCACAAGGCTAATTCTTTGTATCTTCTATCTGCCAGGGGAATTATTTCAAATAATTATACAATTACAGAAAGCTGCATGAAAGAGTTCTGTATGGATTATTTCACTTAAATTCACACTCTTCGTTGCTTTCTAGAGTCTCTTAGACTATCCAGTATAATTACATATCTCAGAAGATAAGCAAACCACCTTTTATTAAACTTTAATAGAAATAAAGTAGCAAGTTTCATAGATACAACATGATATTAGCCAGAATTCACACAATCCTGATGACAATTTAGGGAATTCTCCCATTTTTCTTTTTGCTTTCTATTTCCTTGATAGTTTCATGACTTCATGGATTTTGGGGTTTTTCCCCCCCACTTCCCCCCCCCCAGTGGGGTGCTGAAGAATACTATGCTATTTACATAATTTTGGCCATTGACTTCAATGAGAATAAGGCTAGAACCGATAATACATGCTATCATAAATGCAGCTCGCAAACTGTAACTAGCTAATTCTCACCGCACTGCTGTGAAGGTGCAATTAGTGATGCTATTATCCCCACTTTATACTGCAGAAAGAATTGTAACACAGAGGCTGAGTGACTGCCGAGGGCCTTGGAGGGAAGGTGTTTGTACAAGAAAACAGACTAAGAAAGAAGCTCTTGGCTCAAAGGGCAAAAAGTGCTTTTTGTTACTCTGAAAGGAAGAGCAAGCTTTAGCTAAGGTCACCCTTATCAGATGTTTAGATGGATAACTAAGACAGGACAAAGAAGGAATAATAGATACATCTATGATTATTAAAGAGATTATTTAATTTTTTTAGCATACCAAACAGCATATGTACTTACCTGGCTAAAAATGATAACGTGGCAAAACCAGCAATATACACTTCCTCTACACACATTCACGTTTAATCTGCTGACGATATGAAGGAGATGCATCTACACATAAAGTTTAGGTAAGTTTTGAATATTTTGGAAACTTAAATACTTACACATGGGTCATGTTGTCCATTCATATTTCAATACATTCTTGGCTCTGAATCACCACAGAAAATATATACATAGAAATAAGTATCAGTGCCACACAAATCATGGGAAGAGAGAAGTTTGTACTGTGTTACCATCTATTCTTATTTCTGCGAGTACATTGTTCAAAAAAATTTTATTGCTTTAACTAGGCTAGAGTTTCTCTCTTCTTTGCTGCCTGTAAGTATCAAGCAAAACTTTCCTCTCATGTGCATTCAGAGTTAAATATGAGATTAGTTATACTTAATCTAGGCTGCATGACTATTCACCACCTGAAAAGATGGGTTACAGCAGCCTGGACAGTTTATCCCAGAAATTTTGCTCCAGTAAATCACTGTAGAGTTAATACAGTCCCAGGGCAGAAAGCCATAGAAAGTAACATGAAAAAGACTTCTTTGATAGGCCTGATACCAAGGCAAATAAAAAACAAAGGCTAAAAGTGAGACATACCTGCCTCAGTCTCCAAAACCTGAGGAGAAACTGTTTTGCCTGAATGTAAGAAAACTGAGTTTCAGCAAGCTGCTAAGTTTTTATGATCATTTCTAAGAAAGATACCATAGATAAATTCCAAAGGGTTCTGATATTAAATTTAAAATGAAATTAAAATTAGTATTTCTCTTTATTGTCCACTTCTCCCTAAACAGGTTTTTTTTCCCCCATCGATAAGTTGAATCATGCAACATCCTCTTTCCAAAGTATGGCCATTGCATAGGTAGTAGGAGCTGCCCCACTAGCTTAAGTGGAAGCAGTTGTAGGATTCAGAAGATGGTGCCTGACCAAGACTGAAAGATCAGTGCCAGGCAACAATGGATGGGTCAGAGCTACATACTGCAAACCAAATTAATATCTTCTCGGCAAAGGAGCTAAACTACCACTACAGTGTATACAACTTAAGAATCTATAAAAGCACCAGGAGGGTAGTAAGGGGATAGACATTAAAGTCCTCCACAGGGCTGGAGCAGATTTGCCATAGCTGTACCACTGGTGGAAGAGGGGATTCTACAGTAAGTTAACCATTTACACATGTATAAACTACACTGCTGCTGAACTGCAGGATTTAGGGGTCATTTGAAGAGACCAATTAACTGCAAGTTAGCTGTACAATTAATTTGACCTCATATAGATCTCTGGTGTGACCCCTCCATATGTAGTGAAACAGAATGAGCATCTGAAACAAAGCTGACATAAAAAGTTGATTTTAAGTGGTTTTCATTGTATGGATTTCATTATTTAAATAGAATACAGAAAAATATATTCTTGGCACTGCATACAACATAGCCCCTCTCTTTCTTGGAAGGGAAAAAAAAGTTTTGCCTTGGCCTGGACATGAACTCAGTAGAGGTAGGGGGAGAAAAAAATCAGTATCAATTTCAATGGCACAATTAATAGGCATCAATTAATAGGTTGCGAAGGCAAAGGAGAAGGGATGTGTGAAAGAGCTAAAAGTATGAAGTGCCAAAATTTTTAAAGGGTTTTCAGAATAGAGTAAGCATACCTCATTCCTTTGAGTAAGCTATAAAATAAGCTTGTGTTAGTGGCCTCACTCTCCAATTGCATAGCTTAAAGAGAGTTCAAGATAGAAAGCACTATCAGGGAAGCGTATATATATTTTTTGCATTATGTAGACCCCTTACTTATACTGAAAAGAAAGCTGAAACACTTGACCTAAAGTGGAGAACCAGAGGCAAAGACAGGACTCTTACATTTTCAAATCAAGGGCAATACTACTGGAAATGTTTCTTGCTCCCAGCAATATAAACCCAAACTAGCAAACAATTTACGTTAAAACAGATTTGCTGATATCTAAGCCTATTGCCTGTCTATGCAGAGCTGGGATGCATGCATCACGAAGACCAATCTGGTGTTTTATAGGCAGGTTTATTCGCTCTTACAGCTTCAGCCATTGATCTTGTTAAATTGGTAAAAATCAGATTATAATCAATGTAAAATAACCAAAAAAATGTCTATCCTGAATAATTGTGGTAGAAGATCTATAACACATCATGTATAATGAGATTCTTTTTTTTTCTCCTTTCTTTTTATTGCTCAAGCATTAGTTTCTATGTCAAGGACAGGACTATACAGTTGAATTACAGATTGGCAATGGAAAAGCAGCTTTTCATCAGCAGGCTGCCAGCTAACTCCTGTCCCATCAGCAGAGATCCTCCTTGGCTTTCTGCAGCCAGCAGGCCACCTGTCCCACTCCACTTCTTCCCATATGCATTTCCATATCAGAAAAATTAAACACCGCCTGGAACGGAAGCTGCCCTGGGCCAGCACGTGGAACTGCCCTCTCACAGGCTGCTGGCAGGCCTGAAGATCCAGGCATACCACAGAATGACTGCAACAGTATTGTCACCTGGCTTGCTTATAAAAACAAGCAATGAGCTTCAACTGCACTACTGTATTTTGCAACACACTGTTCAGTTACAGAGCGCTTCTGGGGAAGTTTTGAGAAACCACTGCCCATCTTTAAGCTAGATTGCTTTGCTGCTGGGCATGTTTCCTTGCTCTTTTTGATAGTCATACCAATCCTGCATGGCACTTGGCTTGCTCTGCCTTGTGCAGGCTCATGTTGAGATTACGGTCAAGGCTGAAGGCTACACCTCCAAAGTGGCTGCATAGACCAGCTGCTTGCCAGAAGCAGAAACCTTGAAAAGCCAAGTAGGGAATGTAATTTAATACTTGTTCCTTTGACTAAGGGAACACTTTGACCCAAGATATGAAGCAGCAATTACTGAAGTGTGCTCACAAAACTATGGAAGGGAACTCCACCATAATAATGAGCAACAACATTCTGCAAACTGGGTACATGTGATACATCATTCAAATGAGCACTCACACTGAGCTCAGGCAAACAGAGGCAGACACACAACACTCAAGGAAACACTTAATGCCAGCCTTACAGGAAAAAAAAAAAGATTTCTAGTGAGAGAAAGGAGGCTTTTATATCTGTAGGCGACTGGGCTTCCCAGGAACACTCTACCTTCACAGAAATAATGGCTCTGTCTGCATCTTCATATCCTAGACATGCTAGAGCTAGGCAGGTCTTGCCAGGTGCTGCATCTTTTATACTTTTATGTTGCTTTAAAGCTCATTGACATTATGGTTATATCAGTAAGTATTTCTTGGTATCAATGAGGCCATAAAATACCAGGCAACCGAAGTTGCACCTAATCTTCACTTTACAGTCACAGATTTGTTTTTAAGACAGCAGTTCAGATATCAAGAAAGGTAAAATTCCCATTCCTCTACAATTCAGTGTTAAAACTGTCATGTACCTCAAGGTCTGGAAGGTAGCCTGCAGCATGAGAAATACATCAGAATCTGATGAATTTGAGTGCTCCAGGCAATATATCATTGAAGCCAAAATTAGCATACTGGACTGAATTATATAATGATGGGAAAAGAAAACATTTTCTGGAGGCGAAATCTCAACCTTGGAACAGCCAGAAGAGTGCTCAGGGTGCTCAACTCTTATACTTTGCTTCTCCAGGGCAAGAGCAATCCCATTAGGGAAACTTTTCCTTTTCTCATGCTGCCCAAAAGTCAAGGAACAAGCTGGAAAGGGAGAGGCATGGCATCTTAGGAAGACACTTAGGTTTCTCCAACTTGCTCCTGCAGTTTTGGGCGCGGTGGCAGCTTCCAGATGTTGGAAAAAAGCAACAGTGGAAGTAATCAAATCTAACTGTGTCTTTATTCAGGACAGCTATTTTTTGTGACACTTTTCCTGACCTGAGGTACAGATTACACCAGTCTTCAGGTTTGGTGTATAGAAAGCTTTAAAAAAGCCCCAAAACCAGACAAGTGTGCTAAAGTTACAAAACTACCACATGAAACCATCTTCCACCCAGCAGCCAAGAAATCTGGGTTGAGACTGTGGGACTATTTAAACCATGCCCGTCATGGCTTGGCAAGTTTCTATGCAGTTGGTGGTTTGAGAAGGGTCCAGAGAGGCTGCCTGATCACCAATCTTGGATACAGCCACACAGCAGGACGTCTCCACATCTGGCAATATTTACTATTGCTCTCCTGCCTCTGCCAGGGAAAAGGAGGGGGGAATGGGGACTGGCATGCCGCCAATGCTCTTTAGCTGGCCTGAGGCATGAAGGGGGCATGGTTTTCCATCTTCTTCACAGCCATCAGCTCCAGCTGAGAGCTGTGCTGGAACAGCTTTACTTGCTGGCTTATCCCAACCCTGTAATAGCTGTAGCTCACATCAGAGATTCATTTAGAAACTTCATTTTGTTATCAGTGTTATGCTGCTTCCATGAGCACATCACTTAAGCCAGACAAAGCCAGCACACTTTTAAAAACCAAAGTTATTCAGAAAGGGAAAAATCCCAAACCAAAACATCTAAACCCAGAAGAATTTTAATTTCTTAAGAGCATTATAAGCAAATAACGACAAAGAAGTGTATATAGTCCTATCACCTCAGAATTCCACTTTTCTTGCTGACCCAGGATGAAAACAGCTCGACTCAGGGGATCCTGTCAATTTTCACATTAATCTACATAGAAGAAAAAAAAAAGCCACAACAGAGTAATGCTCCTTACAGTAAGGCAACTGAAGAACTTATGAGGGTTTATATTGGTGGTTTTTTGTATGGTTCTGTTTTTTAAAGACTTTCCCCAATGGAAAACTCTTTCTGGAAAAAAATATGGATTTTGTGAGGAAAAATTATGGTTGGGCAGGTGGATGAGGATGGAGAACTCCTAGCTTGTTCAAGGTAAAAAGATCTGTCACTCTAGAGAAATAGTTTTGAGTGACACAGTATCTTGGGATAGTGCAGTAGTACAGAAGGTGATGATTTATAGTAGCTGAGAAAGGGGAAGAGAGTAGCAGCAAGAACTAGTTGGCATAGCAGTGATTTTGCCACTCAGATTTCCCGCTTTTCCACACCTGGGCTGAGCTCTCTCTGGAAAGACACCAAAATAAAATTATTTCTGATCTGCACTCTTACAGAGTTTTTTGGGCCAATTTACTAATCAGTCACAAAATTGGCCTCAGCATCTGCAAGTTTTTCAGGGTGCACCTGAAAATAAATATTAAGCAATGTTCTCTACAAAGGCCCTCTAATTAATTTATTCAGACCCTGCCTATGAAGTTCTAAGGTCCTAAGATGAAGTTAAGTACTTCTTTCAAAGGTAGCATTCATGAACTCTGTGAGCATAGTTTACAGGTTTTACATGTGATGATATCACTTCTTGGTTTCCTCTGCTCCAAAGCACACAGAACTCAGGCCAATTCTGTCCTCATTTAAAACCAAACTGTGCCATTGGTTTCAGATGAGGCTATAGCCCAGGTCAGAACTGGCTCTATTCCTGTATTTCCTGAACACGAAAGACATGATCTCATCAGGGCATTAAAGATCCTCTATAGGATGGGTAGTCATGTACATAACAGTCTGTACCTGCCAAACAAAGCCAGCATGCATGAATTGAACCACCCACCTGTTCCTGCAGAAACAGCAATATCCCATTTCCAGTGAAAAAAGTAGGAAATGCAAGTGGTACAAAGAAACAAGTATCATTTGATAATTTTTGCTGACATTGAGACAAATGTTTTTTGCTCCCTAGAAGTACCGGGCAGACTCAGTTTAGCCATAGGACAGCTGCCACGATGCTAGCTGAGGAGATTTAGGACATACTGGGTTTAACTTTTGTTCTTCTCCATTCAGCCCTCTATCCTACAGTCTTGACAGGGTTTTTAAGAACCTCTTTAGCAGCAGCTTTAGTGGTTTTCAGTAAAGAGATGCTTTTAAACTATCATTAAAACACCTCAGTCTGGAGTTGTGAAAACCAGGTGTGGAAATACATACTTAGAAAGCAAAGCATAAATACTGTACCCCAATTCATCCTTCACATTTAAAGTAGAAATTCAGCATGGCTAAATAGTTGTCCAAGAAACTTCACAGATGACAAGGAAATGTAACACAAAACAGCAGCCAGGTTTTCAAGATTGTATATTTAATAACTAACTTTATATGCCCTGCTGCTTCCAATGGCTCTCTCGTCCGTGACGTTTTCTGTGCCTGGGAGATCCAAGTAATCTTTAATGTTTAGCAAAAAGGTGTAAGGCAGTTTAAGAGACAGAGTCGATCTCATAGCCGTGTAATCTGAAGGCATAAAACAGCTACTTGGTGAAGCTTGTGCAGAGATGAACACAGCCTCAGAGAATAATCTAACAGCAGTAACATGTACTATAGTGAATGAGCACAATTTGAAACCAATTAGCATTCTGACAGTTTTGATAAGTATATTATGCAAACACCTATAGTATCCCAGAGCATTGCTTTAAACAAGGAGAAGGAAAGAGGTAAATAAAGCTATCATGTTTTGCACATGTACCCAATGAGACATAACACCAGAATCTTAGCAGAAGTAGATAGTACAGCTTTCTTATTTCCAAGTAATTTCAGACTAAGCTTTGTGCTAAAGAAGTCCATCCCATGTTTTCTTTTTTTTCCCCCCCCTGCAGAGCTGCTTAACAACTCCCAATGCTATCTGGAATTGGTCAGTCTTGCACTGAACGTAGTGATCAAAGTAGCGCTTTGGTCTCCAAAAAATATAAATTCACATTTCTAAACTGAATAGCGCAGAAACAATACTTATGTACTACAAGATTGAAAGAGCTCTGACTTTGTACCTCATTTGGTAAATGCACAGTTATAAGAGTTGAAAAGCATTTTATGGTGCACAAACAGAAGACTAGTGACCAGAAAGTAGAGAGTCATCTGTAAAAACCTACAAAAGATGTATTGGAGAACTGAATTCAACCCACACTGAAGAGAACTTACATTTTATTTAAAATAAGTCAAGAATAATGCACTCTATGGATTCCATACAATTCCATTCACATATATTGCAGAACGCACCAAAAGCCTCCTGCCAGCTGCTACAGGGATCCAACATAAATCCAGATTGAGGACCTGTGGTGCCTGCCTCAGAGCAAGAGCTTTAATACATCTCTAAGACATAGAGACTGAACAAGAGACTCTTTCACAGTGCAATTCAGAAGGTGTTAGCAATATCTTTGCAAAGCATAGCTAAAGGACAAATTCTTTGCATTGCATCTGAATATTTCTTGAAGCATTTTAAGGTGTTTTGTGAAGATTTTCAGTTTAATTTTATATAAAGCAAGCTCCCCCAACTGTGAGTAAACTCACAGGGCTTTTATTTTCTGTTCATGCAGCTGTTTTATCTAGCAACCTTTCAAAACACTCAGCTTCAAAATAAGGTAACATTACATTTTCTTTTTTTTGTTTTTCCTGAACATTTGAACTCGAAAGTTTGTTCAGCTACCAAAAATTAAATGCACTTAGTACATCCATTTCAAAGTTTTTCAGCATGTAGTGTTTGGAAGGTCTTACTTCGACATTTTTGCAAGTACACTTTTCTGACAGAAAGGAGCAGGTTTAATTCCACTATATAGACAAAAAGTTAGTATACTAAGAGGTAAATAAGTCAGTCATTGTAAAAGAGAAACAGTCGTACAAAGCAATAACACGAAACATTCAATGGGAGGTTGCAATTTTGCAACTGATTAGTCTTTCAAAAATAAAAATTAAAGAAAAAAATTAAATCCTGTAACAACTGACTCAAACCCAGTACTTAAATTGGGAAAACTCCTCAGTTTCAGCCTAGCCAAGCCCTTATTAAATAAGATAAAATGCCTTAAATAATTATGGTTAATTTTTGCTTCAGATAATGCTGAATCAGATTTGTTGTCAACTGTCAGTCAGATGAGAGCTAAATTGCATTTATTCCAGCTAAATGGAACATAGAACTTAACTACATTCCTTTCTGCATATCAAGTGTCATGCACCGTTAGTACCATAAAACACTGTTAGTCTCAGAGCAACACTGATTGACATTTTTTTCCCCCCATCCAAAAGGAAAACAGTGTACAAATGAGAAGCTGCCAGAAGGACACAGCCTAGGTTCAGGGTCAGAGCACACATGTGTTAAAGCACACGTGGAGGATGTGAAGGTGTCTGCACAACTCCTGGCTCTGCACAGATTAATTCTCACTCTCCGCCAGACTACAGATGTACATTAATGCTTTCATTGCTGCCCCCAGAAACATCAGTATGGAGGGTCTTTATGCCTAGCCCCATATGCCAGCCAGAGTTCAGCACAGTTATTTGTCAGACATTCTGGGTTAGCACCATTCTGTTTATTCAACCACACTGTAATAAGGGAGATCTTCAATACAGTTGATTGGGCATTTATTTTGGACTTACCATATGTGATGTGTCTGCATGAATATGGAATAATTATTGAAACCCTTAAAGCTACACAAATGCCTTAGGGTATTTTCATGTGGAATTGCTTTTGACTGCATTTTTAAGAAGCAGGGTAAGCAATTTCCTGGTGTATCAGGTTTTGGGATGGCAGCTCCCCATGACCACCTTTTCAGCTTCCAGCGGGAAGCTCTTATTTCTCCTCACAAGCAGAAGATCCAGCAAGACAAACAAGATACCTGGGACCTTGCATTCAACCTTGGGGCTAATACCACGGGGGTTTTATTGCTCTTCATGTCATATTTGGTTAGCAAGAACTCCTAAAATAATTTTACCTTGCTGCTTTAACGCAATACCCTACTCGCAGTGGCCTGCAATTAAACACTAGTAATAATATTTCTAGACAGAGATAAGGAACAGCCTTTCTATTGCCAGTTTTTTGATCTGCTTTCTCAGCTTCCATCTTCCCATGTCCCAGTCTGTTTCCATGGCTTTTCCCCACTTCCACCAGTAGGCAATCTTGTAAATAACACAGATACTCAAGTGGCACTCCTGCTTCCCTCTGGACTGACCTTCCTGCAATATCACACACAAGGCAGCCAGGCTACAGATTTGTCATTCTGCCACACAGCACCAGGAACTGCTGTGGGGACTGAAACTGAAAATCCAATTCAGACTTAAAGGCACTTAAGATATGGAAGAGCCGGTGAGAGCTTTTGCTTTTTATTTGGCCTGACTTTTCCACCCCTGAGTCCTCAGACAAATTCTGACAGTACTGACCTATTTCAATAGCCACTTTTACCTTGCACTTGACTGTGTCACTCTTCACCGCAGGCTCACAAATTGATCTGCAATTCTCTTTTTCTCCTGATAGTTAGACAGTAGCAGATCATCCACACCTCTCCAACAAGGCAGGAAATTCTATCATTTGACATAAAGGCAGGGGTATCCACACTGAACACCTTCCCATTTTAAGCTTCTTTTATTTCGACAGAGAGTTTGTGTTTTTCCCTACTATTTTAGCAGGTCTAACTCATCAAGTTTCTCAAGGTGGTCCACTGTTATAACTTTGTCAGTTAATAGTACAAATACATTTTATGCACAGCAATCCTCCCAACTCCCCTGTAAAATGTAAAATTGTTATTCATGCTCCTGTGTTATTTATACTCAGAAAAATAATTACTCTAACACAATGCTACACAAACTTGATAAGAACAAAGCCCAATTACTATAACAGGACAACATGTTCAGAACTTGAGAGCAAGGCTGATAAGCATACAGATAACAGACTAATGAGTAAAATGCCTGTAGTCAATTAAATGGCTGATGAAGGTATCCAAGACACCTGTAGCATTTTATAGAGGAAAATAAATATGTCTAAATATAGAATTTAAAAGATACACCATAAATTCATGGTATATTAATTTGTCCACTTTGAGTGTGGACAAATAAATTATCAGAAAAGTAATTTTTCTATCATAGAAGTGTTACCTGGTTATATAGAACAACATGTATAATGGAAATTAGCAAACATGTCCTGAATAAACAAGTAGACCTACACAGCGGGGCAAGGCTGAGCCTTGGGGAAGGAGGTGTGGAAAGACTCTGGAGCAGCAGCTGTGGCCATAGGTAAGCATGTGCTCCCAGAATTGTATTCGTAAGTGCCACTGGCCCTGCAAATAGTTAATCCAGAGGGAGACAGAGACCCTGGAGAAAATAACCGATATTAGCACTACAGCTGTTTAGACTTCTCAGCCGGACCAATTTGGGCACCAGCAGAGTGCAGAGACTAGCAAGGTAAACACAGACCAAACCTGAGATGTGTACATCACAAAATTTGTGACCTTAAAGAGCAGCTGTAGCACCACTGACATTAGTAATATTATCCACCTCAAACAATAAATATCCTAGGAGTTATAAAGTCTGCAACTATTGTAACTTCTGGCCTGAAGCACTGTTTCTCTACTTAACAGTGATAATTGTGCTCATTTCTTCCTGCTTGTCAGGCAAACAACTAGCAGCGCTGGAGGAAAAGTCATCACAACAAACCTTACAAAAGGCCTCGTGATAAATAACAACCCTTAAGGCCACCAGCAAAACAACTGTAAGAGTAGTGATGTTCTCTAGCTCCCCACACAGTTTACTCCTATGAGATCTATTGAAAAACATCTGTCTCACAGTGATGGATAAAAGATGAGTTGTGTTTTTTCTCTAAAACAAAGCAGAGCACACAGTAGGCAAAGGGACCAGAGAAGGACACAAGTATACTTGCTTTTCCCTATTTTTCCTGTGTGACCTTGGGCACATCACTTAGTTTGTCTGACTCAGTTACTCCTTTGTAAAAGTGGAGATGGCTACACAGGAGCATTGTAGAATCTACTAACTCTTCAAGACAATCAAGTACTAAACTGAACTAGCAGTAAGTACATGAGACAAAGGCAGCTGTCATGTTAACATACATGTATCAGGGCCTGTTGCAATAGGACCAGGGGTAATGGTTTTAAACTAAAAGAGGTCAGATTTAGACTAGAAATAAGGAAGAAATATTTTACACTGAGGGTGGTGAAACACTGGAACTGGTTGCCGGGGTAGGTGGTAGATGCTTCCTTCCCTGGAAGCATTCAAGGTCAAGCTGGATGGAGCTCTGAGCACCCTTACCTAGTTGAAGATGCCCCTGCTTAATGCAGGAGGGTTGGACTAGATGACCTTTAAGGTCCCTTCCAACCCAAACTATTCTATGATAATTGAAGTTCTGATTTCACTGCCCTTGGTGTTTTCCCCTTCTCCCTCCCCTTCCAGAAATAAAAATAACCTGCTACTGTTTAACCACCAGGAAAAGGAAAAATCAATTTAACAGGCAGTGGTTTAATACCTTGAAAGAGCTCAAATAAAGACTTCCCAACAATCAAGCCTTGATTATGGTCTAGTAACCCAATGCTTTGATCTGCATAGCATAAATGGGAAATGAGGCTGCTACACATTGGCCTTGACATGAACTTGTTCTCCCTTTCAAAGGTCTGCATTTAGGCCTCAAATACTCAGAATTGTGACATGTTTCTGTTATAAAATATAATCAAGTACCACAATTTTAGACACTCCAATTTGAAGTTCCCAAGCCTATCAGTCTTACATACAAAGATGGTTTATTAGGGCAACAGCTGCTGCAAGAGGAGAGGGCAGTCATACCAAGGCTTGGTCACTCTGCAGCATGTTCCTCTCCACCCTGTGGCAGTCTCCAGTCTTCACCCATGACAGCCCACAGCACAGCACAACCCATGGTCCCCACAGGAAAGGGGACTCCTGTGTCCCCACTTCCATGAAGGTGATGGTGGAAGCTCACACAAAAGCCACTCTTGGAGCTACAGCCAAAATCCTGGCCCCACTGGAGTCAATGGGAAATGTGCTGTTAAGTCCCACTAGGCCAAATTTTACCCTTTGCTGCAGCTACGAAGTGTAAACAGCCTTGACTTATTTCCAGCACTTCACTGATATTTGCAGGCTCCTGCATCCTGTGTCACTCAAACTGCATGAATTTGCACTGTTCTTTGAGAACAACTTCCAGGAACAGGATATTTTTAAGTTCATTTCATTTTGCAAAATACTTTAAAATAAAACCTGGTTTTACATTTATTATTCATAATTTCATGACACAGGTCAGTGATAACATTTAATACAACACATCATTGTACCAAGTCATGTCACAAGCTTTATAATCATAATGACATGTCTGATTAAGGCACACCTGAAATATTCTATTTTTAAAAGCTTTAAGGTTGCTGCTACTTAGCACTCCTTGAAACTTCTTACCTTTTCTAGATCAAAATATTTCCTCTTTTCCCTGTAATGAGACACATCGTTATTTTCCAGATCAAAGTATTAAACTATTTTCTAAACAGAAGAGCAGCTGCTTTCAATATCTTTGAGCTTCTAGTATTAAATTAAAACAGCCCCTTTTGACTATGGAACCTGTCAGCAACTACAATTACTCCGTACATAACCGGAAATAATGCAAAAACTATATATAGTTATATATAGTTTATAGCTATATATAAAAATAGTACATTTTAAAATTACAGTGGTCTGTTAGTCAATTTGACTTTCTAAGATACTTAATTTCAGGAATCATTCTAACATAATTTTTTTGTTTTAATATGGGAAAAAATAAAAAGATGTTGGAACTTCTAATATAACAAGTTATCCACATTAACCAGCTCCAGGTCTGGGCCAAGATACTGAGAAGCAGAAGAAGTTGAAAGGATCCAGTCTATTAGAAAATCATAGTTTAAATTTTTATGTAATAACCTAGAATCAGTTGCAGTAGTCATTATTTTCTCTCTGTAGCAAAGAAGTTGCTATGAGTCTTGGGTTCCTATGTGACCCTGCTCTTCCAACAGTCTCCCGTTTTGGTTTATTATTATCCAATAACAAACTTCTGATGCCAGATTTTTTGCATAATGATGCTGCAATCATTAGCAGGGACATCTTACAGAGGAGAGTCAGAGACCAGGATGGTACCAGGCGGAGACCAGGAGTACCTGCACAGACCACAGCCACGTTCTGGCCACTAAGAAATTTTCCCTGAGCAAAGGAGTTTCCAGAACAAGCTGCTGACTCCACCTACGTTGTCCACCCCTGCAGGCTACCATTTCCTTCTCATAACACAGCTCACCATCCTGTAACCATTCTGCTTACCATCTGAGATACTGGCATAAGATTTACTCACACAGTGTTTCACTGTCATGCAGCCAGAACACCTCTACCCTGGTGTTCCCAGGAAACCAGCTCTGTTGAGAAGGGGCATTTGACAAAATGCTGAAGTCCTAGTTCCGTTGGCCACCATGGGCTGCTCCTCTTTTGACTTTGGTTTCGACTAGCTCCCACAGTACCAAGATGAGGATAAATAACTCCTAACTTGTAAACCTAGATACTTTTAAAGACCCATACAGCCTGTGACTAGCGGTGTTCCTCAGGGGTCAGTACTGGGTCCAGTCCTGTTCAATGTATTCATCAATGACCTAGATGAAAGGATGGAGTGTACCATCAGCAAGTTTGCTGATGACACAAAACTGGAATGGGTGGTTGACACACCAAAAGGCTGTGCTGCCAATCAGCATGACCTAGACAGGCTGGAGAGTCAGGTAGGGAAAAACCTTATGAAATCCAACAAAAGCAAGTGTAGGGTCCTGCACCTGTGGAAGAATAACCCCATGTACCAGTACAGATTAGGGACTGACCTGCTGGAAAGCAGCTCCGTGGAAAGGGACCTGAGAGTCCTGGTGGAGAACAGGATGACCATGCGCCAGCAATGTGACTTTGTGGCCAAGAAGGCCAATGGCATCCTGGAGTCCATCAAGAGCAGTGTAGCAAGCAGGTCAAGGGAGGTCATCCTTCCCCCTCTACTCTGCCCTGGTGAGACCACAACTCAAGTACTGTGTCCAGTTCTGGGCTCCCCAGTTTAAGAAGGACAGGGAACTGTTGGAGAGGGTACAGCAAAGGGTCACAAAGATGATTGGGGGCTGGAACTTCTTTCTCATGAGGAAAGGTTAAGGGACCTGGGTCTTTTTAGACTGGAGAAGAGAAGACTGAGGGGGCGGGGGATCTCAAATGTTTACAAATGCTCAAAGGGAGGGTGCCAGGAGGAGAGGGCCAGACTTTTTTCAGTGGTGCCCAGTGATAGGACAAGAGGCAATGGGTACAAACTCAATATAGGAAATTTCATCTCAACATGAGCTGGAATTTCTTTACTTTGAGGGTGGCAGAGCACTGGAACAGGCTGCCCAGAGAGGTAGTGGAGTCTCCGACACTGGAGACATTCCAAACCTGCCTGGACACCACCCTGTGCAACCTGCTCTAGGTGGATCCGCTCTGGCAAAAGGGTTGGACCAGATGATCTCCGGAGGTCCCTTCCAACTCTTAACATTCTGTGATTTTGAGTAAGTGGAAGAGAACAAACTGTCCCCTGGCCTCCAAAGAAATACAATGCTCTTTGTACGCAGTGAAGAAATCATTCAGTCCAAATAGTGAAAAAATCATGTTTTTGCAGGCAAGATGATGCATACAGAGGAAACAGCACTTTTTTTTTTCCTAAGTTTAAGTATATACAACAGGGCATGGTTTCACCTGGAGCTGGGGCTTCTCTCATTGTTTGAGAGGAGCCAGCAAAAGGAATATTCAGGGAAGAAGAGAGAAGGTAGAGCAGCATGCACAAGAGGAAGGAGAAGCAGCACATTTGGAGGAGGAGTGGGTTCAGTCAAAGTTGAAGCAGGACAGGCCCCTTCCTACCTTCTCAAACACAAACATTCCCGAGCACAGCACCCACCCAGAGTTCCTAGTACCCACATGGAGGACAGCCCTGCTGTGGGTCAGCCAGGGGAACACCCTGCAGCTCCCAGCCCCAGGGGACCACAGACATGCTGCTCCCAACTATGCTCTGTAAGCGCTCTCACAGTGACCTCCACACCACCTAGCCTGCAGTAAATCCTCATCAGCATTTACTCTGAGGAATTAAGGGATTACTTCACTAGAGCTGCCTAAAATAAATACCATGGAGACAACTTCTTTAAGAGTTTACTAAATGAACAAGTCCAGTTTAGCAGATGCATCCCTAAGAGCCGCATTACACTAAGCAGTGGCCTCCCGTTGCCCTCTTCCCCACTGTCAGCCTCAACCCCAGCACAAGTCGGAGCAGGCATCAGCCTCCTCCTGCACCCCATCTCAGGTCCTCAGCCAGACCCCTCACCTGCCTTCGCACCGCAGCCAGCGCCCAGCCTGCCTCCCCTGCTTTTGAACACCAACAGCTTCCTCCTGCTTCAGCCACATCAGCCACAGGAGCCAGGCTGCAGGTACCTTGGTGTTAGTGCACCAAGGGCTGAACCCATAACCCATTATTAGTACGAGCAACCCTGCACAAGCTTTAATTTATGACAGGAGCCAGACAGCCCACAACCACAGGAGAACAGAGAAGTGTGTGAGCAGGCAAGGAAAAAGTTGGGCTCTGGCTGTCCAACTGCTTCTACAAATAGGCAACCCATTTAGATGGTGGCTCTTCTAAAGGTAACACTCTTCATTAGTTAAATCCCTTGTTCCTCAACTCCAGAATAAATCTAAACACCATCCTGACTGGCAAGACCGTACCACGTTAACTCCTACAGTGCATTTAGAGGGCATATGTAGAGAGAAAAAAGCTGAAGAAATAAACAGTAACAGCTGCACACAGCCAACCAAGCAGCACAAGTACAGCAGGAGGCAGGCAGGGCACATGGAGGCACTGGAAATAGCACTGAGTTTGTCCAATCTGTCACCGTAACACAGGGCTGCACATCCAGCTCCAGGTTCTACTGCACAGGGGTATTTTTAAGATCAGGTTAGCTCAATTTGTTATAGAGTTAACTAGTTCTAGCAGGGCCAGGCATGTTGTCACTCCACATTCTGGAGGTACTGGCAACTTTAGGAAGTATTATCTACTTTAAGCTTGGTTGCAATTTTTTTTTTTTTACATCCCAAACAACATCACATGAAGCCTGAAAAAGTTCCAAGAATTAATTTAACTCAAGCCCAACTTATGTCCAAGTGCTCCCGGAGGGTCAGCTGAAATCCACACCCAGCCAATATCTAGACTGCAGAAATTCAGCACCAATGCATTAGGCAGATTCAGCACTTCATAAATTCCATAGTTTATGTCACATTCACACAACATGAAAGAGGAGCACAGTGGGGAGACATTACAAATTTTCTTTTTAAGGAAAAAAGAATCTAGCAACTCTCTTGTTACCTTGTTTCACCTGAAATGCACTCATCCAGAAAGAGCAACCAATGCACCCAGTGGAGATACCGCCTCTGGGAATTTAGAATTAAAATTCAATTATGACTAATTTCCTATCCTTTCAATCAAGCTTTTCTCTATTTCAAGATGTAAGCTTCAGACCAGAGCAAAGTAACTTAAGTGATCACTCAGTACCAGTCAAATGCCCTAAGGCATTCCAGATATTTACAGCAGCCTGAAGAGCAGAGAAAGGAATGCTTTTCCCAAAGGGTTTTCTGCATTGTTAACCATGGAGACCCCTGCATCATTGGCCTCATCTCTCCTACCTACTGCCCTTGCCTGGGAGACGAGCAGCACCATGCTTATGCTTATTCCAGGTCAAGAGCCACCACAGGTGCACCTAAAGTTAGACCTCCAAAGTCATATTACAGCTACTTAATCTGTCATTAATGGAAATACACAACAGGCATGCAAACCTCCCAGCTGCTGCAGTTCAACATGGAAAGGTTGAAACTTGCTGCTTGAACTTATGCCAGGAAGGAAGGAAATATCCAGGCTCTCTGTAGCATCCATTTTAGCTCCTCCAGACAAGTGATCAAGCCCTTGCTAAGCCCCATGCCAGCTGTTACTAACTATAACCATCAACCCAGGCACAGCCACATGAACCATCAACCAAAGGCCAATGGTAACACAAGCAGAAGCCCAAGCATTCTCCCTCCCAGTATTAAAAAGCCAGAGGAACTCACTTGAATTTAGCAGTCCTCTCATAGGCACACACACAAATATAAAAATTTTGGATATTCCACTGCTTTCCACAATCACCAAGACCTGAGACACAGTAAAGAACTTCTGTAATACTTGGTAAGAAAACCAGAATCATAACACCACAGCTACAGAGATTTTTTTCTGCAGCTACAGGGTTTTTTTGGTATTCACTCTTGTGCTGTTCCTGTGAAGTATCTTCAAGCCAGTGCACTCCACCAGCCTGGTCTTCATATAAATTTAAGTGAAATAAAAGAAAAAAAGAATTTCCAACTCCTTAGGGTAGCAGGAGGAAACATTACCCCTCACTTACAGGGCTTCCACACAGTCCACATGGAAGCAAAAGCTGTGAGGATCCCATTTAATCTAGTTTGTTGGCAATCTTGAAACTAGGAGTTTAAGAATCTGCTACTAACAGCCTAGTACACAAGCATTTGCTGTCCCCCTTGACAAGTGGCAGGCAGTAGCTACAGACATCTTCTGTGGGATATCGGGGAGTTCAGTGAAGGTTACATATCTGTATTTTCATCACTTTTCGTGAAGTACTTTAAGTGTTAATAATGAAATTGGCCAGAGACTATTAAATACTGACTGAAGTGACAGCTCTGCTATATTATTACAGTGTTTGCACAGCAATCATTCTGCAGGTTAAGTTATTTTAGGATGAGTGGTGTTTAAATTAAATATAGTCCCCTGTGTTCTCATTTCATTTAAAGTCAACCACAGACTGCATGCCTGAACATTGTGCAGAGTCAGTAAGTTTTGCCGAGACTCACTTGTTTGTTTTTATTCCTTATTATTCCTTTTGCCACTGCAAGATGAGGAATTTGAAAGAATTCTGCTGCGATACTTCATAGTCTTTCATAGCATAAACCAGCACAGTGTGCATCACATCAACTTGGTGAAAACCAGGCTGAATTTAACCCAAATAATACACACAAACTCTGTAACACCATCTTAACCACTGGCACTAGGCTTAAGCCAAAGAAAGCGTGAATCTAAGTTTCTAGCTTGTTTTCTACAAAAATTGATAGCACTAAGTCAAAGTGAATAAAGACAGAAAGTCACAAGTCTGTTCTGCCCAGATCCTTCTCTATAAGCAGAGATAATAGAGCTGTTGTATTTAGGGTAGAAACAAAGGCTTCAGTCTTTGTTATGCTGTTAATATGTTTGGATACAATTGTTTACCTATTAAATGCATTTTTCAGATACACATTATCTTCCTCAGACAGTTTATGCCATTAATCAGGTTTAACTAATTGCTCTCCTGGAAAGCAAGCGCACTGCAGTACTTGTAATCTAGCTACTTCTTACCTGGGAACTGTTTCAAGTTATAGTCGTTTATATTCCACTTTCCTCAATGGCTTGAGAATCCATAGCAAACATTAGTATTGTATCCATTATTAATACTTACTCAAGTAAACTTTCATAAACACTACATACATATGCATATAAGTACATGCTCTTGCATCAGCCTTTTGAACTGCTCATAGTAGAATGTTTCCCAGAGCATTTACTGTTCCTGCTATGCCACCAAGCGCATTTACTCTTGGCTGAGAGACAGCCTGATTTGTAGGACTAGAAATAGTAAAGAGGGCAGCGTTGCAAGGTGGTAGGGAAACTGAGCTGGAAAATCAAACAGCAAGTTCGACGGCGGTCTGAAGGATTGCCCCTTCCCACGGGCACTGCCAGAGAATGAGTGCAGCCCACAGTGGTTGCAGAGACCACATTGTCATAGGGTTTATTTCAATTTTAACATTAAATAGCTGCACTCAGGATGGGGTGGATAAGACAGGTAAAAGCAGCAGGATACTTAATAATCATCTTTATCACTATAAGAATTAGTAACAAGACTAGACCCCACACAAACAATAAAAATGAAAAAACCTCTCCCTGACATCTAAAGACATGCCAGCAGTGCAGAGACCAGTACATTCAACTCAGAAAACTTCAAGTTAGTTAGTCTTCAGTATCAGTCTTTCAGAGATAAGACAGACAGCAACCAAAAAAGCCTGACCCACGCTCAGCTCAACGCTTCCATATTCACACAGCTATAAGAAACCAAACCTACAAACTTAAAACCAAGAACCTCAGGAGACATTTTCTTCGGAAGCAGTTGTCATACCCTAATGCACTTCAGTCCCTACCTTCTCTCTTGGAAGTTACTCATCTTCCAAAGCCCAGCAACCTCAGCCACATGAAACCTCAATAACTTACCTTCCAGTCCTGCAGAAACAGGTCCACACAAAGCTGACCACAGTCCACGTGCTCCCACCAGATCCTGTGCTGCAGCCAAGCCTGCAGGTCCAGGCACAAGGAAAAGCCCTACCTCAGCCACCCCTCCCAAATGAAGCAGCCCCCAGCACCGCACTCACTGCAAACAGCTGGGAGGCAATAACACCCCAAACAGCTCCAGCTGCGAACCCAGGGCCCAGCCCCGCCAAAGGCAGGCGTACAGCCCACACCTGCAGTACATCAATGTAACGGGGACTGTCTTCACTTTGAGAGGACTGAGAACAAGACAACTGCAAGTGAACACTAGCCAAATGATGTAGATCAAAATCATGTGTTGTAAATTTTGCTAAGGGACTACTTTTAAAACTCATTCTGATTCCCCTCCCCCCCCCCTTTTGTATCAAACTTAAGTGTGTGGGTTTGGATGATGGGACACACGTGCTATTACTGCAGGAAAGTATACAGGTCTTGAAAGCCACTTTGTGAAGGGGTGCATGGATGTTCCCTGAAGGACAGTGAATAAGAGGCAGCCTAGGGAGTGCCAGATGAGAGATACCCAATGCAGCCAGGAAGCTGAGAAGTTTGTGGCATCTGACCATGTGTTAAATCACCTTAAATTCCATTAAAAAGGCCAGTCCTTCAACTCAACACCATTAATAGACTTTTACCCACCACATTTTCTAAACGTTGGCCCATGGAAAACCGGGCTTTGGGCAATTAGAGAAGAAGGACATGGAATGATCTAAACAGCTACCTTCCATTTAGCTGAATTCATATTTGCAGAATATTAAAGCCCTTGGACATCATCTTTAGAAAAGATTTGTTTTCTGGATGCCCAACGTGATGCCTTAGAAGGATCCTGCAGTTCTGAGCAGACAAGCTCATCACTTTTAAGGCTAGACTTCTTTTAGCTGTCATAAACTGAAGGTCCCAAATCCTTTAAACAGTTGAAAATCTCAACACACACCACGTGTTCCTGGAGTTTGCTGTGCTACAAACACTCCATCTCACTGAATGCAGTAGGCCCCCTCAGCTGAGGGGCGAACTCACGCATAGGTATTTGCAGGGTTGGGGGCCTGAGCAATAAGGAGCTCATGGGATATACTGTAACAAAAACTGGAATGAGCAAATTCTTGCTTGAGTAGCATTTATGAAGATTTATTGTAAATATATGTAAACATTAAGTAATAAGTGTTGTAAAATATCAGATTGTTACATGCTTTAGCTGCTTTGTATGAAAACATTTTACCTAAGATAGCTTTTAAAGTAGTCCATGAATATCCATGCTTTGCCATCTGCTTTGGAATTGAATGATCCCTCGAAAGCAGCACCATAAATATTTCCACAAATGAGTGATCTGTTCACATTATATCCACTAATGCTATCTTATGGCAGAGCAAACAAATAACTCAGATGTCACATCACTGCACACAGCAACAATAAGGTGCACTCTGACTGGGTTTTAGCACATTACTAAGAACTGCATCGCTGGTTGTCTCTGAGGATCTAACCTGCCTTTTTAGAGACATATTTCTTGACAGCCTGTCAAGAAAGGCTGGAGATGCACACTGAAGAAAGAATACCTTTAGCATCTCATTTTTTTTTAGACATGATGAATTCTAATCTGGGTTAACTCTTAAAAAAAAACTGAACAAAAGGATGAATAGGAAGTAGCAAAAGAGGATTTATAAAGGTGGTTTTAGAAAATGTAGTCTGAAAGGCAGAATATGCAAAGGAAATTTTTTATGCATCGGTTATATGGTCTGCTAGTCTAGTCAATATTTTAAAATGTAAGAAATTAATTTTCCATGTTTATACAATTGGTAGATATTTCAAAATGCTCTCATCAGCTTCTTGGGAGACAATGAGAATTCTACCAGCCAAGCAAATGCACATACAGGGTTCCCTGAAGTTTGTTGGCTGAAGAAAATGGTTCCTCGGCATTGTTCATAAACTTCAGGTCCCTGCGTGATGTTACCAGCAAAGTATCCAGGCTGGGAAAGGGGCTTTGGCATAGGGGATTCCTTTATATTTATTTTCTGTTTGGCAGTGGGTCCAGAGGAGAGGGGTGCTCAGCGGTGTGGGGAGCGCGCCCACCCTCCCTCGCAGCTCCTGCTCTCCAAGGCCCCGCTGCCATTCGGACTTGGTGATATCAGCAGCTTTGCCCTAGGAATGGGCTGGTTCAGGTGTCTACACAGAGGCAAGGAGAGATTATAAAACAGAGCTTGTCCCTGGGGCAGCAAGGCCAGGGAGGCTTTCCAAGGCCTTACACCAGCTGAGTGTTGTGGTGCTTGCTGAGTCCACCCGACATCTGCTGCTCCCCAGTGGGAAGCTCTGTGGACATCCCTCTCTTGTTCCTTTTCTTTTATTTTAAATTAACCACTGAAGAAAACCATGGCATGGGTGAGTGGTGTCAAATGCTTAAAGGCAGCTGAACAAAACCAGTCTGGTCTATACCTGACACCCCATCACTTACTGAGTTTTTATTTCAAAAATGAATGAAGCAAACCACTGCTTTAATAAGGCTCTTTTGTTTGTCAGAAATAAAATATGAAGCAGTCGGAGCCACAAGTGGGGAAATTATCAAGGAAGATGAGTTAAAGTACAGTTAATGCATTTTTTCTTATAGATGCCATTCTTGTGACAGATGGCCTGGTCTTCCTGCCGTCCTAACAGGAAAGAAATGGCCCTGTGGGAGGAAAGTAAACAAAATTTCAAAGAGATCTATTGTTTCAGTAGACAGGAGAGACACCGTACACTCAAGTAGCTAACAGCACTGGCTGACTAACCTCAAAGCTGGTCTTTCATACAAGGATAGACCTTTTCCTCTTTGCTGCTTCTTGAGAGTATCCTCTAGGGCTAGCCGTGCCTGGGAATTAAGAAGCTGACTTTAACATCACAGCATCCAATGTTATCTAATTTTGCCCTTGGGTTAACTGGTAACATCAAGGATATTACCTATTGGCTAACAAATAGGAAAAATGCAGCACGGTGGTAGAAATAATACTACTCATACAATGGCACAACGATCTATAGGTTCTAAAAAAATTAAGAATACCAGATGTTACTGTTCCTTCCAGTTGCCATGCAACCACAGCTACCCTGCTATGCTTCACCTTCCTAATCTCCTTAACAGCTAAGTCTAAAACAAGTACAATTAATTCCCCAGTGAACAAGACAGGACATCACCCAGTCCTGTGGCTACAGAAGTACTCTGAGTGTTGGTATACAAACACTAAACAGGTACAGCATCAGCACTCAGCACGGCACTGAGCTGCGGTTTTGTAAGACTAACACAAGTCATTGTTGCAAACCATGATCTTTCCTGTAGTACAGGTTTTTACAACAACTCCTAACAGATATTTCTTATGCTGCTTAGAAGACAGTCCTTGCCAGTGCTCTGGTGATCCAGGGAGCCTCTTACCTTAGAAACCCAGATAGAAACGAGTGTGCTCTGCTTCAGCTGAGCAGCATGTAGAGGCATTAGGACACCTAGAGTATTAACAGTTTATTCACTATGCCCATTTATGCCCTCTGACAATAACTATATGAATAATGATCATGTTTTCTCTTTTATGAGCAATGTCTTGGGTGATCTGCTTTGTTGTGGTTTTTACACAAATAGCTTCTTGGCCATACATATAAAAACATAATAGCTGTGCTAAATCAGATCACTTCCATTATCAATAAAATGGATGGCCAACAGTGGCTTTTGCTTCTAACAAATATTCATATATATTTGTATATTTACAGAAAGTAATGAACACTCAGAAATCCCTTTTATTCTGAAGCGGGTCTCATTTACACCAGGCACAGACCCATGCTACTAACATTCCACACAGCTTCCTGACCACACTGCAGAGCTGGTGGGCAGCTATAGAAATAACTGGAAATAGCACTGAATATGAAGGTGTTTCCAGAGTTTCTGATTCAGTGATGAAGATTTTATTGTAATGACTACAGACTGTACAAGTAACAGTTTTGTGCAAAGCCTTATTTCAAAATATGAAAAAAAAAAACCATGAAAGAAGAAAAAAGTGGTTCTATTTAATTTCCTGTGAATTCAAGCTCCAGGGAGCAGCATTTATTTGCATATAAGCTGTGTAGGATCAATAATGATGACGTCTAGTATTTCGATAATTATGGTTTTCTGCTATTTTTAAAGGTGTACTTAAATAATAAATACTTCAGTTATGCTATATATGTTCTCAAGTATTTACAAATGCTGATAATTCTCCATTCATCAACTGTAGAAAATATTGCATTGGAAAGGGAAAGCAGACACACTTGGCTGTGAAATAGGGTGGTATTAAAACCTTCTTTTTTTCAGACCTCCTGTGACTGTCCTGCACCCTCTCAGAACTTCTCATGCGCAGATTGCTATTCCTGCCTTCAGCCCACTGCCAGGAGTCACCACCTCCCTCCAACGTAACCAAATATCCCAGGCTGAGCTGTCCACTTTTGATACAGTGACCTTGACAATGCGGTCAAAACCAGAAAACAATTAAACAGCTGGGTGTGCCAGGGCCAATTCTTCAGGAGAAGAAAACTGTATGTTGGCTATAGCACCAAGAGGAGCCTTATGCCTGGGACCCTGCTTCCAAAGATCTTCTCTAAAGATTTCAGAGGCACCATCTGGAAATGCAGCACTATGGCCAGCTGTTCTGGTGGATGAAGATGAGAGCAGGACTGACTGGTTACTCTCAAAAGACACCAGTAAGTGGATGGTTAAACATCCATTCAGCTGTCAATTTGGGGCTTTTAAGGAGGAGGCTGGTAGGAAGCAAGTTAGCCTGGGTCTGGGGTGTTAAAAGAATTTTAGCAGTCTGACAGGGAGCAGCGTTGGATCTGTGCTGTGTGTAAGGCAAATAGATCTTACCCTTGGCTTCATGGCCCAAGTATGTACTTGTCCAAATTATGCTTTCAAGGGTTCATCAGGTTTTTAGGATTTGTCAGTCTTTGTGCACTGTTACTCAAAGAAAAGTTCACAGAAAAAAATCACATGCTGTCTGCGTAAAAAGGTTTGCATAGCTGTGCTCTAAAGCCAACTCACGTTTCAAAGTCAGAAATGATCGTGTTAGGCTATAACTTGTTATAGCAGCAAGCCCTGGTGCCATGATTTCCCATTTACTGTTTCTCAGGCACATCGAAATGCAACAAATAATTCTTCAGTGTCATACAAACTAATAGAGAAATCAGTTAAAATGAGATTTTAACATTCTGATTATATACCTAGATTATTAATTGCTAGTCCAGCCCTCCTTATGTTTTGCCCTCTTCTCATTATCTTGTTTTTGCAGTAGATGATAAGGGAGAACGACAGACAAACCTGAATGGTATTGTAGCCAGAGGGGCATTTAAAATATTGCTCTGCACCTGGGAAACAGGTTTAATTACTGCCGCTGTCAAAATGTTTTAATGTAAACAGGTTTCCTGATGGATCACATTTGCTTACTGTGAACTATCATCTCCCAAACACAATCCCCTTTATGGTAGGGCTTAAAATGCAGGTATCATAAATTAGAGCAATGAAGCTTTTATGATTAAAGATGCTTCATCTGCCTTTAATGCCTCAAATTATAGAAACTATAACAAGCCTTCACATTAAAATTTAAATAGGATTAAGAGTCTGAAACTCTCTATAAAGCAGGTATCATAGGCCTGATTCATTCTGAGATGGTGGAGAGCTTAGCGCAGACATAGGAGAGAGGCAGCCCCTACTTCCTCTCTTTTGGACAGCTTGGAATTGGTCTAGCTGTTGGTATATATTAAAAAGGGACTGAGACTGTCCTAACCTGTCTACGGGAGACAGTCTGTCCCTGTACCAAGGGAATAATGTGATTGCCTCAGCCATGCGTGATTCTGCTCCCTCTGGAGACCTTCCAAAAAGGCACCACAGAGCCAGAAAGCATGCTCTCTGCCTGCGCTTACTGCGCAGCTGTGCTATTCCTCGGATGTACTTTGGGTCCTTTAAAATCGGCAACGTACCTCCTGTATATCTCTTCCAAAAGAGGATTCACCGTAAGAATACCTGCATGTGAATTGAGAGATGATTCTGATTACCCTGTTGTATTTGATTTATGTAATCATCTTATCCTTTTCACATTACTTCTGGTAATAACTTCTGAGAGCATGTCTCATATTAAACAGTGTTTGTCAAAAGCAGATTTAAAATCTGTAATTAAAACATTTGCTTCCACAACATATTTATATTCTGCTTATCCATTCAAGATACAGAAACATGGATCTTACTTGACCAGGTACCAATAGGCAAGGAAGCTCAGCTTTCAGATGTGCATATTACCTCTGAATTAAAAAAAAAAAAAAAAAGAAAAAGGTAAAATAAATGAAATTATTTCACGTAGCTGGTACATGAAAGAGGAACCTCAATTCATCTTATAAATTATTCATGGCGAATTATTCACTTGACTCATATAGAGATAAAGAAGGTGCTTTTTTATACTATAAAATCTACTCAGACTTAAAACCTGTATTAATATGAAGTAATGCATGATTATAGTTGGAGATGTAATTTTAAATCATCTTTGTGAAATCTGAGTTTGACTGAAGACACTTACTAAATATGCACTCTGTTCCTTGATACCAGAAGTCACATGGAAGTGTGCAAGTGAAATGCAGAATTCGAGAAAAACCAAAGGGCACCCAACTACGTAGATGACAAGTTCCCCCATTCTTTTGGGAGACGAAGCAAATAAGAAAAGTGAAAAACACTCTAAGAGCATTCCTCAAGATTTCTGATTTGTGTTGTGGGACCACAGCCTTCTCTGCATGTACCACAGCAGACTTTTGAAACTGTTTGTATTTTTTCTAATACTTACCAGTTCAGACTCATAAGATCCTTTTGCTAGATTATGGAATGTCAAAGCCCTGATCGTCCCAGCCTTTAAGCACAGTAACGATGGTACTGTGAACATTCACACTGATTTACTGCTGTAGTTCAGATGAGTGGAACTACATGTGCACCTGCATGTTAGCAGTCTTAGAAACACAGGAAGGAAGCTCTTACTTAATCAAGGCCAGTCTTCCAACACTGAAACACTACTGTAAATAAAGGCCCTACAGAAACAGAGTTCCATATTTGAAACAGTCCTTTTTTTAGTGGAAATTTCTTCCAGAATCTCACTACTATGAGAGTTAGGAACATTTCCCCCTAATTTTGTCCTACGTTCATTCACATTTGTACCATTTTGTCATGCTTCAGCATGTTAGGATTAGGACCTAACTTGAAGATGCTCCAGGTTTGATTAATACCTCACTTTCTCATCTGAATCCAACATAACACATCTCACACTTGACTACACACCACTGTATCACATGAAAAGTCGTCTTCAATAACTAACATTCTTTACTGATCAAACATAACTGTGCTAAATGAGAAAAAATGAAGTATTCTGCAGATCCAGAGACCTGTTCACACGTAACAGCATGGACTACAAAACTGTAATAACCGCATGTTACCTCTATACTATATACACTAAGTAGTTTCCATGGTGATCTCATATTTCAGAGCAAATACTAACACTAAGCAAACTGAAGAGCTGGTGGAGATGTCTAGATGGTGGTATAGTACTGGACATTACAACCTGTCTGTGGAGATGACAGCAGCAAACCCCTCCAGACTTACAGACCTGTGTCCTATTTGGTCTTTCCCAGGAAGCTCCCGTCCCACCATCTCAGCAGTTGGAAATCAATGTCATACTTCAACTTCCCTCTCTCCAGGGATGTCGATGTAATATTGTTGAGTATGTTATGGGCTCCACTTGGTCCAGTTTACTAGAACACCTATAGCTATCCCTGGCAGCTGACTTCTGATTACACCACAGCATGCGCAATATTGCCCATGGTCTGTTGCCAGACTTTTGTGCTAGCAGAGTCCACCTTTCCTTAGAAATAGAAGCTTTAAGTGCAAATTTTTTTATGAACAAAGGGGAAAAGAAAAGCAAGTGTGGTTTACAATTTAAAATCAAAGCTGCATATGCAATAAACTTGAAAAAATTTTGGTTGAGATGCCAGAGTCATCTAAACTGTGTCACTCAGTGACATCCAAATTAATACGTTTTTTTCTGTATATTTTTAAAGATGGATGGTTTATTTGTTTTAAGCAGGATCTTTTCCATTGTTCCTTCTTTTAACTGCTGAGATTAAGGCTATTATGAACTCTAGCCATTTAAAGTCAGGCCTCATTCCAATAGTAAGATTGTCATTAAGAAGGTGGTTGATAAATTGATACTAAAGAAACCTGATATGGACAAAATTGTGCCCTGACTCCCTTGATAGGAGGGCAGATATTTCATTCAGTTTCCTGGACTTTGTTTGCTGATTTAGAGCGATACTGATTTTGTTCTGAAGATATTTTTTCTCTTCAACTTACGAATAACTGCAAGACATAAAACCATCTTTTGTATGGTTCATTAATATTAATAGGTTTGAATTTCATCCAGAGAATTTAGAGCACTGGTTATTTTCAAGGAAACAGTATAAATCCATGAGATAATAATCAATAAGTTCTGATGCTATTGTATTAATTTATTACATCACCCAATACTAGTAGAAACATAGTTCAAAATCAGAAACTCACCAAAGAGTTTCTATTTTGAGTCCTAACCAGATGACTACCTGTCTTTAAACAATACTTTTGCTTAAAAAGATGCTTTTGGATATAATCACAGTAATTAGATTTTTTAATTATAATGCAGATTCTTGGCATCATTTATCTCACCTCACCCTGTGCTTGCTATTAAGAAATTGCCCTCTTCGTCCCTGTCAGATATATTCCTATGAATTGCGTAAGTCTTTTGTGTTTTACTTTTACCTTGAAACTTCTAATCCCAAGTATTCAATGGATTTGCAAAGAATTCTTCCTTCGATAGGCATTTTAGAGACAGGCCTAGGCTGCAAAGTTTGCATCTATACCTTCATATTCTTTACAGATATTAGGAAAACAATCAATAATCTGTGTGATTTTGGATAAAACTTAATACCACGTAAGAAGACAATAGATATCACTCTTTTTTTTTCTTTCTTTTTTTTTTTTTCCTGGGAAGAGATTTCCTGGAAGTTTTCACTCTGGAAGACCCAAAATGCAGCTATGAGATCCACAGCTGACGATCTCCCTGTCCAAACAAGGCAATGCAGAGAGAGGGAAGTTCTGTGTCTCTGCTCCTTCCCTGCAGCTAAGCAGCCACCCTGCTCCTTCTAAAAGCAATCAATAGGGATTTGGACATTGCTAGCGGACAGGCATAGAGCTGTCATCACAAAATTAAAACACAGAAAATAAATGTAGAACAATCTGAGGAAGTCTAGCCTTGAAAAATAAGCTTTTACTGCTTAGTTAATTAATTCTGGGGAAAATTTTTGATCAAATCTCATTTTTAACCTTGCTGTCAGGTGGTGAATCTGCCAGCTTTTCTGAAGCTGTATCTTATCTTAGGTCATACATCTCCAAAGACTTCTGTTTTTTAAAAGAAGGCTTACATAAGGAATGGGCAGCAGGTCTTTTGAAAGCACTGTACAATGCATATATTTAATTTTATTTGTAAGATTTTGAGACATGTGTGTGCCTGTCATGAAAGGTGTTTTGATTTATCACTGAAGCAAACATTTGAATATCCTTTTCAGAAATATAAAACACTGCTATAAAGCTTTTTCTAGAACAAATTATTTAATGAATACCAAGCAAAGTCATTTTTTCTGTGCTCTTAAACCAAACTTCTATTTTGGGAGAGGGGGGGGAAATATTGGTTAGCAAGCACTTATTACTTAAAAGAAGGATAACTACTTTTACTGCTGTAAGAGGGACTGGATGCTTATATCAGGAAAATAGCTATTGCAACTGCTTTCTAAAATGCTTCATAATTATACAGCAGCACTGCACACTGCAGAGTTGTTTCCATGCTAAACATCACTTTGGACATGCTCAAATTTTACAGGAGTGAAAACAAGCATGCATTTTTCTCTAGAGCACTGTGTTGTGGGAACATTTGTGTTACAAATCTGACACATAAATTCATATATTCCAGAATCTGACCCTGTATCCTAGGTTTGAAATTTATTATGTATTAATTACAGCTTTGTGTTTACATACAGAAGAGCAGGCTATTTGGTACTTAAATTTCAGTTAAGAAAAATCTGGGAATGTGAAACACCGACTTTGTGTGTTCCTTCACCAGGAGGTAGAAATGCAACAAAACACATGCAAGGTAATCTGCATTTGAGCTCTGTCAGATGTGGGATTGACTGGTGTCCATGATGCTCACCCAATTACTATTTTATGTAAGGGAAGAATAGAACAACAGTTGAGAAATACTGCACAAAATCCCAAGTTAGCAACTTTTACAGCTAAAAAGGAGTCTTTGGAAGACCTTCCTACCAATTTTATAGGAAAAATACAGACAACTAAACCAATGTGTGGATTAGCTAGGCCTTTGTATTATTGCTAAGTGAGGACATACATTTTCTTTCCAGTTCTATGGCCCCTTGTTGAGAACAGAAGCTTTACAAAGGGACTTCATATTGACAGTTGCTTTTGCAGGAAGCAAACCAAATCAACTTCCAACTTAACAAAGAAAAATTCAGTCCTGGACACAGATACTGTATTAAAGAGTTAAGATCCATCTCCTGTGAGCTAGCTGAAGGACATCTGCAAATGTCCCTTGAGACGCCGTGCACCTTGGATCATGCTACAGGGGACCAGAAGCTTTGATCCACATTTTATAATATTGGTCAGGGTACCTGTCTTTTCAATCCTTCTCTGTACTCTCTTCCTCTGTGAAACCCCAAGAGTCAAATTTTTCCAAAATGTGGGTCAGGGTGGACACAGAACTGGTGCAGAAATGATGGCTAACCATAGCAACTGGATGCGGACCATACTTGTGGAGTGAACATAAGCTGAGGACTTCAAGGATTTGCAGCCTTTTAGCCACTGGTGCCTACCATTACTACAACACCCCAATGCCGTGAAGCTACTAGCTGGCACTGCTGTGGCTGTGACTGTAAAAAGGGAGTTCTGCTCAATAATAGAAACTTGGAGCATCATATACAAAATCCAGAATAGATGTTTTTATAACCTAACTTAGTACAGAAACCAAATTTCTCATATTTTTAGGGAGTGCTGTATACGACCTTTTCTGGAGTCCTTACTGTCAAAGAGCAGTATGGTTAAAACACCATTACAAATCCCAGTTATCCATCCCCATCATATTTGTTGCATTACTACTATCTACCTACCCTTCCAGTTAAGCTTAGGAAGTTGTTTCTAGAATAAACATAATAAAAAATGCCATAAGTTGTATTCTAATAAAAGATTAAAACTTCTTTGTTGTTGTAAAAAAAATACAGTGTCTGAAAGGATAGTTCTCTGAGTGACTGCTGAAAATCCATTATCTGTAACATGTGCAGCAGAAATTTCTCATTCATGTTCATCATAGCATTCACGGCCTGAGAAGAATCTGTTCAGTTCAGTGACCTATTATCCATGCTATTTGATTAGTTAGATGCAGCCAACACTTTTTTATTTGGATAAGACTCAGCTTAAAACATTTTTAAGATTTCTTTACCCTTTCAAGGAAAATATGAAAGATATATTGTACTGCAGTTGTTTATCATCCTAAAATGGCATAGTATGAATCATTCAAACTGAATTGCAAAAAAAAAAACCCCAAACTGTTCACTATCCATGAAGTAAGAATTAGAATTGTGAAATAATGGGACTTGCAAAGTACTTTAACACCTGGAATGGAAACATTAAGGCCCACAGTTTTGAGATACCGCAGCATCTGAAGATACAGAAAGGCACCTTGTAGAATTTCAGAAGTCCTGACGCATGCATTCAGCCCACGGTTCTGTCAGTATGAATGTCGGGCTGGACACATCTGTCTGCATCTTTATGTTTTGGTCCCCCTATTCCTTTTTTTTCTGATGTAATATATCTGCACAGGAATAGCCAATATAGAAAACAGGGCAACTTTTTACACCCTCTTACTCGGCGGTTTCTGCAGCCTTTCTTGGTAAAGTCAGTGGTCTGCCTGGATATGAGCAGGCTTGGCCATGGGCTGCTCCGAAGGAGCAGAGTGCCAGCTGTGCCCGGAGGGCAAACTCCGGGTTTGGCAGCGTTCAGTGCTCAGTTGTGTACAGCAAGAGCTTGTCCTCTGACAGCCAGTGGCTCTGCAGGTCTTGTCGACTGTGGCTGCAGGGAAAAACATCACCCCAAACAGCAACAGTTTTGGCTGCAGCCGTATTGGAAGGAGCCCATTTGGTCCTCTGCTCTCTCCCGCTGGGACTGGTAATGTGCACTTGAGGAAGGTACTGTCCCCATACAATGGAAGTGGGCTTATTAGGCTGAATACAGAATACAGTTTCTTTGGAAGTGTGCTATATTGAATATGGATGGACTGCAATGTTATCAATGAAGTTGCCTTCACTGCTTTCCATTGCATAAAGTAAGACCACTCATAGTCAAAAGCTGTTTCTTCAGCTGTCTTTGGGGGCCGGAATTATGGAGGCACTTACGCACCCACTAAAATCAAATTAGAATTATGCCTAAATTTTTTTCACAGTTGGGCTACTAATGACTCCACTGCTCACAAGGAGGCTACTTTATTTTATATTTAGTGCTTTATGGAAGTATATAACAATAAGGTAAGATTTGCACCACTCCGCTTAGACTTGAAGTTTTCTAAGGCACAGTCCTCAAAGCATACAACCCATAGATAAATTTGATAGTGGCTGGGAATGTACTCAAGGAGAGATGAATAGGGAAGAGAGAAAAACAGGTTGCAAAAGGATTTAAGGGAGGAGAATCTCAAAAGGGATACAGAACCAGAGACACTCTTTTAGAACTTCCTTTTAAAATGCTAATAAAGGCTATTAAGTGCAGAAGTGCTCTAAGGAAACAAGGCAAATGCAAATATTAAGAACAAAGTAACAGCTACTGTTCAGGTTTTGGATTAACATGTGTTACCATTCAACAAAGCCTGTGAAAGCCCATCAACTCCAATATCTATTCCTTGCCTTTCTCCAGGTCCACACAGCACAGGACAATTTAATACTCAGGCTAAGAGGCTTAAGTATTGGCTTTTGCACAGCCTTACTGCTTTTCTGTCATCAGGGCTACAGCTATGACTGTTGCTACTACTGGTGAAGAAATACAGGTTCAGATTTTGCTGGGTGCTTTGAAGCACCTAGGCAGACAATGCAGACAATTAAACCAAAAAATAATCATCAGTTTCTCCCAGGGAATATAAGAGAAAAATCTAACAAAGTTCAGCAAAGGGCAATGTTTTATAAACAGATAAATAAGATTTGGTGGATATGACAGAAGAATGGACTGAAAAAGCAGAAATTCAGAAATGAAAACTATAGGATATCTTTGTTCGGTTAAAAAACAATTTCTGATGGGAACATAGGCAGTACTGGAATGGAATTATTCTTAATTTTCCCCAAGGAGATGAATAAACATTTTTAATGAAAAGTAAGTTCAGGCAAGAAAACACCAACATTAATTGTCTTTACTGATGGTATTCAATGCTTTTGTAACTAAATTTCAAAGCACTGTGTAGAGAGAGTTCATCACTATCATCTATGATTCCGTGATTCTGTGATCTTCATTTTATAGACATGGATATTTAGATACATGATCAGAACAAGTAGATTACAAAAAAAAAATGTATCCAAGAAATTGCCAACACTGAAGAACAGATTGTGGAACCAGCAGGCAAATGGATATAAAGAGGAGAGATAGTGCACGTGGAAGCCATACTAAGCAGCCTACGTGGTTGCTACACATCTCCCTACATATAATGAACTCACTTCGAGTAAGAAGTTAGCCATACAAATCTGTATCTGTTTCTCTTATTGCACATAATTATTTTCCTTTATTTGATAAAACAGATTTAAATTACTGATGCATTGTCAGATTATGTTTCTCTGGCCTATTTTATCAAATCCTTTGGCTAAATCTGTCAGGCGTCAATTTTGCCTGCTTGGATTTGATGTAACTGTCATACATATAGGCCGTTTCACCAGTACATTAGTACATTCATAAGTATCTAACACCATTTCAAATTCCCAAATAGCTGTCAAGTGCACAAAAGATATATTTTCAGTTCAGCAAACTTGCTACCACTACTTCTGCTTTTTGTTTATTATGCAAACCCAACAGCATTCGGTATTTTTGTACAGTTGATAATTGCTAATTATGGAAGGAAAAGTTATCTGATTGTCAACCATGGAATCAAATGAATTGAAAATATTCCATCAAGCATTTAACGAAAGTGTAGGAAAAAGACTGACTAAAAATAACAATGAACACGTTCTTTGCATTGAGAGATCATTGGCAGAAGTAAATCGCACAAAATTCAGATCCTTATTGCTTAATCATCTCACATTTCATTAGCCACAGCTGCCGATTGTCTTGTGCAATGTGAATTGCTTTTCATAACAAAAAAAAAATGCTTCTTAGGCTGGAAATTGGTTTCACTAAGATGCAGTGTTGGAATGCAAATATTCATTTCTGAATTAATTCATGACAGAGGGCTTGGCCAACCTGAGCTAATCACACCCCTGGGGTCCTCTAATCCTCTAAAGCTGATTATCTCATGATTGTCACACCCACTGGGAGTTCCCTTTGTCATTAGCAAATTCAAACTGTAGTTTAAAAAAAAAAAAAACTTGTTTTGATGCTAAGGTTGGGTAGTGAATAGCAGCTCTAGTTCTAATCCTTTGGCTGGCTGACAGGAGGAAATGCACTCTAGTATGTCTCATTGCTCCCTCAGAATTATTAGGATTCAGAGAGAACCAACAGCTAGCAAGTCAGGTGGCAAGATTATATACTGATAAGATGGCTTTGTCCCTCCTAACTTAAAGCAGGTGCCAGTAATAAATACATGTGATTCTCTTTTTTTCTGTTCTTTGTTTAGTCTGTCTGTTTCGATGGCAATTTGGCATCAAGTCATGAAGAAGTTTGTGCAGCATAAATTGCAGATATGTTGTACAACACATGTTTCATGATGTCCTCTTCAAAATGTGTCTTCTACCAAAACTGTAGAAGCTGCAGGAGGAGCAGACAAGTTCACAGTACGCATGTGAAACAACTGCTAGTGAACAGGTGACATCCATCTCCACCAGGCACTTCTTAGTGATATTTGCTAGACTATATCAATAGAAAACTAAAGTCAAAGTTTAAAGCCCACTGCTGGGGCTATTACACATGCAAGCCCTTCAAAACATAGTTTTTTCCAGCCACATTGCATAGAAATTCTCCATGTGAGATAATTTTCATTTATTCAATGCGAGTTTTGTGTGCTGTGAAACTTGTGGTATACAAACACTATAAAATCTGAATTTGTGTCAAGCTGGAAAATTGTGCGGGAAAGCTTGCACTGAGGGTATGCTTTGAATTATTCATCACAGTTGTTGATGAATTTGCATTGTTTGTTACCAGCATTTCCAAGCTGCTGGAATTTGCTTGATACGTTAGCTGTCTAACCAGTGTATTTAAGTGTACCGTAGTGGCTTTCCACCTCCTAATCCAAACACTACCTGTCTGTATTCTGAACTGTATAAATTTCTAATAATGATTCTGTATTTGTGGGATTATTTTTTTTTCATGTCTGATTGGGTGTTTTTTGTTTTAAATAAGTAAAGTAATTGCAGGTGGGCAGACGTGTGTGTGCATGTGCAGGTGTGGGATGTGCAAGAATGTAAAATCTATTCACTTTTGCAGTTGGCTTGTGAGAAAATTGCTGGTACTTGTGTTCTTAGACATACTGGTATGACATACTCTTATGTCATTTATTTTCAATTCATCCATACATTTAAAGTTTCACTCAGCTGTAGAGTGTCCAAACTATATCACAATATGCAGGTTGTCTTGCTCACTGAAATTCATACCAATCCTCTGAAGTTTGTATTACAAGATTTAACACTCCTTCTGCATGAAAGCTTTTAAGATGCAATACAATGCGTATTTTGTGAAAACATGCAATGTGACGTGGAATGTGCATAACCTGGCTCATAATGTTCCAGCAATAAAAAGAAGTGCGAGATCTGCTGTACAAGTTTAATCATGTGTGGTTTGCAATTAATTTTGCATGCAACATGGAACTTATGCTACTAAATTTTTGTTCTTTCTTGAATGAGAAATTTTTATTAGGCAAGTAAAAATGTATTACACTTTGCATATTGAAAATCTGATGTCTGTCTATTGAGAAGTTGGTATTGCATGTGTGCTGCTACTCATGTGAATATTTGCACTTCCCTCAGGTGTGCTGTACGGACTGTATTAAAGGCTCCAAATTATATATGCATGCTGAGAAATCCAAACTACACAATGAGAAAGTTGTGCTGAGTTTACTATGAGTGTACCACTTACCTCCCTCACAAGATATTTGCAACGTGTATTCTGGGAAATTTTCATTGTAAACAGGAGACCAGCAAAGGAAGGTAGGGCTGGAGCAAAATCATGCACTCAGTACACAAACACAGAGATGCAGATGGACACACCGACAGTATGATCCTGAAGATATTACAGATTTTACCAACACTCTAACTACCAACAATAGTAGCAAGATTTTTCCTCAAATCTTCATATGATTCTGCATGAAATTCCATATGGAAATGTAGTTTCACATAAAAGTTTTCAGGTACGGTTGTGTGAGAAACTTTTTATGGGCTTGACAGCCATAGTGAATGATTTATAATTCGAGCTCATTCTGGAAATTTGTACTGTGTACATGCATGATAAAAATAATAATCTCAAATCCGGTTCTGCCAATCCTCAACATTCACATTTTAATATATATGGAATTTTCATACAGCCCCAGCTCCCTATATCAAACACTCATGGAAGACTTTCAACTTTAATTTAAACAAATTACTCATGTTAAAATTACAAAGCAAGAATTAAAAAGGCAAGGCTTTATGCACATTGACCAAATAAAAATCAGCCATCACTACAGAAAACTAATTTCTTTAGATCGCTTGACAATGTCAGTAAAACTTCTATACTGGAAATGATGGAGAAATCTGAAATACTAAAGCCATTACATTAAAAGTCATATATCTCAAGCAAGTTATCGGGCTATTCAAAATAATGATTTTAAGAGGCTGCTTTTCCCATCTAATTTATAGGGTAAATTAAGTTAAAAAGCTGAAAAATCTAAACTTTGAGGATCACATAAGAAAGTTATCAGAGTGTACAAATAATCTGCATTAGAGGTAATGTACATTTTACTTTAAGTAGCACTTTTCTGGTTTTATTTTTTAAAAGTTATACATCTCGAGCAAACTATTTTTTTATCATATCTGTTAATACACTGTGAAACGCCCATGGAGAATGATAACAGCTAAACTAGTGTCACAGGACAGCAAAAACAATTGAGCTGAAAGAACTCAATTTACAGTTCTATTGGTGAACCCAAGTCTTACTGTGTACTTGCCAGTGTTTTAAGTCTTCAGCTTTCATTGCAAAAATCATTATTTTCGTGATTGCTTTAGAATCTAAATCTTCAAACTGTTCATTAAGGCTCATAAATCACTTATGAACTTTTCATAATGTTATGATGCAAGCCTGGTTATGATGTCTCGTGTATAGATGTGTAGAAAGTGTGTGTGTGTGTCTGTGTGTGCCGAGATGCGCGTGTGTGAACATATTTTCCTCAATGTGTCACCAACAAAATGAACTGTTTGTCTTACGAAGTATGACTGAGTTTCTTCCAATGTAACCATAGAGTAAAAAAGAGAAATGGGATTTAAAAGAACCTTCTCACTTCTTTTGAAAGCTATGCATACACCAATAATTTAGCATGGGGGCAGGAAAGAATTTCGATAGATATGACAGATTGGGCAAAAAAGTTTTTTTGTACAGATCTTTTGGAAAAACTTTGCTCAGCCTCATTGTAGCACTCAGTGTCACCTGCTTGGTATCTGAAACAACTGACCTGGAATCACCTCCAACCATTCATGGGTGAGCATGAAGAGATGGATATGATGTTCAGCCATGACATGTCACATTTCCTCACAACACGCCTGTTGCAGGGAAAAGTCTTGTGATGAAATTGAAAGATGTCAAAACTGTAGCAGAATGCATGAGTCAAATGGAAATCAGGTTGTAAAAATGCCTTCTAAGCCTGGGAATACACCAGACACATTTATTTACATTTATTGTGAGAAAACAGAGGCCTTACCAAAATCAGACTGACTCTGTGTAAGAAACATGATTTTTGACACCAAAGGAGAGGGAGGGCTTGATAGGTTATATTGCCTATTCTGTAGACAGTTATGTGGACCCTATTGGCTTCTATAATATTTTGAAAATGCATTCACAATAATATTCTATTTCCACGCTAGCAATGTCAGTGGGAGTCCTGGTAGTACGCTATTTAGGCACATTGAGAAAATAATAGGATTTACAATAGCTGGCAATTTGTTTTCTACTGCCACAATGTCTGCTTTTGTTAGAGTCTTTGTAGCTGTTAGAAATTTCTTTCTGGCTATTCTGTTCATCTTTCCCACAGAAATATTTCTTCAGTGTGAATTCCTTCAGTATGAATTGGAGTGTTTTTGCTGCCATAAGTTTTCATTATTAGACCTAATATAAATAGTGAAACTGTTTTTCCAGGAATAGTCATTCACATTTTTAATGTTTACTAGCTATGTTTGTGGGCCTGATGGATGGTCTTACCAGCAGTACTAGCGTACTATTTCAGAAGGCAGGGAATATTGCCAATTACTGGTAGCAAGTAGTTGGTGGTTTTTTAATAAAAAAAAAAAAATCAGATTTAAAAAACAGGTTTTTTTTTTACTTTTTTGGGTAACGCTATCTGCACCGGAATGTTTGTTCTGTGAAGTATGCTTATTCAGTCAGGGAAAGTGATTGTGCAAGGAAGTTTGAGCCTCAGCAAAACTAACTAACAAAAGTTCTTATCAAGCTCTGGCAATCACAGGTCAGTTGGCTGCACCATTTGTAGAATTCAGTGAAAAAACATACTGCCAACAATGAACGTATTAAAGGCAATTAACCAAACCTGACATGTTAAAGACCTAGCAAATGTTGTTATCCAGTAAAAAATCCGGTAAAAAAAATACACTCTAATTCAGTATAACACTCCTGAAAAGGAGAGCCTGGAGATCTGGGTTTGCCAGTCCAGTGTTTGTGGTGTAGCTGCATGTTGTACGCTGCAAAGAAGTGTATTTCCCTGCTGTTCTCAGGTTTGTGCATCATCACATAACTATTCATGATTACTCTAAATGTTAAACTCAGTTTAGATACTCCAAACTCCACTGTAAATACCATCAGATCTGGGAAAATAATATGTTATGTGATACTGTAAGAATCCATAATAGAAAACCTGTGAATTTGCTGCACGAATGAAAAAGTCCACATTCAACTACAGAAAAGGATACAGACAACTACTTTATAGCTGTTACGAATTATGTGTTGTACATTGAATTCATTTAAATTACACAAGGAGTACAAAAATTAAAACATAATAAACTTCCAAGATAAAAATAATTTTATTACTTCAGACTTCTGATACTTGGAGAGTAATGTCCCAGTGCAGTGTAAATATCTCATTCATAAATAGCTATATGCTTATAAATTTTTATAATATGTTAGTTAGAAATTGCTTTTTATTTTTTAAAAACTTGCCAAGAATAGCATTGCCAAATATTTGCTGCATACCTGTGATCTAGTTCTTCCACCTGTTTGTCTGGATTGTCACCTGCTGCATTGCCCCAGACATGTAAATACACGAAAACAAGAAGCATGTGACATATTTAGCTGCAACTTTGCTACTTCAACTTATCCGGTAACCATTGGGAACATACAGAATGGTGAAGGTCATCTTTTCTTTCTTAATCACTTCCAACTATTGGAGCGAGCCTAGCTTCCAGGTGTGTTGCCAGACCATTTGAGGGATCTTTGTCTTTTATATGTGTGTTAGATGGAGGGAGGGGAAGGAAGAAATGATATTTCTGTGTCACATCTTAAATTGGAGAACTATAGTCCTAAACTTCTTTTTGAAAGTCCGTTCAAATGCCATAGCGAATTGAATGTTGTTCTGGTCACCTACCACACAAGGAAAATAGTAATTGACTTTCTTTAGGTTGGTCAGCGAAAGCTGTGTTCCTACATAAGTACCCAGCAGAATTTAATCCAATGCTCCGATCCACAGACCTTATCTCAAACTCAGACCTATCGAACTCCATCTACTGACCAAAAGATACTCGCAGCTAGTGACTGGGTCCTAAAGGTGTGTTTCATTCTGTGGCCTCATCGTATGACTCACCAGCCAATTTTTCCAGCTGAATAGGGAAGAGTCCAGAAGAAGCCAAACAACTAAGTTTAAGGCTAGATTCAGGAACAGCCTAGTTAGATGAAGTTTAGAAGTCACCTCACTGAGCTAGCACCACAGGACACAGCATTTGGTCCCAAGGTTGGGGTCCAGACAGGGCACATTCTCAGTAGTACCCTCTGCAGACTAGGGCTAATGCGCTTAAATATCCTGCCTTTCTATACTCAGAAGATACAAACACATTTAGTAAAAGATGATTATTAGAGGTTAATTTGCTGTAATTTTTTCTACCAAATTACCGATTAATGTAGCTGGAAAGAAATATTTTACAGATCTATAATCAAGCCCAGAATGAAATTGGAGCTTCAATTGAAGCCTCTAACTATTAATGTATTAAATTATCCTGATATATCTTCAGCTGATTATATCAAGCACTCTTCCAGTATTTGAGAAAGTAGTAATAAATTAAATGATAAATGACTATTGATTATTTTAAACTTGTTATCATCCTCTAGATTTTGATATGGATACTGCCGACTGATGCTGAGACATGGTGAACACAGGCAGTGGTTTCAAACAAATACTTAACATTTGCATAATAAATGTGTATCAGGGTTGCATTTTTTCCTTGATGCTCTACTGTTAGGTAATAGATACTCTGTCGCAAGGTAATAATGTTACATGGCTATTCTTTTTCAGCGTATATATACTCTTATGTAGATAATAACAAATTCTCTTCAGCTGCAGAAAGACTGTTAACTGAAATGTTCTTCTGTTAAGGATGTTCAGTGGGAGATACAGTGGAGGAGGAGGAGGAGGAGGAGGAGGAGTACAAACTCACAGCTTTTCATGTCTCATTGCCACACCACACCCCTTCTGAGCACCAGACCTTACGCAGCTATTACCAGAGGAACCCTTTTAATTTTTGAAGATAATTAATGCTTAAATTAATTTTTAAAAATGGGACTGTTTTCCACCTTCTCTATCCTCCTCTTCACCTTCTCACCCCCAGAGAACAAGTGAGCGTAAGAGGCAACAAGTATGTTCTTTCCCATAGGTGAGAAGCACTTGCTTCAAAGGGTATGTAGTTTCTAGGTTTGCCCGTTTCTTTTAAAAAAAAAAAAAATCACCCACATAGAATAAACATAGTGTTTCATCAGCATATATGTCAAACACAGCGCGGCTGGGTACACATTTATATAAGCACCACAAAACAATTGCCAACACATTTTGTAAAGTGTGATTGCAAAAAAGTCCTGAAAATGCTACTATTGGCGTACAAGTCATGGTGGTAACATTACCCTGCACAAAGAAATATTGTTCTAATCAGCAATTTTCTAGATGCCAAGTACTTTTGTTTTCAAAAGCATTTTGTTTATCTATGCAAAACTGCTACCACCAGTAGGTTTTCTTTAATACAAAAAAATTACCAAGACAGATAATAGCTTCTATGATATCTAAAAACTAATATTCATAGTAGTACAGTGATTCTAATAAATATATCACTTCTTATTAATTTGTGGCATAATAAATTCAGTCATTTTACAGCATATAAGAGTGTTTTATCGGCCATTACAAAATTCCATTTCCTTCCAGATAGCTCCCTGCAGTTTTGTCTCCCAATTACAGAAATATCTTTGAATGCGTTTTTAAGAGAGTCACAAGCAAAACTGTATAAAAAGTGAGCTGCAGACCAGCTGAAAACTGTCTTCTGAAAGTGGCCAGCTACCTGATTCCGTTTTCCGTAGCAAACTTGGCCTGGAAATGCAATCACAAATTTAGGTCCCGCGGGTTGGCGGAAAAATATCTTTACATCCTACTTGTCCCAGGCTGTCCACATAATCAACTTTTAATAGGTGAGGAGAAGCAGGTGCAGAACATTACTTTCCCTTGAGAGAGATCTGTGTGGGTCCAGGTGGCCATGTGGCATCTGAACATTTTTGTGCTGCAGTGGAGAGTGACTACAGTTGTCAGACCAACAGCAAACAGGTCCAGAGCCCTCCTACACAGACTTTACGCTATTCTGCTGTCCTTGGCACAGTCCAAGCACACAGTTTTGGCTGCGTTAGGTCCTTGCATATGATCAGCTGGAGGACATAGATGTGCGATGACTAGAAATGAAAACGCAGAGGATTCTGAAATAACAGTGAATGAGTTAATTATATTAAAGGATAGGAATTACACATACTGTGAGTGAAGAACATGTAGGATGCAGCTGGACAGAACAGTATTTCAGTTAAAATGGAAAGACTTCATGAAGGTTGAGCTCTAAAATAAAATCCATCTTGCTGTCGTTACAGGAAGCTGGAATGTTAAATCTGACAAAAAGGCTAAGCAACATCAACTGAAATTTGATTTCATGTATATCGGGTCAAATTACACGTTGCAGATAAGATTTACAATAAGTTTAGTGTTCATGAATCATTTGTGAACAGATTTTCTTTACTTGTAGGCATACACCAAATTGCTTCTATGTAAGTGAGCCACTGTCTTCTCCAGTTTGTAAATTGCTCATATTGACTATTCATGGCATGTAACTGAGCATTTAGCTCAGAAGCCAAAATTTCCGTTCTTGAAAGATGACTTATAATGTCCAAATAAAATAGAGATGACATAGCAATGAAAAATACACTTTTGATATTTATGTCCAGATGAATACTCGTGTCTTCTGAAATTTGTGAAATTTTGGTAAATATCCACAAACTGTGCAAATATGAAGACTGGACAAAGAAGTGAAAGTGAATACAGTCATGTTCATTGGTTAAAGCAATAACTAACGACTGGTTTTTATCTCTAATTCTAAGACTTTCACAAAAAATTCATGCAGAAGTATTAAAATTTCTGCAAAGGAAGGGAAAAATAGCGTTGAAAGTAATGAGTAGCCTTTGGATTAAAAAATAACTGAAATATTACTTAATTCCATGGAGAAAACAGCATAATAAAAAAACTTCATGGAAAAAAAATGAAAATATGCAAGGCAGAAGAATACAACTCTGAAAAAGTGTCAAAAATTGCCATAAAAGAAGTTTAGTTTTTGCCAGACAGAAATCCTTCCTTCTTCCCTCTGTCAGTCCTCAGCTACAAAGATACCTCACCTTAATGATCTTAATCATCTATCAACTTTAATCATTACCTATGATAATTATTTAGACTCTTAACTTGAAAGCCATGAAAATGAAAAAACTATTCTGCACACCAGCACTGCTTTTTTTGTAACGTATTACCATCACCTTCAGAAGCCGTATGAAAATCTTCTGGCCAGAAGGGGAAAAAACCAAAGCTAAATAACAAATTGCTAACCAAAAACATTAAGAAAAGTAGTGGAGTGGTTTTACTTAAAAATTAAGAGAATGGCAATGTTTAAGAAGTCTGATCAGTCAGAAGGACATTCCTGAAAAGGTGTCTTATTCTACAACAGACATTTAAATATCTTCTCGTTAATGTGTAAAATCTTGTGAGACAGAATTAAAGACATTTATCTTATTCAGTACTTGCTAACTTTTTAAATAATAAGTAGACTCAAATGAGCCTATCATCAACACTACATTCTGACCACCTGTTTTCAGTACAGAAAGAGAAAAACGTATTTCCCTTTACCAAAGAGCTTTATGAATTTGAGTAAATCAGTGAGTCATGCCATCAACCCTTCTTGTCATTTTTATCTACTTCTTCTTGTTTGCTTTACTGTCTTACAGGTGAAACATTGAGTATGAAACCGTGGAAGTAATGAAAATCTTGAAAAAGTAGCCTGACTCACAAAATATTATATCCTAATACCTACAACAGCAAAAATCAAGCTTGCAATAGCTCCTATGAATAAAAGCCTTGTGGATGATGGAGTTAACTCTCTCTAAGGGCTCAGGACAAACCGTTTTTCTGGTCACAGTGGCCTTTTTCCTTCCTAAAGGACATGACCTCAAAGCAATGGTAGACATTCAAAGGGTTTTTGTGAAGAGCATGAAAAATGTATTAACTTCTCATGCAGTGTGACATCTTACCTGCTGTTATTCATTATTACATTCAGCAACAGAAATAGAAAATGCTACAGAAAAATAACAACCCAAATGGAACCTTCAGCCAAAGTTGCTGGAATACTGTTGTGTTCATGGTTTGGTTCAATTCAGTTCCAGGGGTTTATATAGCCACTAACACACCGGGAGGGGTAAGAATCAAAAGAATTAAAAAACAGCATAGAGTTAACAGATTATTTTGCAATTGACATTCTAACAGGGGGATGACATAGCCAGGCACCATTTAAAGCAACAGAACTATTCAGGGAACACTGTTCACAGAAGAGGATGTACAGAGCTGGGAATGCAACCAGTATATGTAAATATGAACTGAAGATAGAACCAGCCTTTCCCGTTATCTACAAAACTTAGATAACCGTTTTGCTTAGGTAAAGCAAAACAGTTAGACAAAACAAGGATGCTCCATTCTTGCTTAAAGCAGCCCAAAACAAAGAGTCTAGTGTCTTCAGATTCTTGTTACCAGTACTGACATAAAAAAATTATCGCACAAATTTGCACAGATTTTTTACGGCATATTGAGGTAGTTTTCTATTAATAAGGCACTATTATAACATTGCTATAGCAACTCTAGAGTTATGGTTGAAAAGACATTTTCTAAGCATTTCTACCCAGGTACTTCTGACTTTTAAAGCTTTTGAAAATGCTTTAAAATGCTCACTGGTTCAGCTTAAATATTTCAAGTCTGTTGTTAACTTAAAAAGCAAACACTTTTAGGAAAGTTTTTTGGAGGGGATGTGTCATGCTTGACCAATGAGTGCATATAAATATTATACTTCTTGCATTAAGAAGTATGTTCAGAAGATGAGGCAGTATTCAATGAAAAGGAAATGAAAAGCAAAAGATGTTGATAGGATGAGTATGGCTGTAGGTCTATAAAAACATAAGTCAGTAAATTAAAAATTATGATATCCTCAACACCTGTAACGCTGCCCTGAGCAGAGAGATTAACATACTAAGCAGTGCACACATTAAATGATTAAAGTAAGCAGCAATACGCAACAATACAAAGCACTATGTAAGCACAAGTTAAGGTTATTTTGGGAAACAATTTCTCCACTTCTGTGTACAAAACCTTATGCTAACATAGGACCAGATTTACTCTTTGGCAGAAATGCAGCAGAGATGAGAAGAAAGCCCATAAGACTGTAATTGGGAAGTTTTCCCTTCAACAGCCTGTTTCCACTCAAAAGTAACAACAGTTTTCACCTACAGACCGATATGCAGGGCTATGGATCAGCTCTTCTTGGCCACCAAGTGAAGCAGGTCTATTTTGGCTCTCTGCCATTCAAGATCTAGACAGCTCTTGGAGGAAGCTAGACCTGTGTGGAGATTTCTTCTATTCCTCTGACTACAAAAGGACCCTCTAGGCAAGTTGGAGCACTCTAGGAAGCCCACTATTTTTCTTTTTTATAAGCGTCATCCAGAGACTGTGAAACAAATCAGACATTCTCACAGCTGATGTTTTCATTTCTGGTTAAAAGAGAAAAATCGAATTTTCTCACAAAAGGCAAATACTTCATTTTTTTTATTTTTTAAGCCAATGCTCAAATCATGCTGTTCTGGTCATGATGAGACAATCATGACTGGAATCACAGGAACATATCTCCCTGCTCCAGAACAGGATTAAGCTATTTCTGATAGATATTTTCCTCTCACACCTCAGAAATCCTCAGTGATTCCACAGTCTCCCAAGACAAGCTGCTCTATTGTCGTACCACACTTCGGGCTAGGAAGTTTTTCGTGATGTTTAACATAAATCTCTCTTCCTGCAATTATGTTGAATTTATCTCTTGAAGATAAAGTACTATGTTCAGTGGGAGATGATGTGTGAATGTTGATGTGGTGACTTGTGAAGCTACATCATCACTCTCCAATGTGTTCTTACAGGACAGGTGGTTTATGTTTTCACTAGAGATCATTTAGTTGAAAAAGACGCATTCACCTAGGGGAAATAAAAAAGCCTAAATTTTAACAAAATCTAATTTGCTACTACTATTATTTTTTTTCAGTTTTACACAGGATACAATGTACAATATTGTATACAATACAAACATACAATCTTGTGAAGGGTTTTTTCATGGAATGTTTTCTGTTTGCATATAATATAAATTAGATTTTGAAGGAAAAATTGCACTGGTTTTTATTTTCGCATTTAAAAACTTTTTTTCCCTAAGTGCTGAACAGCCTATAGAAAAAGTCCCTTATAAATAGCAGACACATACTAATAGACATTAAAGACCACAATATTTTCAAACATCTTTTTGAAAAATTCACATGGCACTAGTTCCTTAATTCCTGCAGAACACACCTAGCAAAGCCACTGCTTTCATTGCATTTGTTGACAGAAAATGATGATTTCCTATTTTAGGCAAGTTAGAGATTTTACATTTCCTAAGGTTAAAGGTTCCTAAACACAGCTGTTTCTGCCATAACCAGAGAAGAAATACATATGGAAAAGACACCAACTGAAAGATTATATTTATTCCCTGCTAAGTGAGTAGTTTATTCAAATACCTGAGGGGTTGTTTTTTTTTTCAGGAAGAGATGACCACATTTAATTGGTCAACTGCTTTTTGTACAGCTCTTATTTGGTGTATTCGATACCTTCAGATACTGATTGAAGGAAGAGATGACCACATTTAATTGGTCAACTGCTTTTTGTACAGCTCTTATTTGGTGTATTCTATGCCTTCAGATACTGATTAAACATGACAATGTATGAGAAATATGGAGAAGAATATAGAGGCCAGCACTGCTCAGCTGTGGACCAGAAAAGATTTCAGACTTAGGGGACAGAACAGGACTCAGACTAAAGTAAGTTTTTACATCAGAAACGGTGAGTTCAACTTGCACAAGAGTCCTCAAAGACAAGAGTAGCGATACGGAGGATGTGATCAAAGACATCAATGTAGGATGAATGTAGGACATAGTGATCACAATCTGTTTCTTAATAAGGCTATTTAAGTTGTTTTTGTTGAAGTTCTGAATTCATTCATTGTCTTAGCAGTCCAAAGGGATGATAACAGCATGCAACATTGTTAATATAATTAAGAAAAATAAACATCCCAGAAACAGAGCTAGATTTCTGCATGGAGGCAATTTGGCAATTTCGTGACACCAAAAGCTGACGAAGCAGGAGAGACAGCTGACACACACTGCCACAGAGAACCCTCGGCAGTACAACAGCTCCTGTCAGCCAACTCGATGGAAATCAACTGTTTAAACAGCGTAAACTGTGTCTGAATTGAATCTTCTGGGTTTTATATTGGTTTCAAATGAGCCTTCTCATATTTTCCCATGGTAACAACAGTTGGTCAAAGTGCTATCAACAGCGTGGAAAGATGACAGGTAGTAACAGCCACTTTGGGATTCTTAACAATTCTTCTGTGTGGCTCATGGAGGTGCTGAATCGGTGACAACATCATCATTACTTTTGTTTCCTGGATAAAATGAAAAGTGCTAGGGATTCAGCTCTCATTGTTGTCTACCAGGAGCTCCATAAAACAGTAATATGCTGTGGGTGAATTTTCCACATGGAACATTTCACAGGTCTTTCCATAGAAAAGGAATCCTCAAAGAAAAGCAATCTATTGACTGAAGATGGGGGCTGACAATATGGTAGGTGTGTATAAACAAACTGGTTATATTTGTAAATATCTATATTAACGACTTAGTTAACATGGAATCAGAATACATTGTGTTTTCCGCCTCTTAGGATCTAGTCAGCCCTCTTCCTGTGCAAACCTGTCCATAAAATTCTATGGTGTCCAAGAAGTTTTGCGAAGTCAGAGAATACTTAGCCATTAAATTTGATAACTAGTCACTTACTGTGAAGAAGGTTGTACAGAAATACGTTTGCTGACAAAAGTGCTCATTTATCACTTACATGACACCTAGGGGACATAAGTATGCTGAAGCATGAAAACAGTGCAGTGGAGTTAAAACATTTTTGTTTCTTCCTTTTCTTCACACCTTCAAGGAAGATATATGATGTTGCTATTGAAAACCTATTCATACTTGAAACCAAGCCAGGTCTGAAACATGTTTAACATATTCTAGGTGGAGGAAAGGATAATAAGTAAATAAGGAAAGCCATTTATTTACCAAACCCCTGCAGCTACTGTATTATTTATCCCAATGCAAAATGTTACCAAATAAGAATTGTGACATTCCACACAGGTGTAAATGATTAATTACACACAGGACACAGAGTGTACAGCAGATTGCACAGGACACAAAAATTTTCCCATTTTGACTCAGATTCATTTTTAACTGTCACTAAATATACATAAATAAAATTTCCAATTTTTTTCATATCTTGGGTTTTGGTTTCTTTTGTGTGTGTGTGAAAATATGTCTCTGCACTCATTAACCTTATATAATTCAGGATAAAACAGGGTGAGTTACACATGTGCACTAAGATTCCTCTAGCATAAAATTATCTTCACAAAAAACAGGGCTTTTTACACATTTTCTGATGTTGTCTGATTACAAATTTCTGTCCAGGAGTGGTTCCCTAACATTTTTGTAGGACCTGTGCTCGCTCACTGCAAGATGAGTTCATTCTACTGTAGACCACAGTCACTTTTCATCATAACACACTGCACAGCTACTTTACTGTAATTCATGTCTTTTCAAATGATTTAGCTATTTTCTACTTTGATTTCAACTGGGATGCTATTACTTACCTTTGCTCATTATTTCTTAGAATGCCTGTATTAAGAATTCCATAGTACCAAGTTAAGACTGAAATATTCCAAGCATGTATTAAGGAAACTTCAATTTACTACTGTCAAAAGGCACTGCAACTGAAAGCATGTGTTTTCTTTAATCTTCCTAAAACATACTTAACATATAGAAATGTTTAAAAACGATGGGAAACGTTTTTCTAACTATAACCATTGCTTATTATTCCAATACAACATAGTGGTCAAAACCCCAGACACGATCCCTATCTCAAATATTTATTATCTAAATAATACACAGACAATAGATTAAGAAACAAGTGTCAGGAAATAGTAGTTCTGAGAATATCAGAATCCATGAGGTCTTCTTTCCCTTGGAGTTGTACATTGTGATCGGTTTGGTTTGTTACTCAATAATATTGATGCTATACCATGAGTTCACTTGTTATTGGACAGCAAAAAATACACACAGGAGTGAAATACTTTGAAGGCTGCAATTGTGGGAAAAGCGAAAATCAGAGTTTGCATCTTGAGAGTCCACAGAGAAGAGAAACCCAGCCTGAAGCTCTAACAATATAATCTCTAATAATATCATACCTAACACAACCTTAGTCCCACGGTCCCCTGCATGAATCTTCTATTGTCTAGTAAGAATGAGCTCAAACTGCATTCTTTCTTTTCAGAGGACCACAAACTGCTTTTCCTCTGTGTGACAATCTTCTTCAGTAAAACTTAAAAACACTGTAAATCCCTCTAGTCCTTTTCTAAGTTTTGCCAAAGGCTTAATACTTTATTCACAGTGAAGGGTAAATATATGCATTTATATGGTATAATCACAGAAATTTTGTTTCCTCAAGAAATCAGGCCCAAAACTGGATGAAGAAAGCACTAACAAGGAGCAGCTATTTTATTACGGTGAGAGGTGACAAGGCTGAACAAGCAGGCATTCAAATGGGAAGAGAGGATCTAGAATGAAAGGTCAAGTGAGGCAGTGAGCTGGGTGGTCAACCTGCCAAATGAGAACTTAAGGGGATGAAAACAGACAAACACAAGGAGAAAGATGAGAGAGAAAATCAGAGGAGAGAGGGATGAATAAATGGAGAACAGGAGAATGGATGAGAATATGGAGAGTAAAAACTGGCTTGCTGGGGCGAAAAGATTGACACTGCTTAACAACTAGTCCCTCTGGAGGACATCGTTTCAAACTATTTGCCAGCACAAATTCATTCATCTTCATGCAAATTATTCAGGGAAAAAGAGGAGGGCATCTCAGAGGAGATGTTATCCACTCAGTCCTTCCACTTCTCTGAGGAAACAGCATCTGCTCAGCCCTTCCAAGGCAAGGAAGTGAAAACTAGCTTTATATAACATTTGCAGATGTAGACTGCCAAGAAGTCAAAGTAGTTGATTGCTCCTTCAAGAGTCTAAAAATTCACAGCTCCTCTGATCCACTGGAAGCTTGTCGGGGGCTGCAACAAAGAGTTTGAATAACTCTCCTGTGGAGAATGTTGGCTGTGGGAGCACAGAGGAACGATGCAAGCAATGGAACCTGCAAAAGGAAAAAATCTACATATTTCAGGTGACATAAGAAATGGCAGTGATCAGAGACTCTGGATGTCATTGATACTCTCCAAGATGGAGAGTATGGAGCGAAAAAAGAATGTTGCATACTGCAAATGCAAGAATGGGAAGCTGTTCAGCACAGATATTTGAATAATGTTTGAAAATAAACTTCAGTGAAAGAAGGCTCATGTTCCAGGATTGCCCTGGGAAAGAGGACATGGTGAGAGAAGTTACAGAGCTCTGTGACAGCTAATGAGTAACTAATAATGAGTAACTGTATGCAGACACTGACACTATAACTGGTTTGGAAATGTTATAAAAATGTGAATAATTTTAAAGATTAAAATTAACCTGATCTGAGGATGAAAAGGTCTTTGGTTCTATTTTGTAATTTATTGTGGGTTTAATGCTAATTTAAAACCTAGAAATGCAACTGGATGATTTTAATCCTTTCCTGACACTGGCTTAATGAGGGCCAGACCATCTCATCAACTCTAGTACTCTACTTGCTAATAAGAGTGCTGTGGTGGGTAGTGCTGAAGATGATGTAAAAGGCAACACCCTACATAACTGTCTGTACCCACCATGCTCTTCAGAATGATGACACTGGCGCAAATCACATCCTGCATAACTGTGGAAAGGCAGACCTCAAGAGAGGAGAACAAGACCTAAAGTTTTGTTTGCATCACCTACACCTACAGAGATGAGACCTCTCCACTTCTCTGTTGCACCTTCTCCAGAAGAAGAAATGCCATGGTTTGTCCTTCCCTATGACAGCAGCTGCTGAACAGTCCTCTTTTGTGATGGTAAGAAAAGTACATGGCACAGAGGGAAGAGGCAAGGTTGGCATCTTATTTCCAGCTCTTGTAAAGAAATTATCTCTTGCCTTCAAAAGAAAATGCCTATTTTGTTTCCAGAGAATGGTCCCACAAGGAGACCAAGCAGTCTCTGAGACTTGGCTGTGCTTGATGGGAATGGGGAGCTGGGGATAAGCACCACAGCGGGCAGAAGAGCACATTAGCAGTGCTCCTCTGCTTTAAAATTAGATGTGTTTCACCACATCCTTTCCTTCTTCCCATTTTTAAAGAAGCTGATTATTTTCCAAGAAACTCTGAACTGACAGAGTTTAAAAACCTGGGTCTTAAATGAATTTGGCTAGAATATAGAGAGATGGGAAAGACGGCCCACAAGACACAGGTTATTCTGTATTTGCAACTGGTAGTCTCGACAAGCCTTAACAATAAGCACCAATTAATGCTTCCCAGGACCCTGAAATGTAAGTAAGAACAATTCTCATTTTACAGATGAGGAAACGCAGACACAGAACATTTCTGTGACTGCTGGGGTCAGAGTGTGTAGCAATGCCGTCTATCTCATCTGTCAAACTCTGCTCCCTTTCCCACAGCACATGATCTTCTCTCACAAATTAATAACTAATATTACAACAGGCCACAAGTCTAAATTCTCTCTTTCCTTTCCCCAGACAGAGTTTAACTAACTTATTTCCTCTTCTCACTCTCCATTCTGACCTTTTTTGCTTTCCTCTTCTCTTCATTGCTGCTTTAAGCTATGTACATGGTGAGGATAGCAGGGCTAGAATAACACGTTATACCCTGAAGGCTGTGAAAGTTGTGATCATTCTTATCTGTTTCAGCAAGGGGTTCAAAAGCCTTCTATGTCTTCTGCTGTCATGAGATTTACCCTTGAGGGTAGGAGAAACGCTGGTCCTAAGGTAAAGCAGATGTCAGGAAAGAACATTGTCTGAAAATAAGCTGCTTTTGGTAGTGAGTTGGAAAACAAAGCTTTTAAATTTAATAATGATATTCTGAAACTGACCCAAATTCTGTGGCAGGCCAGCCTACAGAGGGAAGCAAACCTCTTGGATTCCAGGCAGCAGGGTAACTACTAGCCAACAGGTACACATGAAGACAGAATAGAAATATCTCCTTTCTAGTGTTTGGTGGAAACAGACTATTTGCTAGTTGGAAGTTCTGTTGTATGTGGAAATGTCAGGAAAATGGTGTAACTTGAGCAGAGTGCTGAACAAAAGACAAGTCTGCTGCTTGAGATATGATCTTGACAATCTTGCAGCTCCTTTAGCAAGTGCAGAAGCATCCTGCAGCCAAGGTGGACAGGCATCACCCAAAATCACAAGTAGGCACATTGTACATTTCTAGGGAGTGCCTTTTCCCACAAACCTGCCTATCTTTGCAGGATATTAAGTCCTGTGTCTGCTGCATAATTACTGCCTGCCAAAGAAGGTTGACCTGTTCTGGTAACTATGTTCATGTCTCTTTACAGTACAGTCCTTCCACAGCTCACTGCATTCAGCCCAGTGTGAGAAATTAAGCCACAGCCTCAAAATACCACAGAGAGCCAAATTTCAAACTGTGGAAATCTCAGTGGCAGAGTTGAACTCCAAGTATTACATGACCTGCAAACTGTGTCACAAATTTGATTTGCTTTATTACTGTTATATCTGACAAAACCGTTAAGAAAATGGAGGAATATATAGGAAGAAAAGGGAATAATTTTTACAAGTAGTGTTCACCTGCAGGAAGCCACACATTCTCAGAAAAAAAATGGATGAGTTTTTCTTTAGTCAATCCTTTAAAGTACCTGAGACAAAAGATTTTAATTTTGAGGGCAGACACACCAGGGTAGGTGAGCAACTTTATTTTTCAGGCTACACCTATGTTCATAATTCAGTTTGTGCTGTGACCAACATATGCCAAGCTGGTTACCTGATTGACAATCATGTGACTGATTGGAGAGATGATTTGGGAATGTCTTGAGTACAGTCTGTGTGAATACCAAAGTGCCTAGGGAAATGAGCTTCACCGGCATGTAAAACCTACAAGCACTAATCTTGGGAACCCTCTCCTCTGGGGAGATCTGAGAGCTGGCTTGAAGGCAGATATATTCAACTGATACTACTACCATTTTAGCATTTGTGGCTGAATAGCATAGCATACCTTCACTCTTTGCTGTTTTGAACAGCCCAGTGGACTGACTTTGGCTAGCTGGCACCACCTCATCTGGTTTTGTTAATGAAGGTCAGGGTGGAGCTGTAGATCAGCTCTGAGGTCGAAATTAACAGTTCTGGATCTTGCACTCAACAGCACGAGTTTTCTGTTAATAAAGTACAAAAAGAAAAAGACACAATCAATTCACCTCTAATTATTCAAGAGAGCAGTACATTTATTCACCTCTGCAGCGGTTTGGGGTTTTTTTCATCAATGTGTAGTAGAGGACAATGCTAACAGAGAACTATATATCTAAATAGAGATATTCAGTGGAGTGGGAGATAGGTGCTTTCTCCCACTCACTTCTCATTTTACTTTCTTTTTGGGGGAGCAGAATCACTGCTTATCACCCGTTAGCCCTGAGCCTCAGCACAAAAGCTCTTCCTATTCTTCTGGACATTACTTGTATGGATTAGGCTTTTTGATAGTTCAGGATGACCCCATCAATAGCATATTAACTGCTAAGAAACAATGCAAAGACAAGAAGTTGAATTGCACTTTTAAAACTTTTTTCATGTACATGTCTGCTTGTTGGGTAGGATTCTGTGAAAGATAAATTTGGAAACGTAAAGGCTGACTTTGCTGCTTCCTTGGTACAAGAAACAAATGCAAAATAATGTATCATTTGAAAGATTTTTGTTGCTTCAGGATTTCACACACTCTGAATCACTTATCCCTGTTGCCAAAGTTTAATAGCTATTAATTTGACAAAATGAATCTTAATGTCACTGTATTTCTTCATTGAAAGAGGTATCACACAAGTGTTCCAGGCAGAATTACATTAGCACCATACTTTCTCAAAGTTAACTTTGAGAAAGATAGGAAAAATGTACTCTGCAGACTTAAAATGCACATTGCAAAATGTCCATTATTAAATGGATATGCTCTAAGCAATTCTGATTAACAGAACCATTTTGGTTCTATATCTCCTTTATCCTTGGTTTGATGCTGACACAAGAAAGTACCACACCAATATCTATACTGGATATTAGATGATATCATATGCCAAATATTTATGGGAGATACTAGCTTTTTTTTTTACTCAATCTGGCCACCTGTTTATATGTTGGCATTTAAACACTTAACTTTAAAATACCTGTGTTCCTATTCAACACTACATTAGAATAATTTGGTTCCATTAACCAAGACATTCCCTCTCTTAAAATTTCCACTAGTAGGATTAATACAGCCTACTAGCAAGAACATTACCATTTAAAATCATGATCAGCCTGACAGCAAAGGCCAAAAGTTCATGCTCACACACAGCTGAAACAGGGGCAAAAATAAGCAGACCTCAGGAATGATGATCTCCATTTAGCAAATTAATTAAAACAACGTAAGGTAACTTAGGAATAAGAATACCCCTGAGAGACTTTTTCATGGCTTTCAAGATCATGGATACAGTACAAAGTAAAGCAATCTTTTGATGTTAGATGAGTGGAAGCAGCTTCATTGGCATATTTTTTCTGCTGTTTTGAAGTCAGCACCATGTTCTTATTTGTTCTGGCATAGTACAGTCTCCTCTATTTTTATTTAACCAAAACCCATTCTTAAAAACATAGTATGTTAATATTCACATTAAATATTAGTGAGAACATAGTAAAACAGTAGTAAAATATAACTGTTAGAAATTCAAGTATGAATAGGCAATGCTATAGTCAGGCGGATCCAAGCAGAGCTGGCGTGAATTAAGCTTGTGTTTCCCAGTCTTCCTCACCAGTGTTGCGCAGAACACAGGAGCATCATTTCAGCTTAACTCCAGTTGGAAACCAGAGTTCTTAAACACTTTAAACTTAGGCTTTAACTGACACTTTCACTGTGTTAATTATATTTCAAACTTCCACCTCAAGCTCCTGCACCTCCACACCGTGCCATCCTCATGAATAGCATATTCGCTGATACACAAGTGCAGTCATACAACTCTCCTACCTGAAGAGATAGAGTAGCTTAATTTACATATTTATTAAACATTGTAAGTAGAAGCACGCACTGCAGTGCCATGTTGCATTGTGAAGGAGGGTTCCAGTAGCAGCTGGGACTACTGCACTGGAAAACACACAACAGTCAGTCTGTTGACATAAACGTGAATAAAGGTAGGGAAACAACACAATGAGTATTTAAGACAAAAGCAACTTGAGAGATAACTGCACTCGGCAGTGCAGCTGTGCTCTGCAGGGGCACAGAGAACATCCTTGATCTCTCATTCTCTGCTGGGAGTGCAGCAGAGACAGTACACGTGGCTGGCCAGGAAGGACACTCATCCATCAGCTGCTACCCAGCCAGCCTAGCAGTAATGAGGGACTCCAGAGGGAGCGTGGTTCAGTTCTCACTTGGAAGGAAGATGTTGCTCAAATGCGTAAAATGGAAATGCTCATTATAAAAAGAATCAAAAGCTGAAAGAAGAGTTTATTGTTGAAACCATGGGACAAGGCTAAAATCAGACTGGTCTCACACCTGCTACTCATAACTTCTTCCCTGTGCAAAGATTTCTGGCTGGTGATACTAAAAGAGCTACTTGAAGAGTCACATCTTGACATCACACAGATGTGGGTGATAAAAATGACCGTAACACTAAAAGCAGCTCATTTCTAAGTCTGCACCACTCCACCACGCAAATACTTCAGAGAAACCTTTCAACACGCCCAATGACAAAGATAAACCCTCCATCTACCCTGCAGGATTTAATCCATTCTTGCCCTTGAGTTTTTCTAGTGTATCTCCAGGGCCTGACTTTCGATCTCAGATGGCTTTAGCTACAATTATTCAAGACAGCACTACCCAGGCTCTCCGCTTGGATGTGACTACTCCAGCAGGGGAGGTAACAGAGCAAATATGTGGAAGATCTTCAGACAGGGCTGTACTCCCCTCTCAGCCCTCACCACCACCGTGGAGATCCATTCCTGACACACCTTTGCTTCTGCTGCGACTGCTATAGGAACAACTCCCACTGACTAGGGCACGAGAGAGTTTGCCAGGAGTTGCAACACGTACTCCTGTGGCAGAGACTGCCCAGCAAGCTCAGGAGTCCAGGCTGTGGAAGATCAGCCCTGCCCAATTATTTGCAGTGGTGATTTATCATGATCGGGCCCTGACCTGTCTTTCCTGTCCCTGTGTGGGAGGTTAGGGCTCCTACAGCCAGAGGGGACTGGATAAATGCAGACAGTAACGTTCCTAGTGAAGCAAGATGCCGCAAAGCTACTCCACAGGAGTCTTTGGTAATCCAGATCTTTATACGCTAAAAAAGGTATTGCTTCTTTACTGTAGAACAGGCGATCAGCCAAGCTGGCCTTCTATCCAGTGCAGACATGATAATGTGAAATATGTATGGGCCTTACGCTGTAATTAGGGTGCATTCAGAAGTGGCACAGGCTTTCCAGGCAGGCAAATGTAAAGCGCGGTGACTCATCACTAAAGGGTGTGTGCCTGCTCTCAGGGATTTGTAAGATTTTCTTTAAACGCCAATTGGGATGTCAGAAACCAGGATTTGAAGAGCCTGTTGGGGACCAAGGTGTCCAACTGCTGCTAAGCCAGATAAAGCTGTTCCTGCCAATTGTTGCCAGCCCTAAAGCTGATGAAGGAAATCTTTTACCCCCCTAACCCCAGGGAAATATGTTAGCCAGACTGCAGCAGCAAGGAGCTGTCCAGGATCCTTTTTTATCAATAACACCCTCAGTATGGATTAAGTTAGTCACATAAATTTTAATTTGGGTGGTTTGGGGTTTTTTTATTATTATTATTATTTTGAAAAACCATCAATCATCTTATGAATAATGCCTGCCCTATGTGTATGTTTCTTTCTGACCTCAACTCGGTCAAGTGAGTTTGACTTTGTAATTATCTTGCCTTCTTCTGGCTGGCATGAAAGAGGATATTAGCTCTATTACTAGCGGCCTATTAACTTTCTGCTTTCACTCAAACAGCACAGACTGGTCTTTTGGAGCCAAAGGTTTTATGGAGCCAAAGGTTTCCAATATAAGCAGTCTGTAGATAGCACTAATATATATGCTTCTGTATATACTTACAGATAATTTAATCTGAGATGGTTTAGGGGTGGAATAGCTCTATTTGCAACAGGGAAATGAGAAGTTTGCTAGGCCTTCAACATTATTCACTACAACAGCTACTGCTTTCATAGCAGAGTATCATACACCAAGAACGACAGCATTATTTTACTATGCCAAGTGCAGAAAAGGGGCAGATTCTCACACTGAAAGGTTTCTGAGGAAGCTGATCGGCCAGAGTTGTATCTGTAGAGCCAAGTTCTCCCAAACATCTAATTTGAACACTATACTATCCAATATACACCACAAAATTGTTTTATGGACTTTATGAAGTTGCTTATAGACCTATTGTTCTCACACTTTGCTACAAGTATAAGTCTGATGGTGTTTGCATTTTACTCTACTATAATCAAACATTCATGATACAGTACTAAAAATTAAGACTGTGTTAACACAAGCTGAAACAACCCATATATATATATACATCAAGGATATTTTTTTCAGCTCAAATTTCAAGGAAAAAAAATTATCTTCATGATGTTGCTTGCAGATAAATAATCACTGAAATAATGCTTATTTATATAGGGAAATACCCTTATGAAGTACAATTTACTATTGTCCAGTAGACAGACCAATCCCACATGAATTTCCTTTTTAATTTTTCTCACTTTTCTTACAGCTTTCCAAGTAAAATGAAAACTATAGAGGTTAAAAGCTGGCTAATACAAGCTGGTTGCAACAAAAAAAAGTATGGATTTTTTAAAGCACTGATATTCATTTGACATTCATAGACACTGAATTCATATGAATGACTACAGGAGCTCCAAAGGGACCATTATGGTTTTTTTCTTGCATCAATAATCCACACACGAGGAAAGAATGCACACAATAGCATACAAGGATTCCACGGGAACACTGAAATAAAAACATTTTCACATGACTTTACACTTCAAAAACATGGATTTACCTGTTAAGTTTTTTAAGTGCTTAATGTCAATCTGCCCATTAAAAACTAGTACTCAACTGACCATTTAGTCTTTTACTGTGTAAAAACCAATTCCAAATACAATGTATACCATACAGTAGAATCTACTACCTAGTTCATAGGATTACGATGAAGATTAATGAATACCTGTAGTGCTTGAATGTATTTTAAGTAATTTTCTATGGATTTAGATACAGCAGTCTTCAACACTACAAAGAAACTTGGCTAATTATCTAACTCCTGTGTTAAAATACCCCTGGTAAAATTCTCCTCCTGGCTTTATTCAAGCACATAAGGATCCAGAGAAAGTAAAAATATTCTGAAAACTCCCCTAAGTATCCTAAGTTCTAGGCCTTGTGACAGTTTGCATTAAAGCAGTCTCAGGACTATTGCTGAGCTACAACAGCCTCCAAGAAGTCATTCTTCAAACAAGAACAACTGAAGCACAGCAGTGTTCTGGCTCTTGCCTTCATCTCTTCTCCCCGCCCCCTCCCCATCCTTCCTCCACCATATTCCCATGCCAGGATTTGTAAGGTGGCAATACAAAACCAACAGATGGGCTAGCACTAGCTGACAAAGGGATCAGGAGGTGGTTTCCCAACGGTTGGTTCCTGCCCACTGCCATGCTTACTTTACTTCTCAGTTTGAGGACAAAAAACCTACCTCTGCTTTTCTTGTAAATTCCTGAGGGTACAAATTAACTAAAACATAGTAGGAGCATTGTTCTTTTGGGGCTTATTTTTCATTCACAAACCCAAATGAGCCTATAGCATCGCAATGTAAAAATAATCTTATTTATGCTAGTGATTTTAAGTTTAAAGCACAACAGGATGAACTGTAATTACTAACTCTGTAGCAGGCTTCCTGCACTCGCTTCTGTAAGTCACTACATCTCTTCTGGCCCAAGGAAGATTTTTGCCTAGTCTACTTTCCTAGCTCTTTCTGTTGAAATTGTTAATTATCTCAGGAAAAGACATGCTGGATATTTGCACAGGATCTACTTTACAAGCAGCACTATTTGCTACAATGGCACTAACTACTAATAAAAACACAATCTAAATTTTACCCCATCTGCTTTTTAAAAAAAATATTTTGTTCATTTCCTGGCTCTGCAGTTTGTGCCCATCCAGCTGTGGTGTGGTACTAGAGCTCCAACAGGTGCTTTAACAACACAGCCTGGTATGGGAACACACATAGAACAGAAAGATGCATTGCTAGGTGGAGATATATTCACTGTCAGGAAACAATGATTTTGTGATAAAGAAGATGGACTATACAACTGTAAACATTAAGTAGTATTTTCAGTTGAGCTGCTCTTAATCATGAAAAATGTATGCTGGACTTATTTTACCATCTGTACACCCTTAAGATGGTAGGGGCAAGGAGATCAAGCAATGATTTTTCCATCTCTCATAGTTTTCTTGTGAGAAGCGGAAAATGCCTTTCACCCTAGTTCTGGTGCCAGGCATTGAGTTGTTTGCTATCACAGAATTTCATGTCAGATGGAGGAGATTGAACTGTGAATTCCTAAACCTAGAAAAATATTTTCAGATGTCTGTGCAGCCCAAAGCAGCTGTTAAACCTCCACATGCTGACAGTAACTTCATACCTGTGCTCTGACAGAGCAGGGATGGAGACATACCCAAAACTCATTTGGCTTTTGAAAAAAACATGAACCACCCTTGGGAGCAGGGTTTGAGGAAGGGAAAAAAAACCCCAACAAACAAACAAAAAAACCACAAACAAACCAACTAAAAAAACCCCAACCAAAACACAAACAACAAAGGCAACTGATTGGGGAAAAAAATGCAGGCCTCACCCACTCCTGAGTGCTCAGGACTGTTCTGAAGTCTGAACGGTCCTTAGGAAAGCTCTGCACTTCACAATACGGGTTGCACTTTCACAGTTCAAGTAGCCAATAAACTGGCAGAGAAAAAGCATTCACGATAGGTACATCAGTTAAAATTACACTGATGTCAATTCACAGGGGATATGAAAAGCCAGAGAGATCATGATATGTAGCTTTGTAACAATGGCTATTAAAATCGACATTTCTCCCTCTCCTTCAAACTGTACCGTACCTCTCAGCGCAGTACTTTTTCTATGGTTGACAACATAACAAATATATCCAAGGAAAATACAACCTCGTAAGAAGAAAGTGTCATCCTTTGAGACCTGATGTCAAATGAATGAATATTCATTCAAATAAACATCTGTTATATCCACACGTTGCTGTAGTAAATCTGTTTTAATAAGGTACAAAAGGCTGGGAAAAAATAAAACCTAGGCTGCCTTTTCAATTAGTCTCTGTTAAATGGGCTTTATTTTCACTTTGTATCCTGAAAGCCACAGAAGCCACACAACGCGTAGTAGCTGACGTGGTGTGCAACACTTGACCAATCTACTTACTTTCATTCTGTAGATGCACACTCTTTTAGTACTTTTTTTTTTATGTCTATGTTAATTTTCACATGAAATAAAATAAAAATTTAAACACTTAATACTGGCTTTCAAAGCTCCAGCAAGCCTCACCTTGAGCATCATCAACAGAATGGTGGGGGTGGGGGGAAAGGCTCTTAGTGCTGACTGATAGATTTTTGATATTGCCATGCTTCCCTTTTACTAATTATGCCCAGATTGCTCATCATGCCAGATACTGTTTATGCTAGGAATTTTCTACAGCATACCTCAGGGGCGAATTGCCTGTAGTGGTGATCTGGGAATTCTCCATAGCCTACTTTAACAAACAAACCTCCAGTATTCCTCCATATCACATCATTCAAGTCTCTTGCCAAATCTTCAGCATGCTTCTCAACTGAGCTAACTCCAGCTACCCTGAGAAGGGTATTCCCTGACACACCGATTGTTTATTCCCTCCAGAGCACAATACACGCTCTCTGACCCCTTGATCCTGCAGAAGCTAAGAAAACACAGTAGTTTCAAGTCATTAGGCTGTTGATAATGAAAGGCCTTGAGGTAAAAGCCATCGAGGGGAAAGCTCTTGTGCTGGACAGCAACGACAGCCTGAGATTTCATGTAAATTGCACAAACATTTACAGTAATTGTTAATTCCTTCTCTGCTGAAACCTGATATCCACAACCTCATCTACATTTCACAGATAGAATAAATCTTCTTTTACAAAAGTAAAATAAAAGTGGCTTTTATCGCCAGTATGATCAGGCTCTAAGTTTGGAATGTTTAAGTTATTTCAATCGGTGGATTCCTTTTATGGCAGGGCGTATTCTAGCCGTACGGCATTAAAAGCGTACCAGAACAGCACATCTCCATCCCATACCATCTTCCTGTGACACCTCCTGCAACTGCTACTGAATATCCCCCTTTTCCTCTTTAAAACATTCAGAATTTGGCACGCGGTTTTGCTCCCGGAACAACTCCGATTTCTGTTTGTAATGCTGAATACCCCCATGGGGAGCAGCGAGGCTGCAGGGCGGTATTCCCGCTGCAGGGCGGCATTCCCGCTGCAGGCCTTCCCGGCACCCTGCGTCTCCTCAGTCCGGTGCGGGGCTCGGCCGGTGGGACAGCCAGGGCCGCCGCTCTGCTGCTGGGGCTCCCACAGGGACGCTGTGCCCCACACCGGCGTCTCTGCGCTCCCCATGCGTGAAAACATCCCACGAGTGGAGACTTTTTTGGAGGGCGATACACGAAGGAGACAATGGCAGGGTGAGAAACCACCAACGGTCCCAGTTGTCCGCCGGTGGCCCACGTCTATCTCCCTGCCTTGACACGGGGCGCAAGGCACGAGGCGAGGCGTGAGGTGCGAGGCCGGGCTGGCAGCAGAGGCTGGCGGTTGTGGAGGCCCCACGGCCTTCAACGGGGCCACAGCCGTCGGCGGGCACCGGCCTGGCGAAGCCCGCGGTGGTGCCCCGCAGGCACAGGCGGGCGGGAAGCAGGAGCCCGCCGGGACCCGGCCTCAGCTGGCGGCTGGGGCGGCGGGAGGCCGCGAGCCGGGCCCGGCCGCCGTCGAAGGCCACCCCCCACCCCCGCCATCCCGGCGCGCCGCCGCTTTGTCCTTGCCCGGCCCGGAGCAC